>BSBK01008623.1:0-434513 GCA_027943335.1 Chamaecyparis obtusa
TCTCTATCTGAAGGAGGACCTCAAAGTGGTTGCCCTCCTTCTCTACCACTAGTCTCTCTGAGAGCCCTCTTTTGTTGTTATTGTTGCTACTAATGAGGCAAAAGAGTACCATCATCTCTCCATGGAAGAACTACCCTGAATCTCCCCTGATGATCCTGTTGGTCTGTATCTCCTCTAGGTGCCCATCCTCTATGTCCACTACCATTTCCTAAACCCCCACAACCACCATCTCTGCCACTATCTCCATCACAATAGCCAACACCATCACCCCCATATCCATCTCCATCCCCTCAAGCTCTGCCCCTATCCCTGCCTCTACCTCGGTTCCTCCACCTACCAAGATAGACTTGACCTAGATGATCCTTGACATGATGATAGTCTAAAGAATCCTTGATATGACAAGAGATTTCATCATGAACAATGAATCTAGAAAATAGATGTTGTGAATAATGAGCATGAAAGCCATCTCTAATACCTCCATCATATACCTCTAGAATATCATCCTTGGAAAGAGGAAACCATCTTGGAAATCTCATGTAGTGTAGTCTCATATACTAGATGAGATCCCTATTAAATCTCCTCATCTTTGACTTGATCATATACTACTAGATCTTGGGTCATACTCTATACCCACCCATACTATCTCAAAACATGTTTCATAATTAATCACTCAACAATATATTGCATCCTCCCAATAAGGTACCCACTCTGGAAGAAATAAGGAATTTATTGAGAGTTTATGTGCCACTCCTCATAGTCCAGGTATGGTCTCCAGATCACATTAGTAACATCATAAAAAATATGCCTCCAACACTCCAACTTGCCTAGGTGGAGCTGCTAGATAAGGCCAAAATACATAAAAATATAAGGAAGCTTTAGGTCCCTCTAGCGATCAACAATCAAACATGTCACTACGATATGTTCCCATGCCCAAATCTATAGAAAAAGGATCCCAACTCTCATGGTATTGGAATTTTTGTATGAAATCTTGTGTAACTCATGGTACATGTGAGCCAAAATTCAAATACCTGAATTAAATCATCAAGGTAATCAAATCATGTCCTCGATGACTCTAGACCAGCCGCACATGAATCTATGTTGTCCTTTTCTAGGCATTAGAAGGCCACCAATCAATCTAGCAAGGTACATAGGAAGTCATTCATAGTGGAACACCATGTGATCCCAAGATAGATACTGATGTGCAATAGTGGTATCATGGAAAAATTAAGGAGCACCTACCTTAGCTAGAGTCTCCCTAGCCATGTACTCAATGTGAGCCCCCATGACTGGGACTTAGAGGATCTACCATATGTCCTTAGAGGTAACTAACATCTCCTCAGTAGGTAGGTGGAAGGTGTTGTGCTCAAAATGGCATCTGTCAATAAGATAAGTCAACAAACCTTGATTCACTCAAATATCTAGTAAATCTACTAAACACCAAAGTCCACATCAATTCATGACACACTTCTCAACCATAGTTAGCTTCTCTCAGAGATTCAAAACCTGAGTAGGTCTCAAAATTTAGAAAGATATGGCATGAAAATGGGTCTACAAACATGAAATTTACACTACACCAACATCAGACAAGAAAAATTGAAGACAAATTGGCTAAACAAGTCAGGAAAACAACCTAAATTGGACAAATTCTATGTAGAAAATATAAAACAATCATGTCCCCAAGATGTGATTTGGGATTTATGAGATTTGATCCTTTACATATAGTATCCAATCTGTTAGGCCATTTTTCTATCATAGCAAAAATCTTGTGAAAATGGCCTCTTCCCTGCAAATGTTTTTGTAAAGTGTCTTGCCCTGTGTTCTTCATTATGTCACCTTGCTCTAGCCTAGATTGCACATGTCGAATTGCAAAATCCAGAAAGTTATTCAAATTCTAAGGTCTGTAGGAAAATAATTTCAAAATCTGCCACAGTGTCGAAAACCCACAGTATTTTTGAATAACCATGATGTTTTTAGTCTGTGTGAAAACTTTCATTGTTTTCAACCTTGTGCCTTCCAGCTTCACTTGTCTTTTGGTGCTGAAAACTTTGTGTGTTTTCGATCCTCTTTCATTGAAAACCCTGTGTGTTTTCAACCTCACAGTTTCCTGTTTGCTAGCGTTCCCTAACTGCGCAAGTACGATGGATGGTGGGCCCGGGTCTTCAAAGGGTTTCAAGTGATTAGTTGTCACATGATCACATGTCAGGAATTTTTGACATGCGACCATGTGACCGGTTGACACATGTCCCAGCGAGCCTGTCAGCTAGGGTCTGATAGATGTTTAATGGGCGACAAAGATCGATGGTTGTTGCTATACCATGAGGAAAAGATGCAAGCCTTTTAATCTCTGCACTTTAACAAGATTCGTTGATACAGTATGAAGGCCGTTGGATTTTCTTGTATGGGCGTGCAGTGGGACCTGTCTGCTTGGTGGCACTAATGTGTCAATTTTCTATTAGTTGCCTGTGATGAGTTGGACTTCATGTCAGTGGGGCCGGTGTCAAAGAGTTAAGATCTATGGTAGGCATGTGATCGCAAGGAATATTCTTTCCCCTTGTGATCATGTGACAACCGTTCAATCTTAAATGTGTTTAAAAAGGGTTGATGGGTGGTGGGTCCTATGTCAGGTGACTCGGTGGTTGCAGTGAATGGTGTGATGAAAATGTGGCATCGGGTTGGCCCAGGTGGGGTCTGAGGTTTGGTGGAGTGGATAAAGATCTGGCGGTGCCAACAAAATTCAATTTGTTCGCATGTTCGCGCATAAAAAAGGTGATTCTCTAGTTGTTTGGCGATTTGGTGAACGGTAGTTAGGAAGTCGCTAAATTATTTAGCGAAGGAGTGAAGTGTTTCATGAATTGGCGAAGGTTCTTTGTTGCCAATTCGCTAAGTTTGATTGGGACCAACTTTTAAGGAAAGTCATAAAGCCCACAAAGGGAGATTGATCAGACAGCTACGTTTTAAAGTTGGTAAAGGTTTAAATTTTGGTCGTCGTTTCTCTATAGGCGCCAAAGAAATAACCTTTGAGATTCAAATTTGAATTTTTGAGAGTTTCCAGTGACAGAGGGTACCATTTTTATGGAATTCAATGTAGAAATGACCCTATTTGGTGAGAAGTGATTGGTTTGCCGTGTGGTCCAAGATGTCCTAGTGCTCATTTGCAAAGCATGTACATTGTAGTTGTGGCTCAAGGCATGTTGCAGGGTGTCCTTTTGAGCCTAGTTTTGTGATCCTTTGTACTTGCAGAGAAGACTTTCATAATGAAGGATCAGTTCAAGATTTCCTCTTTCCTGGATTGGATGTGTTTCCCGCCCCTGAATTAAATTCATGATTGTTTCTAGCAGGTTGGGTGGTTGAAACCCTAATCCTAGTCATCTGTAGCTTGTTGAAAATTTCCAAAATGACTAGGGGGGTATAAGTTGTAGACTTTTTGAGTTTGCAGGGGTTCCAATTCTTTTGGTTTTGGTCCCAGATTGTTGATAGTGAAAATTTGAACAAGGAGAGCCTAGATTTAGGGTTTGTTTCCTTTGTGCATTTTGTCATTTGGTAATGTATTGATTCTACAAGTCTTAGTGAGAATATTTTGGATTCCAATCTCATATTGGTGTATGTATTTTTGTTTTTCTCTTGAGCTCATATATGTTGATTGCACAAAGTGGGTTAGCATATGGTAAACAAAGAGTATTTTGGGGTTATCTTTGAGTTCCTAACAAAGTTAGGATTAAAGTCTTTAAGGTAAGTTCAGTGAGTTCATGGAAAGATAAGGATTTGATGTCCTGATATGTGAGTGAGGGGAGTAATAGGTAAAGCACTTACTCTGAGTCTATATATGTTTGAGTTAAGGTTTTAGGGTGATATAGGTTGTTAAGTGACTCTCTGCCCTGGGATAAGGCACTGATCCATTCTCTGGAAGCAATCCATCATCAGTAATCACACACACATAATTAAATGATAAACCTTTCAATCAGATAGTAAAGGGTATAGTTATATATTGTTTAGAGACTCCTTTAAAGAAGTGAGTCAAGGGTACACCCGCCTGAGCATTGAGGCTCAAAGTGTAGGAGGATCTCCTTGATCCTTGTTAATTGGCCCTCTTCCTTGTAGACTTTGGAGTGGTGATAGAGTCAAAGTTTCATTATAGTTATCCATTAAAGTATTAATCTACAAGTTTTGAAAATCAAAGGGAACAACCACAATCCAAGATTTAGAGTTTTCCATCTAGAATTTGGTTACAACTCTATTTTGACCATATACAATAAACTAAGGGACAAATTTAAAAACATGTAGATAATGACCAGATGTGACACATCATGGTGCAATCTAGGATTATAGTATGATATCCAAAATTCAATTCCAAACTAGATGAAACACACGATTCTCCTAATGCGACCCTAAATGAAATTGGCTATAAAATGCATGAAATGTAGTAAAATTTCAAATGGAAATAGTCACATGGAGTGTTATTGGGTACTTACCAAAGCTGCATAGTGAGCCAACATCTTGTGATGTTTTCCAAGCTTGAATCGATGTCACTCAACCAAGACCACCATTTCTTCTACCAAAGCTCTAAAATTACTAAAGTGAAAAGTGAAAATCAATAGTAAAATGACCCTTTTAGGCATATTTAAGTCTCCCCCGGGATCCTAATGACCTAGAGCATTTTCATAGAAAGATGTCACATGAGATTCATATAAAAAATGAGATCAAAATAGGTGATGTGTATTAGTTTAAAATAGTAAAAATATAGTTATAGATCCAAGTCAACCTTGAGGAACAAAAGTCAACTATGGTCAAAATACACTTGAATATGGGAAAAATGAACATAAATTGCAATAGAAACATGGAATATACATTCAGTAAGGATTATTATTCCAATGGACAATCAATAAACGTTAACATCGATGAAGATTCAGTCAATTACAAGTTCATTATACTCAATAGAGCTTAAATGATGAAAAAAAGATTACTATAAGTTGCACAGAGTGTTTTTCTAACTCACGCATCAATTTTTCACTTCAGAATATTGATCAAACGTTAGTCAAAATTGGTCAACTCTCATCTTTTGAAAGTCAAACCTAGTCAAATAGTGTTCTTTCAACACTAAAATGAATCCTAATTGAATTATGAAACATTTTAAATGATTTGTACTCGATGTAGACTCATTTCAATCAATTGAACATCTTTATCAATGCTTGAATATAAATTTTTTATGAAATTTCTATTCTAATTTCAGTCTCGAGGGGGCATAATCATACCTAAAATCAATCATTTAAAAACTAATCAAAGACTCAAAGTCAATTAGGTCTTCAACACCAGGGCATAACAATTATTTTCAATCAAGTTGGAACTATTGTGTAATTAACTTGATATCATGTGCTTAAATCAAATCTTTTTGACATTGACTAGTTTCATTTCTTTGAATCAAATTGATTATTTTTTATCATCATGGTCTTTCATATTTAGTTTTAGAGCACCAAATAAAACTAGATATCTTGATTAACTTCTATCAATCTTCATTCAATCAAGATCAGAGTCAGTATGGTCAATTTTTGTTGAATCAAGTTTAGAATCGATAACTTTCCAATCATGTAGAATTTTGTTCAATCAAGCTTAGAATTCTCAAATTTAGAGTAGTTCATATTTCTCTCCAAATATCCTAGAATTCAAAGTAGTTCTCCCATCTCTCTAAATCTCATTTAAATTCATCTATTCCTACCAATCGATTTCTAAGTCAAATGTCATCTATTTTTTTTGAATCATTGTGTTTCTTGAAAATAAATTCTAAAAGGGGAAAATGTAATCACCCTAAATCGGGCTAATAGAACTAAAGGCCCTATTTGTCCTAATTTAGAATGATTTCCTGATTATATTAATTCAATTATTTGATTATTAACATAATTTGATAAAATAAAAAAAATTCCTAAATCAAGCATTTAAACATTATCAATTGATCAAAAATAACATTAATTATCTCTAAGCCTAATTAATTAAATCAACCTCATTAAATACATGGCTAAAGTAATTAATTAAAATAAATTAATAAAATGACTTAAAATACATGTATCATCCAATGAGAGGTTAATCACATGGATCAACTCAAATGGATTAAAGGAGGATGAATCTCAACCACTCCTCTCAAATTCCATCTCAACTGTCAAGTTCACTAAGGTTTCTATAAAAGGAATTCTAAACTCACAAATCATAGAGTTAATTGCATTCATACTTACATGTTGGAATATTAATTTCATATCTAATTAACTCACATTTTATTTCAAAGCTTAATTATTAATGAATTAATGCTATTGTTTGATTTATCAATTTCTTAGTTAATTACATTGAATCTCTCATTCTAGTAGTGAATTGTCACTATTTAGAGCCTAAATTTGAGAGCTAAATAGACCTTAAGTACAATCTTTCTAGTTAGAGAGAAATATGATGAATTTGATAGTTTCTTTGATTTCCTATTTTCTTAAGAAACTAATAATCCATTGTCGTATTGAAGTGTTGTGTTGTAGGATAATAGGTACAAAAACTAACACACACACACACACACAAACACACACACACACACACTTCCAACTCAATTTGGACAACTGATAGGAGTAGTATTAAAAGATTCAATTCTCCTACACTTTATGCTTTGCAAGACCTAGGTGGGAACACCTATTCCTCAACCCTAATCCTAGTTAGAGGTTGTTTATAATAGATAAATTTAAGAGAACTTGGTGGTTCCTCTTGAGTTGGCAAGGAATTATCAAGAAAACTAGAATAGTAACTATGATTTCTTTGTAAACTGAACTAAAAATTTGAAATGAGCACTTTAAATGAAATAGTACTTTGATTGTGAAATATAAATATCAAAATGGACTTGTTTTGGAAATGGTTGATTAAATTATATTATATCCAATTTAGACCAATTTCTTTATCTCTTACTAACTTATTATTAATTCAATCAAATGATATTATGTACAACCTTGGAGACAATTTTAATAACTTTTTATTAGAAATAAGAGTATCACTTCAAGGGTGTCTGTACAAATTGTGATTTAAATTTACATTGTTATAATTAGTCTTACTGAATTTAACCCTAACTTTGAGAGACAAATAGGACAAAGAGAGTTTTAGAAACCAATTGTTCTAACTGATTCTCAAATCATAACTAAATTTAAAATCACAATTGTATAAGAGTTTCACAATGATGAAATTTAATGAAATAGATTTATCCAAGGGACTAATCAGATGATTGAAATAATAGATTCATCATAAATAAAGAAATAATGAATCCTTATATTGAAATAAGCATAATAAAATCATTTGTTCACATATATAGTCATTACAGTCTGACATTTCAGAAATAAAACCAAAAAATATATATTGGCATAGTGTATTGTTGAACATCCCTCTCTTGAAAACTTTACATCCTCTATACATAAACGAGGATTTAGTTTGGGTGAAAATGTGCACCCTTTCACAAAGAGTTGCAAATACTAAATAACAAACTGACATAAAAACTTGATTACATAAAAACTCCTTGAGACAATAATTTTAAAACATTTGGACATAAAGGACTAATCCCCAAAACTTGTAACATGCCTTGATTTGGACTGAGCATATACATCCATGTCGAAGATAATATCTCTAACTATAATTTTGAGCATGATGAAACATTTCATTAGCATTTTCTCACTCTATAAATCCTCTCATATGCTTATTCCATTTAGCGATATTTTGCATATAAAATAAAAGAAATAAGATGTTCAATATATATTAATTTATGAGAATAAAACATTACTTGCATCTAGAAATGATTTGAAAATAAATTACATCCCTTTTTAGAATTTTATTTCCACTTATTTTATCTACAATTTTTGCTAATATACTCCTTTCAATTCCAAAGAATTGATTCCTTGATTGTGACGTATCGTGATTCCAGGGTTTTTTGTCAATGCTCAAGCTTTTTGTTCACAAGATCCTGGGCTCTCGCCACTTGTCACCAATCTATCAAATTTATGATAACATGTCCTTTGTACAAATATAAATTCAAGAAGGTGGGTCCCAATCTTCCTTCATAATTTTAGGTTTTACATATGTCCTCTTCTATTTCCAAAAATCCGCACCTCTCAATACCCTTTTCTGAAGCATCAAAACTTGACGTCAAGAAGTAAGAAGCCCAACCATCTTTCCTTCGTCAGTGGTTTCTTCTCTCTCTCTCTCTATCCTTTTTTGGTGGATAAGATGTCTTTTATTAAGACAAAATTAGTAGGGTCCTTGGCATCTATTATCAACTATCAACAGTTATTGGATGAACATCAAATCAAGGGCCCATGTTGCGTTCCATGTTGAATTGAGGAATAACCTCCTCCTTTTGGAAAAATTTTCCAAAAACAAGATGCCTGTCTTGAGTGTGACCCTTAGCATACATCATCAACTATTGACAATGATAAGATGATCATGATATCTATGACCCACAATGTATTTTGGGCCAAATTTTTGAGAACACCTTCTCCTTTGAGAATATGTAGTGAAATGAAGACACATGGCATGAGTTACGTATTAATTTGGATTTAAAATTTTAGTGCACAATTTATTTTGTGCACCTGTACCCTTGTTTTTTTAGAGAGATTTCAAGGTGGTTAGAGTTTCCATCTCCCAAGGATTTTGATAGCAAGCTTGGGTGATAGTTACTTGCCTATGCTAGTCATGAGCCATGTAAAATTTAAAATAACACATTAAACGAGCTTTGATATCAGTAAAAATCAAACTGAAATCTTTTGACATCAAAATATTAGTTGGTTTTCCTCTGATTTGGTAAATTTGAAACTTTTTTGTCACTCATTTTTATGCCATGGGCTAGTCAGATAAAAATTAAAAAGAATGCCTAAACTTTTTTGATCTCCACAAAATTGCATAGGAACATAGTCCCATATACAAAGAAAACTCTTAGTAAATAGTTTTGCAAGATTCCTTTTGTGTCCAAAGATTTTAACTGTCAAAGATGGCAACTTTTCATTTCTAAAAATTTCAATGATGCACATGCTTAAAACTGCATTTACTTTTTGTTTCAAAAAAATATCAAATGGGCTAATGAAGATCTAAAACCTAGAACATAATTTCATTTCCATATACAGAATCATGAGGATCACTTCATCCAATAACATATCTATTCATACAACAGATAATAAATTCCAAAGAGAGCTTTTGACCAATGGTGTAACCCTACACACAATAATACTGCAAATACTCCATTTGGTTTTAGGTAACAAAAAATAGAAAATGATATCATAGGAATCTGAAAATTTCCATGATGAATTAAAATTTATATAGAATGTAGAAAAAAATCACATTGAAATAAGAATGCTTTAGTGCAAAGAAATCATGATATAAAAATACTTACCTAGATTGATTCTACATCTGAAAATAGTGAAACACATACATACCTATAAATTGGCCTTTTTATGTATGGATCAGAATAGGTTATAGGGAGTTGGAAATAGAAGAGAACACTTGATCATAGGCATTGCATACAATTGTATAGAAAAATTTACTACTCAGCATGAAATCTAGAACTCTAATTTTTTTAAAATTTAGGGTTCCAATAGTGGCCCTTTCTAGGGATGTATGCTCTCTGTGAGCATTGTGAGATTTCATCTATCTCTGGAGAAGAAGACCATGTAATAGTATTTAATCATATTAATTCTCATGTAATAACTTCATTGGATGGACCCCAGCCTCCCAAAAATGCACACTAATTCTTTCCTCTATCAAATACTTAATTCTATTTATGTAAAAATGTAAACCTTCTTAAAATATCCTCATCTCTTCCCTCACTAAATTTCATATTCTCATTAGAACACTCATAGTACCCGTTGGATGCTTTGGTTTCAGGGATTTTATCTTTGCACTCATTTTTCCAATGGACTTTATGCTTATATGAAATCCTTATTACTCCATTAAATTTTGTTTCCTTTGAAGAGATTTTGAAATCAGATTTATTTTCGTATGTAGATTTTACTCACATATGGTTTTCAAAAAAATGATCAACATTACCAATGTCATCTCTTCTGTCTTTTAATTCTCTTTTTGAGTTGGAATCATTCTTGAGAGGAAAACACTGTGGTAAATTTTCCTTATAACTTCTTTCTTTTAAAATAGTTGTGTTTTTAACTATAGTATCCAAAGTGGGCTCCACCAGTCTTTTACAAGATTCATAATTTTAATTTGCACCTTATTGTATTGACATTATATCATTATATTCCCAACCCATTTTATTTTCTCTTCATAATAGCTTTGGACATATATAATTTTCAGGAGTATTTTGCAAAAATATTTCATCCTCTTTAATTACATCAGTACATATTGTTGACATATCTTCTTCTATGGTCTCTGTATATACTATTTCAAAAAAATTATTTTCAAGCATACCTTTCTCTAATTCTCCAAACAATAAAAATAAAGATTTAGGAATACCTACATGTGAGTTTTCTCATGACTCACAACACACAAGATAATCCAGTGTATCATAGTGTGTTCTTTCACAAAATGTATTATCTTGAGAATCATCATCCACTTTATCAACATGACAAATATCATACCTGAGATTTCCTTCAGGTCATATATTGTATGCATTTCTAGTTCATCTTCATGGTCTAGAAGGATTACATTCATTTCACAAAATGGATTAAAAATTGATTCATATTTAGATAATATTTTTTCATAATTTTCAGAAACATTAATGTCCAGGAAATTTGAAATTTTTTCAAAACTGTTTAGAAGTCTATTTCCTTGATTATAATCAAACATTTTCTGATCTTGAGATTTATTTTCCATTGCAAAAAATACCATTTGCATATGCATAATTTCATTAATTTGTTTATTCTAGTGGATTGAGAAAAAAATTTGGACCATTCTTCTCAACATGCTTGTGATATTTAATAGCTAATAAATCTGAAATTTCTTTGATGCTGAGAGAATTTTCTTCCTCATTTTTACATTCCCTGTAGTCTATTTCCATGCAAGTTTCATCAACAACATATTTTTCTTCAATCAGATCCAAAATTTATTATTCATCTAAATCTAGATCTTCATTAGGGTTTAGTTTCACTTCTATATATTTTTCTTTGTATTTATCATCTTCTTTTAATATATGCACAAGGAGCTTTATAGAAGGATCATCTAGTGAGATTCCCAACTCACACATTTTATTTATTAATTTCTTGGGCAGAGGCATAATGACTAAAGGTATTTCTTGATAAATATTCACTATCCTTACCAAAAAATGTGCTAAAGATTCACCTTTATATCTTTCCAAACTAAAAAATGCATCCAAGTAAGAAACATAGGGTTCTTCTTCTATAATGCAATTCTGATTTTCATCCTCTTCATAACACATGTTATCTTCTTCCTTTCTTGCATCATAAAATTCATATAAAAACCACTAGTCAAATTCCCCCCATGATGAGATGTTGTGTAGGATGAGATTCATATGATTGTCTTTCATTATCTCTTAATGATCTGGAAAAAGCTTTCATCACATAGTTCTCTACACAAATCTCATGATCTTCTATAAATGTATAAAATGCATCCAAATGTTTAACTATTAATTGATCATATTTTCCATGAAATTTTTTCTACTAGTTGTGAATGTTTCTAGGGAATAACTTATTAGGAATACATTAAAAAAATTTGAGATCCAATGGCTTGATGCCATCCAAAAAAAATGTTTCCTCTAAAATGGCTATTTATTTTGGTACATTATGAATATCTGAGTTTGTAGTAACTTCTTTCTTTATACATTATGTTCTTGTCAATAGAGTCATCACCTCTTTAAAAGAGGAAAAATTTACTTATCTCCTTTTGGGTCTTCTCCCTTAGTAGAGTGACTGACTCAAATATTTTATTGAATATAGTCTCCACCTCTCTTCGAGGAAAATATTGTTTGCTAGTATTCTGGGTTCTTCTTTCCACCAGAGTAAACTTATGTAACCAAAGATTATAGAAAAATTATTAACAATTCCCTAGTAGAGTTACCAATCTATTGGTACTCAAATTAATTGGTTAGAAATCCTATGAAATTGCCTACTCAATCCTGGCATATTCCAACTCAATTTGGCCAACTAAGAGGAATAGGCTTAAAAGATCCAATTCCCCTAAACTTTAGGCTCTATAGGACCTGGATGAGCGCACCTATTCCTCAACCCTAATCATGGATGGAGGATTTTTAGAGAAGATAACTTTAAGAGAATATGGTGGTTCCTCTTGAGTTGGAAAGGAATTCTAAATAAAAACATAATAGAAACTATGATTTCTTTGTAAATGGAATTGAAAATTTTTAAATGGGTGCTTTAAATGAAATAGTACTTTGATTGTGAAATATAAATATGAAATTGACTTGTTCTATAAATGCTTGATTAACTTATCTTGCATTTAATTTAGATAAGTTCATTTATCTCTTACTAACTTCTTATTAATTCAATCAAATGATCTTATGTACAACCTTAGAGAGAATTTTAATAACTTGTTATTTGAAACAAGACTATTACCTCAAGGGTATCTATACAAATTGTGATTTAAATTTGTATTGTTACAATTAATCTTACTAAATTTAACCCTAACTCTGAGAGAACAATAAGACAGAGAGAAGTTTGGAAATGAATCCTTCTAATTGATGCTCAAATCGTAACTAAATTTGAAATCACAATTGCATAAGAGTTGCACAATGAAGAAATCTAATGAAATAGATTTATCCTAGGGACTAATAAGATGAATTAAATAATAGATTTATCATAAATAAATCAATATTGAATCCTTATATTAAATGAGCATAATATAATTGACTCGTTACATATATAGTCTATCACAATATGACATTTCAAAAACAAAACCAAAATATGTATATTGGTGTTGTGTATTGTTCAATGTCCCTCTCTTCAGAAATTCACATCATCTATACATAAACAAGGATTTAGTTTTGGTGAAAAGGCACACCATTTCACAAAGAGATGCAATTGCCAACTAAAAAACTGACATAATAACTTGATTACATGAAAACTCCCCAAGATAATAATTTTAAAATATCTAGACACAAAGGACCAATCCCGAGAACTCACCACATGCCTTGATTTTGATAAAGGGTGATCCTCTTAATACCAAAAACACATAACAAGAACAAAGAAACAACAACAATTTGCAAGAATAGAAAATGGGCTTCTTATTATCTCCAGAAGAGTGGAATTATAAATTTTAGAATTACAATATGCAAAGCCACATGGGCATTTTCCTTACAATATTCTGTAGGAAAAAGCCTCGAATTATTACACTAAACTACACTAGAAAATACTACAGGCCTTCCTTATATAGGCAATTTTCCACCACCTGATAAGGTTCCATAATTTTAGCCCTTAAGGTCGACCATCCCTAAAATTATTTTATTTCTCATAATTATGACATTAGGGTTGGCTCAAAATAATTACAAATTATATTTTTAGGTAGCCCAACTTCCGGAGGCCATAAATTTTTAACCATAGTTTTGTTTGGCTATTATAACCACTTTTTGGAAATGGCAGGACCTGATCTATAACATCTAACTTGTGCAAGCTCTTGTCAATCAGGGTTCAATTGTGATCTAGAGCCTCTAAGGCATTCAAAATTGAGCTCAAAGATTTCATACCCAAAAACCTCAATAAATTCACTGATACATATGATATGGTAGTGAAACTCAACTGGTAAGATGATATGACTAAGATGCACCTCCAACTATGAAATCAAAACATTCTGAGCTCGTATGACCAACTTACTAAATATAGTAAATTTCCATAAATAAAAGGTCTGTACATGATATGGCTTATTGAAAAGAAACAAAAAATATTTATGGGTGATACAAGATTTCCCTTACACCTAGGATGATCCTACATCAGACACCCTAGATAATTTGAGAAGTGACCCTATCACATCTTAGGTGTGTATAGGAAAACCAAGATCGTTAACCTCCTCCCTTTTCATCCATGATGAATCTTCTATAGGTCATCCTTTTCATTTGACCAAATATTCTTCATATGTCTTGCTCCTTGTGCTTCTACCAACATGACTATCTAGTATATCCTCAATCTCCATGGTAGCTGAAGTAGTTGTTGGAATACTCCATTGTTCTTTTGTGACCTCATCTTCAACACCCCCTTCATGATAGTCTATCATATCTAAAATGTTAAATACTAGTGAAATATTCAGCTTAGTAGGAAACTCTACTTCATAGGCATTTCCTGAATCATGCTTCTTTAGTATCTTATATGGCCCATACTTCTTCATTTTCAGCTTGTTATATGTACCTATTGGAAATCTCTCCTTCCACAAATGAACCATGACTTCATCCCCAGCCTGAAATTCCTTATGCCTCTTTTTCTCATCTTCCTTAGTCTTATACTATGTATTCATCTTGATAATGTGCTTACTTACCTCCTCATGGATTTTCTTTAAATGTTCTACAAAATCCTCAGCTTCAGCACTACTTATCTCTCCTTTTTCTATCTTCCTTAACTCAAAAGAATTTTTAGGACTACTTCCATATACAACTTAGAATGGTGATTTACCAGTGCTCCTATTAACAAAATTATTGTATGGAAGTTCTGCATGTGGTAAAATCAAATCCCATCCTATTGGCTTATCTCCAAAAAACATCTTAGAAAATTCCCCAAACTCCTATTCACCACCTCTATGTATCCATCAGTCTATGGATAATGTGATGAAATAAAATTCAAGTCCATCTTTAACGTCTTCCACAATGTGCTCCAAAAATATCCAACAAATTTTGTGTCTCAATTTGATACTATGCTCCGTGGTAGATCATGTAGTCTCACTACTTCTATGAGAAATAATTCCACCACATGAACAACATCATTCATCTTCTTATAGGAAATCAAATGTGCCATCTTTGAAACTATGTCAACTACCAAAAAATTGAATCATGTCCCCACCGAGTCCTTGGTAAACAAAGAACAAATTCTGTACTAATATCCTCCCATGGCCTATTTGATATAGGTAATTGATGATATAACCTTATATTCTATATTTCTCCTTTTTCCCATTTGACATACTGTGTAACTATATACAAAATTCTTTACATCTTGTTAGGGATTTTTCTTGTAGGATCAAACTTGGAAAATGTATCAGCTTGAGTCTCAGTTAAAAAGGATTCCAAGTTTGCAAGAAAAGCCTAATTGATGAGGATTGGATAAGATCCTCCTTCTACTTTGAGCTCCATAAGACACAGGTAGGTGTTTCCTCAAATGAGTTACTATATTTCAAGTAATCTTTTTATAGGTGGATTATGTTCTTTATTGTTATGCTATTATCTCTTCAAGCTAACTCAATAAAAGATTATTACCTTGCAGATAGCCCAGATTATCCTAATGAAAAATCTAATAAGGGATACTATAAATTTAATAGCATAGATCAATGGTATAAGGACAATCATCCTTCTTTTTCTAATTTCAACTCAAGGAAGGATAACCTCTTGATTCTTTCTTTAAGGAATCACTAAGTATGAACTATACCATTCAGACATAGCCCTATCAAAGTATAAACACAATTCTTGAAAATAAAAATATTGGTAATGAAATGAATTTTGATTCTTCTAAGGATTGCAAAAGATAATTTTTTAATAAAAAAAAACTTCAAACCAATGCCTAAATCCAAAGTGAAAAAGATTCCTAAATGCAATACCAAAAGTATGTTAGAAAGTAAAGTCCACCAAGATAACTGAGAGGGGGGGGGGATTAATCAGTTATCAGATAATTATAACTTTTATTATCTTCAACAACATTAAACCATATAATTAATATAATTACCAACCATAGAAAGATATTCATACACAATAACACAAGATATGTTGACTAGGGAGCCTCTTGATCAAAGATTAAACCCCGGTGGGAATGATGCCCACAAAAGATGCACTAATATAAATATTCCTTGTGAAAGTATGGAATCTGTTAGGAGTCTTATGAAATACATTTAGTACATATGAATCCCTATTAGGAGATTTTGAATCCCAGTTAAATGATTCTAACCCGGTTAAGAGTTATGGAAGACAAAAGGACCCACTGTCCAAACAGCTTCAGGGTAAGATCACTGAACACACTATCCAAATAATCTTTGTATTACTCAATGGAATAATATGTTACCTCTTCTCTGACTATACCAAACTGCACTCACTATTACATCATATCTCAATTCCAGATCTTTGTACTTCGCATGTCTTCCTTCACATACTTAGCTCTTTTCTTCACTTCATGCATACAACATCACACACAATCACTAATTCCACATCACAAATACATACTACTTCTTTTCAAAAAAGAAATACATTCCTTCCTTTATACCACACTCAAATAATTATAGATGAGTTAGCATACAATTACAAAATAAAAGTTTCCATGGGCTACACCATAATTACACAAAAGTCTCAGCTTCCAAATACAATAAATATTCACTTGTACAACCTAGAGGTTTACAATGTCATCCATGTCACTATCAATATGTCTTCAACTTCCCTTTAACTACACAAAACTAGATTCCATCTTGATTAGAAGATATCATTCGATTTCCACAAACCGCTAATCAGGAACACTGCCTGAATACTACTTCCACCAAAATGATCATAACTTCCATGAATGAATGAATTACTATTTTCACTCTTATCCATAGACATATAACATATCAAAGAGTATAACCTCAACATCACATAGCTCCAACTATAATAACCCATGCGCTAATCCAAACTTTATCTGCTTCTCTGCAAGTCTTCGGTAAATCACTATGTTGACGTCAATGACAATCATAGTCATGAATGCAACAAAAAATGCTATAGAATGGCTCCCAAAAAATTTAGCATTCATTCCTAACAATCTCCCCCATTGGCATTGATGGCAACATAGATGAAAAACATCCAATGTTCCAAAAATCTAATACTGCAACACTACTTCTTCAAATCCTCTTCATCAATCAAATCTTGCTTCATTATCCTATTCAGTTCTCTCCAACAGATTTCTCAGATGGTTTTTCATGTACACTTGTCCCCCATTGACATCAATGATATAAAGTTCATCACTATGTCAACAACAACTCAATGTCAAAAGACACTTTTCAGAAAAAACATTTACTAGAGTCCTCATGACTTAGCTCAGATACACATACTCCCCCATAGAGGAAGTACCAACATCCAGTCTAAAAGAAAGATAAGGCTCATATACCACTAGATGGATGCAACCAACTACATCATTTCTCAAAAGTAGGCTGGGGCATAACCCCAAGCGTACCTCTTAGATACTCAAATGTATCCTTAGGCAAAGGCTTTGTGAATATATCTGCTATCTTCTCCTTTATACTTATGTACTCAAGTCTGACTTCTTTCTCAGCAACTTTCTCTCTTACAACATGATACTTAATCTCTATATGCTTTGTCTTAGAATGTAATATAAGATTCTTAGACATACTAAATGTACTAGTGTTGTCACAATGTATGACAACAGGCTCAACAAATTTTATTCCAATATCCTTCAGCATTTGCTTCATCCAAATTATTTGGTTACAATTGTTTGCTGCTGCTACATATTCTACTTCTGCTGTGCTTTGTGAGATACAATTCTACTTCTTTCTTAGCCAAGAAACTAATCTTCCTCCAAGGAAAATTGCTCCACCACTAGTTCTTTTCTTATCCTCAACACTACCTCTGCAATTAGCATCTGTATATGGACATAGGGTAAAGTCATCAAATTTTTCATACCATAGTCCATAGTCCATTGTGCCTCTTAAACATCTCAGTATCCTCTTTACTGCTACATAATGTGATTCTCTAGGTTTAGCTTGAAATCTTGCTACAATTCCAATTGAATGTGCTATATCAGGTCTTGTATGAGTCAAATACTGCAATACTCCAATCATAGATCTATATTTCTTTTGTTCTATTGCAGGAGTCTCATCTGTGCTAGATAACTTATGTCTGGTCACCATAGGTGTTCCAACTCGTTTACAATTCTCGATTCCAAATATTTTCAACAAATCATTCAAGTAATTTGTTTGACTTACAAAGATACCATCATTGTTTTGTGTTATCTGTAATCCCAAAAAGTATTTCATCTCACCAATCATACTCATTTCAAATTCAGTCTTCATTTCATCAGAAAATTTGTCACTAGCTTCATCTTCTCCTCCAAAGATAATGTCATCAACAAAAATAACTATAACTAACAAACCATTTTCAATTTCTTTTGTGTACAAATTGCTATCAGCTGTTCCTTTTGTAAATGCCAATTTTAACAAATACTTATCCATTCTTGCATACCAAGTTCTAGTTGCTTGTTTAAGTCCATATAAAGCTTTCTTCAATTTACATACCATATCTCCTTCTCGAGTTAAAGGAAAACCTTCAGGCTGCTCAATGTAGACTTCTTCCAATTCTCCATTTAGAAATGCTGACTTCACATCCATCTGATACACTTTGAATTTCTTGTAAGCTGCATATGCCAAAAACATTCTTACTATTTCAATTCTTGCAACAAGTGCAAAGGTTTCTTCATAGTCAATTCCTTCTTGTTGGGAGTAACCCTTACATACCAATCTTGCTTTGTTTCTTACCACTTCTCCTTGTTCATTCATCTTGTTTCTGAATACCCATTTAGTTCCAATAACATTCTTGTCCTTAGATCTAGGGACCAATTCCCATGTCTTGTTCTTTTCAATTTGATCTAGTTCTTCTTTCATAGCATTAGTCCAACTTTCATCTTCACAAGCTTCATTAGTAGTCTTTGGTTCAATTTGAGAAATAAAACATAACTGTTCTTGTGCCTTATTTCGAGTTAGAACTCCTCTTTTGATGCTCCCAATAATCTATTCAAAAGGATGATTCCTTAACAAACTCTTGCTAGGTGTCACTCTCTTAGATCTCTCTTTAGATGTAGGTTCTTCAATAACTTCACTATGGCTTTCATTCAACAAATCACTATCAGTTTCATAAAACAATTCAATAGATCTAGTGTTAGGTTTAGGATGAGCTTCTTCATCAGATTCATAGCCAAGCATTCTTTCCTGAATTTTGAACTTTTCATCATTTTTAACATTTGCGCTTTCAACAATAGTCTTAGTTCTTTTATTGAAACATCTATATGATTTACTTTTCAAAGAATATCCAAGAAATATACCTTCATCGTTTCTAGGATCAAACTTTCCAATATCATCATCTCTCTTTATATAACATTTTCTTCCAAAGATTCTAAAATACTTAACTAAGGGTGCATGTCCAAACCATAATTCATAAGGTGTCTTGTATGTGTCTACTCTAATTTGTACTCTGTTCATTGTATACACTATTGTCTTCACTACTTCTCTCCAGAATATCTTTGCCAAATCATTTTCAAACAACATAGCTCTTGCTGCTTCAGTCATTGATCTGTTCCTTCTTTTTGCAATGCCATTTTGTTCAGGTGTTCTAGGGGCTGAATACTATCTTTTAATGTCATTTTCTTCACAAAAAGTGTTAAACTCTCTAGAAGTAAATTCTGCACCTCTATCAGATCTCAAACATTTAATCTTCATTCTAGATTCATTCTCAACCTTATTCTTAACAATCTTAAACTTATCAAATGATTTAGATTTTTCTTTAAGAAATGCAATCCACATCATTGTTGTAAAATCATCAACAAGAATGATAAAATAGCTTTCTCCATAGAATCCTCTAGTCCTAGTAGGATTGCTCAAATCTGTATGAACAATCTCCAGCTTTTCTGTAGATGTAAACTTCTTACTAGGAAAAGAACTCTTTTGTTTAGCCATTACACATTCTTTGCAAATCATGTTAGTAGGCTTCATAATTTTAGGTAAATCTCTTACTGCAAGTGTAGTACTTACTTTCAGAATGTTATCAAAGTTTATATGACAAAACCTTCTATGCCATAACCAACTGTCATCAATCTTAGTAATCAAACATGTCATCTTAGTTGGATTCAACTAAAATACATTACCTCTTGTTCTAGATCTAGTTCCAATCAGATTTCCATCTTTATCCTTTATCACACAAGTTTTATCCTAATTGTCCAGCACTCAAAAGATTATCTTTTAATCCATCCACAAAATAAACATCATCAATATTAGTCTTTCCATCAAGAGTAATAGATCCTATACCTTTAATCAAACAAGGTGCATTATTTCTAACTCTAACAATTCCTCCATCATATCCATTCAACTTTATGAATTCTTTCATGTCTCCAATCATATGATGTGAACAACCACTATCTATAATCCAATCAGCTTTCTTTTCAACTTGAAAAACTAAGGCTTTTTCTTCCTTAACATCAGTTTCAACATTCTCTTCTTTAATTTCTACAAATCCTATGTCATCATTATTTTTAGTATCACTTTCACTTAGAGTTCTTTCTATACTAGCTTCAAGATCTTCATCATTAGCATAATAACATTCCTTAGATCTTCTAGGTTTGAAATTGCTTCTGTACTTTTTAACTCTCTTAGGACATTTAGATGCAAAATGACCATATTCTTGACAAGTCCAACATTTAAATATTTTCTTACCATCTGGTTCTCTTTTCAAGAGCAAGGCAATACCTTCTTCAATCTTCTTGTCTTCTTCATTTCTAGATTTTCTACTGCCAGCATAATCTCCGCTCACATTGATGCTTCTTGACAAAGTAGGGCAAACACTAAGAGCATTGAATGTTGTCTCCATTCTAGGTAAGTCTCTTGATAATCTCAGGTTCATTTCTACTGCTTGCAATCTTCCAAGAAGAGTTTCTCTTATAAAGTTTATTGTACAAGGGATTACTTGTTCAATCATCTATGTTGTCTACTTAAATACAGGAGTCAATGTCCTCAGAATTTTCCATATCACTTCATTCTCTATCTTTGTTCCTCCATAATATTTTATACCTGTAATGATTTCTGACATTCTACCAATATAACATCTAATAGATTCATTTTCCAACATTCTTATATCTTAAAATGCACATATCTAATTATGTAATCTAACTCTTTTTGCATGTTCATCACCTTAAAAAGTAGAGTGTAAAGCATTCCAAATTTCATGAGATTTTTTCAAATATTTTACTTGATTGTACTCATTCTCTGGAAGTGCTGTCAAAAGTGCTTCTCTTGCAAGTATGTTACACATGAATAGATCTCTCTCTTTCACAATACATGTTTCAAGATTGTCCTCTTCAATGACGGTCTTATCATTATTTGTAATCAGCCAATAACTTGGTCCTAAACATAATAGGTGTGTCTTAATCTTTTCTTTCCAGCTATCAAAATTTACTCCATCAAACTTAGGGCTTTGTTTCTTGAAATTTTCCATGGATCTCCTTAAGCTGTTAAACTTCTTTTTCAAGGACCTGCCACTCTAATACCAATTGTTAGAAAGTAAAGTCCACCAAGATAAATGAGAGGGGGGTGGGGTGAATTGGTTATCAGATAATTATAACTTTTATTATCTTCAACAACATTAAACCATATAGTCAATATAATTACCAACCATAGAAAGATATTCATACACAATAACACAAGATATGTTGACTAGGGAACCTCTTGATCAAAGAGTAAACCTTGGTGGGAATGATGCCCACAAAAGATGCACTAATATGAATATTCCTTATGAAAGGATGGACTCTATTAGGAGTCTTATGAAATACATTTAGTACATATGAATCCCTGTTAGGAGACTTTGAATCCTTGTTAAAAGATTCTAACCCGCTTAAGAGTTATGGAAGACAGAAGGACCCATTGCTTAAACAACTTCAGGGTAAGATCACTGAGAACACTAGCCAAATAATATTTTCATTACTCAATAGAATAATATGTTACATCTTCAATGACTGTGCCAAACCACACTCACTATTACATCAGATCTCAATTCTAGATCTCTGTACTTCGTATGTCTTCCTTCACATACTTAGCTCTTTTCTTCACTTCATGCATACATCATCACACACAATTGCTACTTCCACATCACAAATGCATACTACTTCCTTTCAAAAAGGAAATACATTCCTTCCTTTATACCACACTCAAATAATTATAGATGAGTCGGCAAACAATTACAAAATAAAAGTTTCCACACACTACACCAAAATTACAGAAAACTGTCAGCTTCCAAATACAATAAATCTTCACTCATGTGACCTCAAATTTTGCATTGTCATCCAAATCACTATCAATGTGTCTTCAACTTTTGTTTAACTGTACAAAACCAGATTCCATCCTGATTAGGAGATATCATCCAATTTCCACAAACTGCTACTCAGGAACACTGCCTGAATACTGCTTCCACCAAAATGATCATAACTTCCACGAATGAATGAATTATTGTTTGCACTCTTATCCATAGACATATAACATATCAAAGAGTATAACCTCAACATCACATAGCTCCAACTATAATAACCCATGTGTGCTAATCCAAATTATGTGTGCTTCTGTGCAAGTCTTTGGTAAATCACTATGTTGACATCAATGACAATCATAGTCATGAATGCAATAACAACTGCTACAGAATAGCTGCCAAATTATTTATCATTCATTCCTAACAAATTCTATTTACAAAAAATATTATAGTATGCCTTACATGCAATCCGCAATCTGAATAGAATGCCTTACAAACTACTCTTTCAATCTAATATTATTATTATCAATATCCCTATAGATATATTTACTCCCTGAAATTGATGAAAAGGATTTTAATTCTCTCCTTGAGAGAAACTCATGATAAATTACAAAAGTTTCTTAATAACCAGTATATTTCAAATGCCTTACACATAAAACATACAAGGGTAAATACAAAAATAGAGAGACAATAACAACAAGACATAGAAATTACAGAATATGTATATTAAAGAAGACTTACAGTTTACATAAGAAAGCTCATGCTCAGAAATTCAGACACAAATTTTAGAAGTCTCTTCTGTAGCAATTGTACTTGATTTTTTATATTATCATCCATCTATTTCAAAATAAGATTACAAATTTATTTATACATCTCATTCAACCATCTTGGAATTCCCTTATTAATGGGAATGCAACAAGCTTCGGATGGTTGAAACCCTAACCCTAAAAAGCATAAAAGATAAGATACAATAAGCCCTTAGGTGGTGGAAAGACAAAATTATCTTGGTTTTTTCTACACCCTGGATCACTGATTACTGACACCTTTGTTTGGAAGTATTCATGATAGCTTCTTAAGTTTTAATGAGATATGGTGACTGCCATTTCAGGCTAACCTACACCATTCTTAAAAGATAGCTTATCATCCCTATGCTCTGAGATCAGGTGTTAGGTCCTCCAAGTGTCCTTTCTATTCATCATCCAAGCTATCAAAGTCAACTGCAGTGGATTTTATCTTCTTGGGCTTTGTAAGCTCATCCCATGCAGCAACCTCTTCCTCTGTTGACCATTTATAGTTCTGAGTATGTTGCAGTTGTGCTTTCTATCGCTCCCATCTAGCATCTATCATGGCTTTAACATTTGCAACAAATCTAATTAGCTCCATCTCTTCTTTTATGGCTTCATCTAGAGTCTTCTTGAATCTTTCCACATATACTTCATTACTTTCATCTAAAATGCCTCTTTTCTAGGCAATATGAGATCAAAATTTGATCTCCATTGATCAAGGTTCTTAATAGCACCATCTGCATCCTTAATGGGAGGAATAAATTTATTGGAATCTGAGTTGAGCAAGGCTATCTTAGGCACTATTTGATTTTCCTTGCCTTTAAAAAGTGGCAATATGGCTCTAATTCTATTGATTTCCTCTCCCACCTACATAATTGATGAAGGGTGCTCCCCTTAATACCAGAAACACACAATAGAAATAGAGAAACAACAACAATTTGCAAGAACAACAAATGGGCTTCTTATTATCTCCACAAATGCAGAATTACAAACTTTCAGAATTACAATATGCAAAGCCACATGGGCATTCCCTTACAATATTCTATAGGACAAAGCCTCCAATCAATACCCATAACTATCCCAAACTGCCCTCCACTGCCTAAGACAACACTACGGGCCTTCCTTATATAGGTAATTTCCACCACTTGAGAAGGTTCCAAAAATTTATCCCTTTAGGCTAACTAAACATAGAATTATTTATTTTTCAATTTATTACATCAAATTCAGCTCAAAATAACTTTTGAAACCCCAACATAAATTTTGAAGGAAATTTATTTTCCACCATTTCAAGTGGCCATACTTTCGGAGACCATAAGTCATCACCCATTGACCTGATTGACTATTATAACCCCATTCTGGAATGGCGTGAAGAGCTCTACAATATTTGAATCAAGCAAGCTTCATTCAACTAAAAATTTGACCTCATCCAAGGCCTCTAAAGCCTTCAAAATTGAGTTCAAAGTTTTTGTACCCTATTTCAAACACTAAATTTTTTTTAATATCTTCAAAACTAGACTTGATCTAGCAATCAAACTTTACTGGCAGGCTGATATGACTAAGATGAGCCTCCACATGTGAAATCAAAACATTCCAAGATCATATGACCAACTTACTAAAACTAGAATGTTTCCATAAATAGAAACTCTACACAAGATAGCCCTTATTGAAAAGAAACCAGAAATATTTTTGGTTGATGCAAGATTGCTCTTACACCGAGGATGCTCTTGCATCAGACACCCATGGTAATTTGAGAAGTGATCTTGTCACAATTCAGGTGTGAAGAGGAAAACCAAGATGGTTAACCTCCTCCTTCATCAACCATGATGAATCTTCAACAGGTCATCCTTTCCACTTGACCAGATATTCTTCATATACCTTGTTCCTTGTGCTTCTACCAACACCACTATCCAGTATGTCCTCAATCTCCTTGATATCTAAACTGGTTGCTGGAATACTCCACTATGCTGCTGTAACCTCATCTTCAACACCTCCTTCATGATACTATGTCAAATCTAAAATATTAAATACTGGTGAAATATTCAGCTTAGTAGGCAACTTGACCTCATATGCATTTCCTAAATCATGCTTCTTTAGTATCTTACATGGCCCAAACTTCTTCATTTTCAGCTTGTTATATGTACCAACTAGAAATCACTGCTTCCACAAATGAACCATGACTTCATCTCCAACTTGAAATATCTTATGCCTCCTTTTCTCATTTGCCTTAGCCTTATACTGCATATTCATCTTGGTAATATGCTTCCTCACCTCCTCATGGATGTTCTTCAAATGTTCTACAAAATCCTCAGCTTCAACACTACTTATTTCTCTTTTATCTACCTTTCTCAATTCAGATGCATTTCTAGGACTACTTCTATATACAATCAGTGGATGATGTGAGGAACTAAACTTCAAATCTATCTTCAACTCTTCACTTTCTCTTAGTGTCATTCTATGTGCTACCTTATTTGGAAAATTAGCTCCTGGAATCAAGTCCATCTGATGAATGATCTTTCTTACTAGTGGTAATCCATCAGGCACATTATCAAATACAATATCTTGAAAATCATTCAATAATTCTACAACTTCCATAGTTACATCTTCTAGTTCCTCTTTTCCAACCTTTGGAATTAAGGTAAAACACATATACTCATGCCACATAGTATCTAAGAAATTTCCTCTATCAACAAAAGTTATTCTTGCATTACCACACACTCTTCTTCTATTTCCTTTAATGGTTTTAGCTTGCCACACTCCACCCTTTATCAGGGAATAGGCATTCGCACAACCATCATGTACAACACACCTATCAAACTACCAAGGTCCACCCAACAACATATGACATGCATCCATAGATATGATATTACATGATACCTCATCATTGTACCCACCAATCTTGAACTTTACTAGGCACTGTTCATTGACCATGACCTTGTGGTCATCCTGCACACAGGAAACCCAATATGGATGTGGATGTTTTTGCCTCTTGAGTTTCAACTTTTTCACCATCTCTTTTGACACCATATTATCAGGACTACCACTATCAATAATCAAATCACAACACTTACCCTCACACTTGCACCTAGTGTGAAATAGGCTCCTCCTTTGTTTAGATTCATTCTCACCACTCATCATGACTCTTCTATTAATCAAAATTTCTCCTCTTTCAGCATCTTCAAAATGTGATGATCTAACATCTTCATCTGCATGTGCAACTCTAGCCCGACCTTCATTTCTCTTGTATGTCCTTCCTTAGCATTGAGGACATTCAAATGCCCTATGACCTTCTTCTCCCTAGTGAAAACATGTTCCACGTAAGCCTCCTCTTCTAGATCCTTATCCTCTTCCTCTTCCTCTCTGATCTCTATTATTCTTATCATGGAAATGATTGAAATTATCTCCTCTCTAATTCTGACTATTACTAGCCTCATCTTTCTTTTTTGGATCTTCATTTTGATCTTCATATGACTGGACACCAAATCATCCACCCTGACCTCTTTTGCTTTGTCTACTCTCAAACTTCTTGTTCAACTTTTCTTCTACTTTTAGGGAAAACCGGTATGCCTCTTCAATACTATTCATTCAAACTAAATTCAGCTTCTCTTGAATGCTCAGTCTCAACCCATTAAGGTAATGGGAAACTTTCTCCTTGCCAGCTTTTGCATGGCATATTTTGATGAAGATTCAATAGAACACCTTCGTATACTCTTAAATACATCTTCCTACTTGCTTCAAACTTTGCATTTTCTTTAGTAGGTTAAGCTCATAATCAACAGGAATGAACTGTCACTTCAATTTGTCCACAATTCGATCCCATCTTGTGATTTTATCCTTTCCTCTTCTATTTTTCTTGAATTGAATCTCTTTCCACTAGATCTTCGCATGACCCTTCAGTCTAGCCTTCACAAACTTGAATTGATCAGGATCCTCGATATCTTCATACTCAAAATATTCTTCACATTCATTGATCCAGTCGATCAATTCTTCTTGGCTAAGATTTCTAGAAAATGTCAGAACCTCAATCTTAGGTCTTTTCCCAATCTTTGAGATGGCTCAAAAAAGTCTTTCTTCAAACTAGTTCACAACTTTGACTTCTCCTTCTTGATCTTCTTCTCCGGCTTCATCCTCGCTTTCATCTCTGACATTAAGATTCATTCCTCTACAAATCTCCTCTTGCAATTCTCGCACTGGTCTCTATAGTGCCCTAACCTCAGGTGTTACAACACTAGCTCTTCTACCATGTTCCCTTCGTGGAGGCATTTTCACAGTTCTGGCTGAAACCCTAACCACACTCATGTTGCAAACTACCTCACAGTCGATGATTTATTTACACAGAAACCCTAAGCCATGGTCCTAGTGTAAACTACCTCACAATCAGTGATCTATTTACGCACTCAAGAACTCCTACTCCGATACCACTTGATGAAGGGTGCTCCCCTTAATACCACAATTATATAATAAAAATAGAGAAACAACAACAATTTACAAGAACAACAAATGGGCTTCTTATTATCTCCACAAATGTGGAATTACAAACTTTCAGAATTACAATATGCAAAGCCACATAGGCATTCCCTTACAATATTCTATAGGACAAAGCCTCGAATGAATACCTAGATCTACTACCCAGAACTATCCCAAACTACCCTTTACTACATAAGACAACACTACGGGCCTTCCTTATATAGGCAATTTCCACCGCCCGAGAAGGTTCCAAAAATTTATCCCTTTAGGCCAACTAAACATAAAATTATTTATTTTTCAATTTATTACATCAAAGTGAACTCAAAATAACTTTTGAAACCCGAACATAAATTTTGAAAGAAATTTATTTTCTGCCATTTCAGGTGGCCCAACTTCTGGAGACCATAAGTCATCACCCATTGACCTAATTGACTATTATAACCCCATTTCAAAAAGGGCACGAAGAGCTCTACAATACCTAAATCAAGAAAGCTTCATTCAACCAAAAATTCGACCTCATCTGGGGCCTCTAAAGCCTTCAAAATTGAGTTCAAAGTTTTTGTACCCTGTTTCAAACACTGAAAATTTTCAATATCTTCAAAAGTAGACTTGATCTAACAATGAAACTTTATTGGTAGGTTGATATGACTAAGATGAACCTCCACATGTGAAATCAGAACATTCAGAGATCATATGACCAACTTACTAAAAATAGAAAGTTTCCATAAATAGCAACTCTACACAAGATAGCCCTTATTGAAAAGAAACCAAAAATATTTTTGGTTGATGAAAGATTTCTCTTACACCCAGGATGCTCCTGCATCAAGAACTACCTCTAGGTATCATTTCTTAAAGATTGAACCGCTACCAATCTTTCAAAAAGATTTTCCCTTATTGACCAAGTTGCACAATATCCATTCAAAATTTGAATATTATTATTAACTTCCACTTGCAATAAACTAAATCAGATTTATCTTTGATTACATCAATCCTATGGTACAAAATTTTTAACAAAGCTTGCAAAATAGCCTCATTTTTCTCCACATTTATTTTCTCTAACTCTACAACAACTTCCTCTTCTATCATTCCTTTAGCCTCAATTAATGTAGATTTCTCAGGAGGTGTAGGAGAAACTATAGGAGTATTCATCAATTGTTTCTCTAAGTCTTCCATAGACTTCTCCAATACCCTCTCCTTCATTTTTTGGAGATCCTTGTCCTTCAACAATGCACTATAGTCTTCTAAAAGGGAGCAATACCTCTCTGATAGTTGCTTTATTTTGTCCTCATTTAATTTGGAAAAATGGGTTAAAACCTGAGAAATCTCAAGGTCCCCTATGTTGTGGATGGACCACACAATCTTATCTCCCTCCAATTGCTCCTTCACATTAAAAATCAAAGGCTTTTTATCCTTAGGATAAAGACTCCACAGAGCTAATGCTTGATTTTTTGGGCTGTATCCAAATCCTCTAATAATATCCCCCACTTGGGTTTCCAAAGAAAAAGTTATGTCTTCCTACATTTTGATTTGATCAATAATGAAGTCTGAATACAAGTTCCACCCAGGCACAAGTAGCATATTTCTCTTTTTCACTAGTTGTCTAGCCTCATCAGGGGTGAGTTTTTCAGCTTTAGGGTCATACTCTCTTAATTGTTGCACTGCCTCCTCTAGTACTTGACCCTCTTTAGTGATTTGCACACTAGATGCAACCTGATGTTGCTTGTGCCAGATCAAGAAGCTCTTGAATTCCTCTAACTCTATGAAACTATCATCCTTCAAGAATGCATCTTGTTCAATCATTCTCTCATCTTGGCATAGTGCCAAGGGCAACTCAACATTTTTAGTTTCAATCTTTTGTTTTCTCTTATGTTCTCTTATTTTCTTTATTAACTAGTGATGATGGACACCTGTTCTAGGGAAGAGGGCAACTATATTATCATTTTTCTTCACATGAGAAGATTCCCCAACCAATAATTTTTGCTTCTTTGCAGTTGGCTCACTTGTATCTTGAGAACTATGAAGCTCTGCTAGATCAACAATATCTTCCCTAACCAGATGCCTTTCAGTCATTATGTCTTCCAAGGGAGAGATGCTATGCATAGAGAAGCCACCATCACTATCCTCATCACATTCAAATTCAGAGTGGACATCCTTCTTCCTATCAGTCTCATCAATTTGATCTTCAAAACATCTCATCAAGGTGTTAAATTGAGACATTATTTGTTCAAGTCTTTGAAGATAAGGCAATGTAGGGAAGAAAACACTAAATTCCAATCCCTTTTGTCTCACTCACTTCTCCATAGCATACAATTCATGTATTTGATTATCTCTTCTTGTCACCTCTTCATCTTCTATTATATTTCTCAATACATCCTCCTCGGGCTACCCTTCATGTCTTTTATTGAATGGAATGATGGGCATGTAATATTTCTTGGAACCAACCATGAATCCTTCTATATCCACATACCTATGTGATGCAACATGCATCCTAAATTGTCCCAACCATTCATCAACTCTGCTAAAGGCATTATTGCCTATTGTGATACTATGCACTCTAAAGTTCCTGGGAGTGAAGGTTCCCTTTTTGTGGGAAGTTATATGCTCTTTCTCAGTTAGCATCAGTTGCCAAATGAATTCCAAAAATGCCTCCCTTGGTGGAATAAAGAATGGTAGTATCTGAGGGGGCTGAGGGCATCTCTATACTCTGATCATAGTATACCCCTTTTCATAATATACATCTCCCCAATTATGTCCCTTATTCCACTTGTCATCAAATTGTTGAGGCCTCACCAGCTGCAAAACTTTAGTAGACATCTTTGAAAGATTAAGCCCTAAGCTGAGGAGGATAGGCCTAACAATCCAATTCTCAAAAACAAAAAATTCACTCCTTATGGAAGAAGGGCTTCAAGCCCTTAACCAAAATTGCACCAGGTTTTGTTGCCCTTTATACATCATCTGTGGCTCCAAGTTATCCATGTTCATGATATTATAATTGAAATACAAAATAAGATGCATCAGTAGAGAATAATGCATGAATCTTGGTGTAGAATGAGAACCAGACACGTGGTTCTTCATAGCTAGTAAACCCTCATGCATTATTTCTATTATAAAACCTATATAGTCATATCCCCTTGCCACATGAAGACTCTGACAATCCAAAACCATCATTAGTAGGTCTGTGGTAATTCTTTCCCCACTATCTATCGCTAGAACTTTTCATAATCTATATGCAATATATTTCATGTAGAATTTGAGATCCTTATAGAAAAATGGGGCCGTTGATCCAGCAATTGGCATGATATAATTTCTTTTTTCTCATGGCACATGAGTTTGAACTTCTTTTGCTACCACAATAGCTTCCCTAGTATACCTATTGGCCAAGGCCTACAAGTTAATCTCAGTAGCCATAGGGACCTAGATGCCGAAAGCCCTTATAAATGAACTACTATCAAGAGTGACTAGAGGAGAACCATCAGCTTTCCTAATTATTCTAGATAGAGGGTCATAGCTATGGGATAAGACAATTAAGATATCTACATCCAAGAAGACCTCAGGAACTATCAATAGGCACATTATGGTGACATCCAACATTCTAGCATCTCTACAACAAGAAAGCTCATCTACAAAACATTCATCACTAACCTTTTTGTTTTGTGATGAGCCCAAGAACAAGATGAGGAATTCATCTGAGAAGCTCACATTAGCCTTCTCCTTAGTACCCTTGCTAGTTGTAGGCTCTCTTCCTATTTGTCAACTCATCTTGTCTGTAAATTCAAATTTCTCTACAAATTCTAGATGTACTGAACCTTTGGAACTACTCTGAAAGAGTTTAAAAAATTCTATCACCTGGGCTCTGCAAACGCTTGGTAGTTTGAATGAGTGATGACCAACTGTATATATTTTGTAGAATTGATTGCAGAAATCCATTAGAGATCAAAAAGTTGTAACCATGTCACTTCCACCATTACTTGGCACACTCAAAACTTCAATTCCCTAGTCATGGCCAAGAAAATGATAGGTAATCAAATTTAAGTTTTGAACGATCTAGAGACTACAACACTATCTCATAATCACTAAAGAATTTGGCACCTTTTCAATAGTTATGGAGACCTAGCGACTATAGAAAATTTTAGTCATATAACAACTTTTATTTTATCTAGAGACCTAGCAAACAAAGTGGAAAGTCATAGTCACTAAAAGATTTTTTCTCTTCTTGAGATCTAGCAACTATAGTCAGATATCATAGTCGTTGAATAATTTGAACCCTTCTAATTTTATCTAGAGACTGGGTGACAATAAGCCTTCTTACATTTTCCATCCTACAACTTCATGACTATAGTCACTACTTTAGTCATTGTAAAATACTTCCTCTTTGAATTTATCTCGAGACTTGGCGACAAAGGGCCATCATGAGATCTGGTGACAATAGCATATCTCTTAGTCACTAAAGCCGATTGAATTTTCAAACTTCATCTTGAGACCTTTTGACTTAACTATTTGGAGATTCAGTGACTGAAGACATGAAATTTTCAATTTATCTCTTCTAGAGATTTGACAACTATAGTCAAGCCAGCTTTCTTGTTCATATTTTTCATATTTTGTCAACCAATCATATAGAGACATGTCACAAAAGCTAGCATACATAAACTCACATTTTCTTCAATCTTTTGACTTTGGTCAACACTTTAACTCTGGACTTCTTGGTGATTATGCGACTGAAGGCAATCTCCTAATTTCCAAACATCTTCCTTAACTTGAGTTTCACTTGGAGACTAAGCGACAAAGAAAATCTCAAAGTTACTGAACCATTTCTTAACATCTCACTTAATTCTAAGATTACATGACCACCACTCGATCAAGTTTAAATCAACGGTCAAAAACTGCTTTGAAAATTCCCTTCTTAACTCATCCTTATCTGGCATCCTCACGACTAAAGACTTCTCTTTATCACCCAATATTTCTCTTGACCAAGGTTAAGAGTGGAGATTTCACAAACACTCTTACTCTCTAAGTCACCAAAAAAATCACTTAAGCTCGGTCAACTAACATCAACCACCGATTAGAACTTGATCAAATAGTCCTCGCTAAGTTGCTGCAACTTTTGTAACTTAATCGCTTCAATGGGAGACTCAGAGATAATCGTGTTAGTAGATTACTAACCACTAGAGACATAATCATGAGGATGATGAGAATGCACGACTAAAGAAATCACCAAGTCACAAGATAAAAGAACTGACTGCTGACAAATTGGGAGATCTGGTGACTAGTATAATAGAACACTGCTCTCATTTTGAGATTCAGCGATGAATTGCAGATCTCAATATTGCTGAATGTTATATCAATTTCTAACTTTTTCAAAGATCACCTGACTGAAGGCATTTTGATCTAGAGATAAACTAACTATAGTAACCTGGAAAATATTTGTCATAGTAGTTGCTAGATCTCATAAAAGAGATCCAGAGACCTAGCGACTAAAGGGAACCGCTAAGTCATTTAAGAATAGGGAATATTCCTTCATCCTAAGGAGATCAAGTGACAAGAGGTTTTAGGTAATCGCCAACAAAAATGAATATACCAACTTGTTTGGGAGATTGAGAGACTAACTGGGGAGACAAAATGCACACATGCTTTAAAGATCTTTTAAGTTATTGAAAAAGGTAATGGCCAAATAGACTGAGGCAAGCATTTTTAGGGTTTCTTGGATTTTCTAAGGTAATGAGACCTGAAACCTAGGGTTTTTTCACTCTGAATGAAACTTGGAGCTTTAGGGGCTAGAAAAATTGGAACTGAACCACAAAAATAGAAATCCAAAATTTTGAAAGACAAAACACTAAAATTGGAAAGACTACCAACAGTGGCTCTATTTGAGGATGTTTAAACAAGAGTTTAAGAAAGAACCATAGATCTTTGGGAAAGAAGACCAAAAAATTCCTAACCTAAAGTAGGAAGAAAAACACACGACTGAAAGAAAACAAAACTATACTATTTTTACAAGAAAATTATATGTGCATAAGGACCATAACTTTTAGTTGAAAAAGGGCTTTTAGAATTGCCCATGCATTGGGAAATCAAAGACTTCTCCATCCATATTTTTTATCAAGTAAGAATATTTCCCAAAACCTTCATGAATTATATAGGGGCCAAGCCATAGTGATTCAAACTTCTTATGCTTTCCCTTATCCTCTTCTCTCGCATTCCATTGAAGCACTAGGTCATCTATTTTGAATTTTTTGGTAGTGGATCTCTTGTCAAAGAGGTATTTCATTTTCTATTGTAATTTGATATTTCTCTTTTTACTTTCTCTTCTTACTTCATCTAATTCAATTAATTGCATGATTCTATCTTGCATTGGCTCTGATATAGCCAATTCCTCATCTTGAATAAACTTATAAACAAGAAGCAAATTATTGATGGGTAATCTTGACTATAAACCATACACAAGTTCAAATGGAGACTTCTTGGTAGCTTTCTTTACTATAATTCTATCTGCCCATAGGGAAAACCAACTTTGAATACCAAGCTCTCTTATTTTTCTCTAATGTTTTCTTTAGAATTGTCAAAATGCTTTTATTACTAGATTTAGCCTATCCATTTTCTTGAGGGTGGTAGGGAGATGAATAAGATGTCATTATTCCATTGTCTTTACAAAAGACCTTGAATTCATCTAACCTAAAACACATTTCATTATCAGTGATCAACTTCATGGGGACACCAAATCTGGTCAAAATATTGTCTATTAAGAAATCAATCACTATTTTACTTGTTTGCCTTTTTGTCGGAATAACTTCTATCCATTTTGTGAAATAGTCAATTGAAAAAAGTATCCAACTATGTCCCCCACTTGATTTCTCAACAAACTCACCTATGAAATCCATTCCCCACATTATAAATGGTGCTTCTACAACTATTGGATTTAACATCAATGCTCCTGAATATTTCAACTTAGAAGCAAACTTTTGATAGGCCTCACATTTCTTAACAAATTGGAAAGAGTCTTTGAATAATGTGGGCCAGAAATAGCCAGCCCTCAAAATCTTATGTGTAGTAGACCTTGCCAAATAATCTCCCCCACATACACTAGCATGCATTTCATTTTAGACCCTCTCTGCTTGATACTTGTCAAGGCAAAACATAAAAATTCCATCTCTATTTTTATAGTATAAATCTCCTTGTATCAATGTGTGCTTTTGAGCTTGTATCCTTAAGGCTCTTTTTTGATTTTCAATCATATGCTCTAGACATTTGGCATTCTTAATGAAATAAAAAATATCAGCATAACATGGTTGCATTTCAATACTTGTTATTGTCAAGTTTGATATCCCTTCATTGTTAACTTGGACCAAATCCATGTTTTCCTTAGTCATCAACTTTTCCAAACCTATCCCTCTTAGTAGCTTGGTCATATGGATTTCTAAGTTGAATTCTTGAATCCTGGTGATCCATTTGCATCTTTTACTAGTAACTTTAGACTGTGTGAGAACATCCTTCACTACTGCATGTGGAACATATGCAATAACCTTGGCACATACTAGATAGGGTCTAAAAGATTTTACGGCTTTTACCAATGCATAGGCCTGCTTCTCCATCATCTCAAAATTTAATTCAGTAGCCTGCAAAGACTAACAAAAAAATGCAATTGGATGCTCAAAACTCTCTTCATCCTTTTGCAATAATACAACAACAATAGTGTGAAATGATGCAAAAGAGAATAGAAAAAAAGGTTTTCTATAATCAAGGGATTTCAACATAGGTTCCTCTTGAACAACCTCTTTAATTTTTTCAAAGGCATTTTGAGCTTCAGCAATCCATTGGAATTTAACATCCTTTTTTAGTAACTTGACTATTAGTTTAACAATTTCAGCAAAGTTGGCAATTAACCTCCTAAAAAAATTGATTTTTCCCAAAAAAGATTGCACACCCTTGAGATTTTTGGGTGTAGTGACCTTCTTGATTTCTTCCACCCTCTCTAGATCAATTCTTATTCCTTCTTTTGATACAATGTGTCCCAATAGTTTTCCTTCTTTGACTGCAAAATTACACTTCTTTGGATTCAGGGACACACCATATTCTAGAGCTTTGTTACAAATCTTTTTGAGATGTGAAAAATGATCCTTAGCCCTTTTGGAATAGGTAGTCATGTCATCCTGGTACACAACCATAGACAAGTCTATATACTCTTTGAAAGAAACATCCATGGCTCTTTGAAAAGTTGCTCCAACATTCTTAAGGCCAAATAGCATTCTAAAATACACATAGGTTCCCCAAGGTGTTGTGAATGTTGTTTTAAATTGCTCAGATTCTTTCACCAACACTTGGTTATACCCATAGAAACCATCCATCATAGATAGTAATTCACATCCAGTGACTTTATGCAACATTGCTTCCATATTGGGTAGAGAATAGTTGTCTTTTAATGATGCAACATTTAGGTTTCTAAAGTCCACACATAGCCTAATATCACCATTCTTCTTTCTGATTGGGACCAGGTTAGATAACCAAGTTGAGTGTCTTATAGGCTGAATTATCCTTACATCACTTAACTTGACTAGTTCCTTCTGCATTTTAGGAGCCAATAAGGGATTAATAGGTCTCTGCTTTTGTTTAAATGGCTTAACATCTTGTTTTAATGAGACCTCATGTTGGAAAATGTCCTCTCTATAAGCTTTTAGGTCATCATAAGACCATGCAAACACATGCTTGTGTTTTCTCAATAACTTAATTAGATTATATCTTATTTGAGGATCCAATCCTTTTCCAATATAAACCATTTGAATTGTGTTATATGATCCCAAGTTTACTTCCTCCAAATATTCTACTTTAGCATTACTTGTTTTTAACATGTGATCATCTTGACTACTATATAATGCTTTTAATTTAGTTAAACCCTTAGGGATATGATTTCTATTCAACTGGATCACCTCATTTCCCATGACCATATCTTTACCATCAATTTCCTCAACCAAAGTCTTACAGTCTATAAGTTGATCTTCATACATGTGAAGGCACTGAATAAACTTGAACATGTCATGGTGATCTTCAAAGACCTTCCAGTTATAAATATTATCTGGGATAACTGGCCTACTTTTTATTTCCACTATTGAAACCCCAGACAAAGTTACATCATCTCCTTTTAAGGCAACATTGGCTAAAAAATCAGTCATTGTATTTTTAGATCTTTCTACCCAACAAATGTTGAAAGCATCAAATAATTCAATTTGATCCCAAATAGCATGTTTATATAATTTCAATCTATCATTTTTGATAGCATATTTGGATCTAACTTGGGATACTACAAGTTCAGAATCACCAAAAACTTTTAAACATTTTATCCCATGTTTTATGGAAATATCCAATCCTAATGGTAGTACTTCATACTCAGTAGTGTTATTTGTACATTGAAAATTCAATAGGAAAGAGTACTTGAAACTAGCACCTAATGGAGATATAAATAGGACTTCAGCTCCTGAACCCTCTTTTGAATAAGCTCCATCAAAATACATTTGCCACAAGCCATTTTGTTGTTCTTGTAGTTCTTCAATTAGTGTGTTTGTATCTTCTTCTTGTGGAATAAGTTCTTCCACTCTAAATTTTTCCATATTAACATCCACACAATAATTCAAATCATCAGCATCAGTCAATTCAATCATGTGTGGGGTTCTACTTTCTCTGGATACTTTGATATTATTTCCATCAATGTTGAAAGTTACAAAAGATAAATCACATTGGATAATACCTCCCATTGAAGCACTACATTTCCTATATAATAACATCCCATACTGAGGTGGGATTTCAACCACCAAAACACTCATAGTTAACAACTTGTTTGGGTAGGCTACCAACTTATAAGGTAATACATTTATGGTACCAATAACTGGTACTTCTCTTGATTCCATGGCCTAACATCTTCCATGAGGTGTGTCTGTTGGCAGTTTGGCTGAGTTGGTTTCATAGATGTTGTCATTATGGAAACATATGATCTACATGAAGATCACATAGGTCAGAGAGCTAGTATGTCAGAGTGCAATTCAAATTGTCTAAGTATGAAACAATCTATTTTTGCTAGTGAAACAACAGATAGTTTTGATTGGCGATGTCAATTGGAGTAAGTTCAATGCTTGCACACTTGAAAATAGACTCTATGGTGACTATTGAAGACTCACCTCAAAGTGCAAGTCATTGTGGCATGTATGGAAGGAGTTATGACAATTTTTCTAAAGACAGTGTCAAGCTGACAGGACAAAATATGAAGACAAAATTGATAAAGAGTTAAGGGATTATTTTGTTTATCAAAATAATGACTTAACAATATAAAGGGATGACATCATAGATGTTAACCCTTGGGTAAAGTTATTTTGTAATATGGTAGCTGTCTAGAAAAGTTATTAGCCTTAATAACTTGTATAAATGTAATTGTAAATTGTAAGAAGGATAGTAGTGATATGATGCGAGATATATAATGTATATGTAATAGTGATAGTGAAAGAGCATCAAAGAGATATTGATGCAAGTAGTATAAGGTTATGTACCTTGACCTAGTTTTGTAATCAATGAATATTGTACATTACTTGTTTGGGCAGTGGGCTCGTTTGGTAATCACATTTTGTACTACCAACTCCTAACAGGGTTGAGGCTTCTAACAAGGCCTATAGTCCCTTAATCAGGACTGAGACACTATATGCTTGTAATAGACTCCTAACAGGGTCAACATCCTTAACATGATACTTTTGATTAGTGGATCTTTATGGGTACCATCCCCACTGGGGTTTTCCCTTGGCTAGGGTTTCCTCGAGAACAAATAATGTGTTATGAGTTCTTTTGTTTTACTGCTATGTACATTGTTTAGTTTTCTATGTTATGCATGCATTAAGATTATCTATTATATCCATAATTGGGAAAAAGAAAAAGATTTCAGAATACTGATTCACCCCCCACCTCTTAGTATTCCCTATTTCTAACAATTGGCATCAGAGCCTAGTTACTTGGAAAAGAATCATTCAAGGAAAGCCTAGCATCTTGAGTAAGATCTCTATGGACATGGATCAATTATAGAAGAATTTTGAAGAATATCTTGAATATATTGATATGGTTACTGATGAAAGAGACACTTTGAAAAGGAAATATGATGATGCAAATAACCTCATTGAGAAATTGAAAAACAAGTTGGAAGATCTAAAATCTAAAAAGGAATCTAAAGTTCTTATTGAAGATTGTGATGACAATTTAGAAAAAGAAAATGAGATCCTTAAGGATGAACTAAAGATAGAAAATCTAAAGCTAAGTCTGAAAGATGGAAATGGAAAGAATGAAGCAAATCTGAAATCTGAGAATGAAAGTCTAAATACTGAAAATGAACTAAAATCTAAAATTGGTAAAGTAACATCTGAACTTGAGAAAGTCAATTTGTAGTATGCAAAACTTGAGAAATACAATACAATTGTGAAAGGTGAACTAACTCAATCCAAATAACAACTTGAAAGGCTATATTCAACTAGTGAGAAGATTGATGAACAAATATATTATCAGAAACCATTCTATGATAAAATTGGTCTTGGATTCAATACATTCAAAACAAATAAAGAAAGCAAGGAACCAGATCTAAAAATATCTGAAAGTATAAATGAGGTGAAGTCTAATCAGACTAAAAAATCTAAAGATACACCTAAGGAAGAAGAACCACCTAAGCAAGAGGAATCACCTAAAGGTATGCAGATAGAATTCAAAGGTAGACATTTTACTTGTAATACTATTGGTCATATGAAGAGAGATTGCACAAGTAAGCAATTCAAACCCCTTAATGGTTATTGTTATAATTGTCATGGTTTTGGACATAGAGCTATTGAATGCAAGAAACCTAAATTTATTGAGAATAATAATAGTAGTAGAATGTTTAGGAGTACTAAAAATGCAAATAAGAAACCTACTGAAGATATGAACAGAAAAAATGGAGTAATATGTTATAGATGCAACAAGGTTGGACACATTGCTAGAAATTGCATATCACAGATCAATCAACCTGGACCAAGATATGGAAACAATGGAATTGTTTGTCAGATATGCAAAAAGATTGGACATATAGCAAGGTTATGCAGAATGAACAATAGATTTTTTCATCCTAACCCTAACCCTAGAAATCATGTAAGAAGAAATGAAGATGCTAGTAGTAGTCAGAAAGGATGCTGTAGTAATTTAGATGAAGTAAAGTTTATCAAAAGCATAGATCAATGAGACATATTCAACATTGAAGGTAATCAGGAAGGTGAAGTATTAAAAGGTAAGAATGAATCTTTACTTGACCCATCTCAAAGTACTTAATTTATGAAAATTGCAGTAGAATAGGAACTTAGATTAGTGTAGAAGTACATATATGATGAATTGAGTCTTGCACAATTAATGCAAGGTATTATATGATGTTCTAATGCTAAGGTTAAGAGCACAAAGAAAAATATTATGTTTTGTGAGATCGCAAGAAGTTTTAAGTTTTGTAGGTTAACAAAATAAGCTTTTTGGAAAGAAGCGGCAAAAGAATTGAATGCGATGTTAGATCTAAGTGAGATTGAAGTAATAAAAGGTCATGATTGGTATTATTTGATCATCAAAGAGAATACAAGTGTTAAGGAGATTGAAGAGAAGTGATTGGAAGCATTTTTCAAGGATTTGGTGAAGGATTTGTGTGCCAAATCTATGCAAGCCCTAAAATCCTAAAATCGAGGTATTTTACTTGGCAGATCTTTGAAACGGTTAAGAAATTAGAAGTAATCATGGATGTTTCTTTGATTCATAATGTCAGAGATAAGAATAGACCTAAGATGAAAAGGGAACTAGTAGAACCCTTGGAAGATGATCCTAGGTTAGCTTTATCATCCATACCAGATGAAGTTTTACACCTAGAGAATGTTAGAAGTTATCTTGGATGCAAACTAGAGACTATCAGTGATAGTGATTTCACTCAGGAATATCAGAAGATCTATAATTAGGACATGTCATTAAGAGAAGGATTTGAACATTTGAAAGATAATGAGATCATTAAGTATGCATTACAGTATGAATTGGATAATGAAGAATGTACTAAGATAATCCTAAGCATAATTCATAATGAGAAGTTTTGGTTAGAAGATAGAGTGATAGATATCACAGCTGATTTGATTCATGAAGTTATTGGACTATCTAAAACTAGAGCCATTCCTTTAAATGAGAAGAACATGAGGAAAATAGTCATGGACAACACAAATTCATTCTATAATGGTAGAGGAATAGTGATTAGTAAGATTCAACAAGATGATGTCAGATACTTGTACAAAATCCTAACCACTAAGTTTTATACAAAATCAAGAGAGGATGACATGGTAGCTAGAATGATACATGTAGCTTATCTGATGTGTGTTGATAAAGTACAAGTTGATATGTGTGAGATGCTGAGAATTCAACTATTTGAGAATTTGGAAAAGATTAAGAAGACTAAGTATGCACAATTTAGATTCTCATCCTTAATCACCTATATGTTTTTTCATTTATTGAGAAGATTTCCTTACACCATTGGAAATGACTAGAATGATGGCCTAACTATAATGGAAAGGATTAACAAAGTGTATCTAAGGCATGTTATTGATAAAGTGAATGAGAGTGTAGTGTTGGTAATTAAGACATTTCAAAATTTAGTGACAAGCAAATCAAGGATCCCAAAGTCTCTTATGGAGAAGTATAAAAATGAGATATGTTTCATGGTTGATATTGAATTTTCTTACATCGAAGTAGTAGAACCTAGAGTAGAGTTCATAGACCCTCTTGATTATGAAATATCTTAGATTGAGACTAAAGAGTATGTGAGTAGGTTACTAAAGTGCAAGATTGATGTTCACAGTAATAGGTTTGGAACCTTTGAGGAGAACTTCAACTCTACAAAGACCTTACTTGAAGAGAAACAATCAAAGAAAAGAGTTGAGAGTACAATTAAGAGAATTCTAGAATATACAGGGATGACAGAGAAGTAATTCTTGGTAGCTAAGAACATAGCAGTAGAAATTAGAGAAATTGGATAGAAAGAAATTTTGTATGTACCACCTTTATCATCAATTGTAGTACAACAAGGAGAAACACAAGTTAAGGTGAAAGTGGAAGTAACAAAGAAGGAACAAGAAGAAAGAAAACCCACTAGGTCAACCTCCTCCATGCCTAGTAAAAGCTTAAAAGAAATTGCTATTGGATCGGGTAAGAGGCAAAAAACACTGGTGCCACTAGTTCCAAGGAAAATTGTAGAAATCAAAGATGATGAAGACACTTCTATTAAGAATAAAACCTAGAAACCTAGAATTGAAAAGGTTAATGAACAGATTATTCAAGATGGAGATTTTTCTAAGATGAATAAGTATTATGATATCTATGATTATACAGAGAGATTAAATCTAGAAAATGTAGTGGTGAAGCATATGATTCTATTTGATAAAAAGTTTGACACAATTCAAGGTAAGATACCTAATGACTTATATAAGAAACTTGTGAATAGGAAGAAGAGAGCATCAAGGGAAGACACATCTATTAGAGAAAATCTTGTGAGGAAACTATGTGATGTGAGAGATGATGAACATCTTAAGAAGATCATGAAGGCTCTAAACACCCATTTAAGGACAAAAAGGAGAACTATTCAGATTATGGGAGGAAAATATGAAGAACTTAAAGTAGAAACAGAGAAAGCAATCATCAAGGTTATGACAGAGAATGTTGGAGAACCATCAGTTGCAAAAGATCAAGCAGGCGAAGCAGAACAAGAGGACATTCCCTCTCCACTAGCCATAAATAGTGAGGATGAAGCTATGAATATTGAAGGAACTAAGATCGCCTTGGATACTGATGATAATGTATTCAAGAATCTGGAAAAAATTGTTGACAATTCAACTTTTGAAGAACTGGATAGAACTAAAGGAGAAGAGCAGACTCAAACCATCATTGAAGAACCCAAAGTGACAGAGATGCAAGTACATGTTCCCACTAAAGAAGAAATTAGTCTTACTCCTCAGACTAGAAAGAAGAGTCAGATTGGATCTATGATTAAGGACTTGGGAAAGGAGGTAGATGATGATGATCAGATGGAATTGATCACATCCTTGAACAAGATCATTGGTAAGAACATGAAAGTAAAAAGTCTTGAAGGATGTCTGAAGGAGCTTACTGAGAAGTTACAAGATGTTGTAACTATATACACAAGTTGCAGAAGCTGACCCTATTGAGAAAACAAGGAAGGTAATGAACACTTTTGATAGTGAGTTCACAAATTTATCTGATATAGAAAAAATGAAAGCTCAAGAAGCCCATGAGGCCAAAACACTTTAGAAACATTAGTAAAAATATTAGGAATGATATCAATAATCTTGATATCTATATAAAGGACTTGAGGAAGAATTTAGAAAGAGGTAAATCCTTGTACATTCACTGTACAAAATCAGAGACCTTAGTAGTAGAAGATGATCAGAAGATGAAGTTGAAGGAAGCAGAAATTTAGAATGAAACAAACCTTCTTTCAAGCCCCAATGTGAAGGTATCTAATGTTGAGAAGAAAATTTGTAAGATATATGATGAGATTAGAATTTTGCAAGATGAAAAGGACAGGAAAATGAAAAGATTCACTCTTTTAAGAGAGCACACTTCAATGTAGTTAAGCATTATTGAAGGGCAACTAGAATAATGTCTTTCAACTAAGACATCTTTTCAAAATTTTATCTTTGAGAATCTCCAAGCATTTGAGATAGCATCTTATAGATTATGCACACTACACAGTGTGGTAGATTCAGTTAAGAAATCATGGGAGAAATAGTTAGAGGCAATAAACATTGATTTTGCAAATTGTGTTGCAAGCCTACCAACTTTGCAATATTGAATCAAGGTATAAAGCTTTTTGAACATAGTTTTGTAACCCTCCTTACCTTTAGTTTGTCATTGTTGTCAAAGGGGGAGAGATATATAGTAGAAAATTAATAAGAAATTAATAAGGATTGATACCCTTAGGGGGAGTACTATATAAGAGATAATATTTTTGCAGTCATAAGGATAGTGCATATATATATATATATATATATATATATATATATATATATATATATATATATATATATATATATATATATATATATATATATATATATATATATATATATATATATATATATATATATATATATATATATATATATATATATATATATATATATATATATATATATCTTATACTATGGCCAATATTTTGAAGCTTTTGAGTCTAGGACTTAGCCAATTTTCTCATATGTTGCCACCAATGACAAATGGGGAGATTGTTGCAAATTTGGCTGAGTTGGTTTCATAGATGTTGTCATTATTGCAACATATGATCTACATGAAGATCGCACAGGTTAGAGAGGTAGTATGTCAGAGTGTAATGCAAATTGTCTAAGTATGAGACAGTATGGTTTTGCTAGTGAACCCACAGACAGTTTTGATTAGCGATGTTATTTGGAGTAAGTTTAGTGCTTGTGCACTTGAACATAGACTCTATGGTGACTATTGAATACTCATCTCAGAGTGCAAGTTAGTACGACATGTATGGAAGGAGTTATGACAATTTTTCTAAAGATAGTGTTAAGCCGACAGGACAAAATATGAAGACAGAATTGATAAAGAGTTAAGGAATTTTTTTTTTATAAAAATAATAACTTAACAATACAAAGGGATGACATCCTAGATTTTAAACCTTGGGTAAAGCTATTTTTTAATATGGTAGTTGACTGGAAAAGTTATTAGCCTTAATAACTTGTATAAATGTAATTGTAAATTGTAAGAAGGATAGTAGTGATATGATGCGAGATATATGATGTATATGTGATAGCGATAGTGAAAGAGAAGTTAAGAGATATTGATGCAAGTAGTATAAGGTTATGTATGTTGACCTACTTTTGTAATCAGTGAATATTGTACATTACTTTTTTGGGCAGTGGGCTCATCTAGTAATCACATTTTGTACTACCAACTCCTAACAGGTTTGAGGCTTCTAACAAGGCCTATAGTCCCTTAATCATGACTGAGACACTATATGCTTGTAATAGATTCCTAACAAGGTCAACATCCTTAACATGATACTTTTGATTAGTGGATCTTTGTGGGTACCATCCCCACCAGGGTTTTCCCTTGGCTAGGGTTTCCTTAAGAATAAATAATGTGTTATGAGTTCTTTTGTTTTACTGTTATGCACATTGTTTAGTTTTCTATGTTATGCATGCATTAAGATTATCTGTTATATCCATAATTGGGTAAAAGAAAAAGTTTGTAGAATACTGATTCACCCCCCTCTCAGTATTCCCTATTTATAATAATGTCTACTTTCAAACCTAGAGACCTCATCACTTCTATAGGCATTATAGTATTAGAAGCTCCTAAATCAATCATGCAGTTCTTTAAAAGCTTCCCATTCACTACCAAAGACAAGAAGAAAGGATCGACGGTTCCTGTCATAGTATTAATAACATTTGTATCCAAGTAAATTTGAGGAATTTTAGAAATAATTACCCCATACTATTTTTCATTTGAGTCAGTTACTGATGCAATCACTTTATTAGCCTTAGTGTTGTTTTGGGTATTAGTAGGAGCAATTCCATTTACCCAACTTAAAGCTTTCTGTTTGTGCTCCTTGATTCTCATCATTTCTAACAAAGGGATTTTGACAGTGATTTGTGACAACAACTTACTCATGTCAACAATAATATACTTTGGGTCAACTATATCTTGTTTAGTAACAGTGACCTTGTTTTCTTCATGTTCCATAAGACCAGGATGATCCTTGTTTTGGGTTTTGACTTCCTTTTGGGAAAAAATGATAGTATCCTCAAGAGATTTAGCCTTTAATTTGTATTTCATGTTGGGAGTAGCAAAAGTGACATTCTTTTTTATCTTAGTCTTGCTAACAACTTCTACAGCCTTATGTCTATCTTGAGCTTGTTTCACATCCCTATCTAACTTCTTGATGAATATACCAGATGGCTTTTGACTTGAATCACCCACTACTCTATTTCTCAAATTATAGTTACTCTTTTCTTGGGTAACCATATCTACTATGATTTGTGCAATTTCCTCATCAGAGGGCCTTCTCAACACAACTGATTCATCATCTCTTAAAGTGTTACATTGGACTCTATCCAACCGACTATCTTCTTCATCAGAAAAAACTTGTTGATGGTAGACCTAATTTCTGATTTGGGAACTTGAAACATCTTGACCCTCATCTTCTTCAGTGGAGTCCATTTCATCATACATGCATGAAGAATTCATGGCACATCCTCGATCATCATAAGACTCTTCATCATTACTTTCTTGTTCTCCATATGCAGAGACACTTTAGGCAACCACACAGTAATAAGAATCATGAGGTGATTAACAAGCAATGCACTTGGGAACATCATCATTCATGTTCACTAAACTCTTGTGTAATGGGTCAGGGGTTTTGTCATTGGGTTTATCCCTTCTTTCAGGAAGCACTGACTTTCCATCCTTCCACAGAGTGTTATAAGGATAGTTCTGTATTCTTGGTAACTTGTTAAAGTTATTGAAGGATGGCCTATCATTTCCTTGCACTCTATTGTTTCTACTTTCACCAGGCTTCAAATCTTTTATTTCTTTTAAGATTTTCTTCAAACTATCATCATCTTTTGGTTTTTTATCAGACTTCCCTATTTCCTTTCTATTTGAGACTTGAGGTTTATAATCATCCCTTCTTCCCAACTTCCCTGATATTCTCCTATTACTCTCTATGTTAATGGCCATTTTGTAAGCCTCTACAAGGTTCCTAGGGTTTTTGTCTCTTAGAAGATACCCCATCTTTGAATCAAAAGCATTCAAATAGGTGACTAAATAGATCTTGTCATCCAATCTGATGACTTGTAAAAATTTATGCATGGCCTTCTGAAACCTGACATTAAAATCGACAACACCCTCATTTTGATTTTTCTTAATGTTATTGAATTCATTCAGCATGAAACCTTCATTAGCTTTGTCTCCATATTGTTCCTTGAAACAATGCTTAAACTGTTCCCATGAACTTATACTAGCATGTGGTAGATTTCTAAACCAATCTCTAGCATCTTCAGTCAAAGATTGAACAAAAAGTTTCATAATTACATCATCAGGCTCAATGTTGTAGTCATTTATTACATCAATGAAACTTTTTAAGTGTTCCTCACAGGTGACTACATTGCTTCCAGTGAATTTTGGAAGTTTTTCTTTAATTTCATCAGGGATAGGATTAGGGTACCCAGGGATCCCAATAAAAACTAATTGTTTGTGTCTCTCATGGATGGACCCTATTTGAAATGGGCCAACACCTAAAGTTGTGGATGTTTGGATACCTAACAAAGGGTTAGTTTTAGCAATATTCAAAACATTTTCACCTTGTACCTGGGAGGTGGATACTGTATTGGTAGGTTCTAAAGATTGCTTAAGGAATTAAATCTTTCTTTTTATCTTAGCTATAGTAGCTTCTATCTCTCCCTTTTCTAATTCTTTAGCCAATAATTATTGTACTCTTTTTGCCTTTTCAAGGTTGACATCTAATCATGTTGCTTGATCTAAAGCTTTCTTGGTAGGATTTGGTTCATTAATTGAAATTCCTACAACCTTTTGTTTACCCTTATCCGTAGGGTTTCTTATTTGATGTATTTCTTGGACAATAGGGTGTTCTTATGTTTGTTTTGTTATAGGAACATAATTTATGGCTTCAAAATCCAACACTTGCTTCTTCAATTGTTTAACTCTTATCATAGCATGTCTAACCTTTTCTTCCTTTTCTTTCTCTCTCTTTTGTCTTATTGCAGCTTGCTCTCAAATCTTTCTTTCTAGTTCAAACACCTCTTCAAAACTTTCTTCAGAATCTGGGAGGGTTGTTTTTGATGAAGAATTCTGGGCAAAGATTTCTTCTTGGTGGTCATTAGGTATTTGGTGGCCTTGTAAGGAGGAACCAAGGGGAAAAGAAGGAACAAAGTCTTGTCTATTCCTACTTTGGCTTCTAGATCTTATGTTATTTCTTGAGATTCATCTTTTATGGGATTGTACTCTCCCTCCATCATTTTCAGAGGGTGAATAGTAATCATCATATTGATTTAGACCTAAATCAACTGCTTATTCATACTCTGATGTATTTCCTTCCTGGTTTGTTTGAATAGGATCCTCTGTCCTCACATTTCCTTTTTGTTTCCATGTGAAAGACATGTCATTACTATTTCTCTCCCTCCTCATTTGATTTCATCTTGAGGTAGCTGGAAGTTCTCCTTCTAAATTTTCTTTTGGATGTTCTTTTCTCCAAGACCTTGTATTCTTATGGGTCATTATGCAACAGAAGACTTCTTATGGAACACTAGCACAAAGATTTTGTAGAGAGTCGCCACCCAATTTATTTAGGGAATTGGAGATACTATCCTTGGGAGAAAATAAAAGAAAAGCTCCTAAAAGGACAAGACACTGAAAGATGAAAGGACAACTCTGACTTTCAATGGTGACTGACTGGTATGAAATGAGTAGGCTAGGAGTCAAATGCAACTTGAAACTTGTGTCACTTATAACTTTGTAAAAGACTTTGATTATCCCCAGTAGAGTTGCCAATTTGTTAGGGATTTTTCTTGTAGGATCAAACTTGGGAAATGTATGGTCTTGAAACTCAGTTAAAAAGGACTCCAAGTTTTCAAGAAAAGCCTAATTGATGAGGATTGGAAAAGATCCTCCTTTTGCTTCAAGCTCCACAGGACTCAGGAGAGTGTTGCCTCAAATGTGTTACTATATTTCAAGTAATCTTTTGATAGGTGGATTATGTTCTTCATTGTTATGATATTATCTCTTCAAGCTAACTAAATAGAACATTATTACCCTGCAGATAGCCCAGATTATCCTAATGCAAAATCTGATAAGGAATACTATAAATGTAATAGCATAGATCAATGGTATAAGGACACTCATCCTTCTTCTTTTTCTGAGTTCAACTCAAGGAAGGATAACCTCTTGATTCTTTCTTTAAGGAATCACTAAATATGAACTGTACCATTCAAACATAGCCCTATCAAAGTATAAACACAATTCTTGAAAATAAAAGTACTGGTAATGAAATGAATTTTAATTCTTCTAAGGATTGCACAAGATAATTTTTTAAGAATAACAAACTTCAAACCAGTGCCTAAATCCAAAGGAAAAAAGAGTCCTAAATGCAAAATGACAAGTTTATTTTAAAAAAATATGACAGTATGCCTTACATACAATCGACAATCTGAATAGAATGCCTTACAAACTACTCTGTCAATCTAATATTATTACTATCAATATCCCTACAGATATATTTACTCCCTGAAATTGATGACAAGGATATTAATTCTCTCCTTGAGAGAAACTCATGATCAATTACAAAAGTTGCTTAACAACCAATATATTTCAAATGCCTTACACATAAAACATACAAGAGTAAATACAAAAATAGAGAGACAATAACAACAAGACATAGAAATTGCAATATATTTATATTAAAAAGACTTACAATTTACATAAGAAAACTCATGCTTAGAAATTTAGACACAAAGTTCAAAAGTCTATTCTGTAGAAATTGTATTTGATTTTTTCTATTATATTCCATCTATTTTAAAATAAGATTAGAAATATATTTATACATCTCATTCAACCATCTTGGAATTCCCTTATTAATGGGAATGCAACAAGCTTCAGATGGTAAAAAACCTAACCGTAAAAAGCATAAAAGACAAAGCATAAAAGCCAAGATATAATAAGCCCTCAGGCAGTGGAAAGAAAAAATTATCTTGGTTTGTTCTACACCCTGGATTGCTGATTACTGACACCTTTTTTTGCAAGTATTCATGATAGCTTCTTGAGTTTTAATGAGATATGGTGACCACCATTTTAGGCTAACCTACATCATTCTTAAATGATAGCTTATCATCCTTGTGATCTGAGATCAAGTGTCAGGTCCTCCAAGTGTCCTTTCTATTCATCATCCAAGATATCAAAGTCAACTATAGTAGACTTTATCTTCTTGGGATTTGTAAGCTCATCCCATGCAGTGACCTCTTCCTCTGTCATCCATTTATAGTTCTGAGTATATTGCAGTTGTGCTTTTTGTCACTCCCATCTAGCATCTATCATGGCTTTAACATCTGCAACAAATCTGATCAGCTCCATCTCTACTTTTATGGCTTCATCTAGGATCTTGTTGAATCTTTCCACATCTACTTCATTACTTTCATCTAAAAATGCCTCTTTTCTAGGTAGTATGAGATCAAAATATGATCTCCATTAATCAAGGCTCTTAATGGCACCATCTACATCCTTAATGGGAGGAATAAATTTATTGGAATCTAAACTGAGAAAGGCTATCTTAGCCTCTATTTGATTTGCCTTGACTTGAAAAAGTGGCAATATGGCTTTAATTCTATTGATTTCCTCTCCCACCTACAGAATTACCTCTAAGATATCATTTCTTAAAGATTGAACCACCGCCAATCTTTCAGAAAGAGTTTCCCTTAATGACCAAGTTGCATAAAATTGATTTAAAATTTGAACATAATTATTAACTTCCACTTTCAATTCAAGAAACCTTTTGTAAGCATTAAAAACTAAATTAGATTTATCTTTGATTACATCAATCCCATGCTTCAAAATTTTTAACAAAGCTTTCAAAATAGCCTCATTTTTCTCCACATTTATTTTCTCTAACTCTGCAACAACTTCCTCTTCTATCATTCCTTTAGCCTCAATTAATGCAGGTTTCTTAGGAGGTGCAGGAGAAGCTACATGAGTATTCATCAATTGTTTCTCTAAGTCTTCCATAGACTTCTCCAATACCCTCTCCTTCATTATTTGGAGATCACTATCCTTCAACAATGCACTATAGTCTTCTATAAGGGAGCCATACCTCTCTAATAGTTGCTTTGTTTTGTCCTCATTTAGTCTGGAAAAATGGGTTAACACTTGAGAAATCTCAAGGTCCCCTATGTTTTGGATGGACCACACAATCTTATCTCCCTCCATCTACTCCTTCACATTCAAAATCGAAGGCTTTTTATCCTTAGGATAAAGACTCCACAAAGCTAATGCTTGATTTTTTGGGTTGTACCCAAATCCTCTAATGATATCCCACACTTGGGTTCCCAAAGACAAAGTTATGTCTTCCTACCTTTTGATTTGATCAATAATGAAGTTTGAATACAAGTTCTACCCATGCACAAGTGGCATATTTCTCTTTTTCACTAGTTGTCTAGCCTCATCTAGGGTGAGTTTTTAAGCTTCAGGGTCATACTCTCTTAATTGTTGTACTGCCTCCTATGGTAATAGACCCTGTTCAGTGATTTTCACACTAGATACAACCTATTTTTGTTTGTGTCAAATAAAGAAGCTCTTGAATTCCTCTAACTCTATGAAACTATCATCCTTCAAGAAGGCATCTTGCTCAATCATTCTCTCATCTTGGCATAGTGCCAAGGGAAACTCAACTTTTTTAGTTTCAAGATTTTTTTTCTCTTCTCTTCTCTTATTTTCTTTCTTAACTAGTGATGATGGATGCCAGATCTAGGGAAGATGGCTCCTATTTTATCATTTTTCTTCACTTGAGAACATTCACCAACCAATAATTTATGCTTCTTTGTAGGTGGCTCACTTGTATCTTGAGAACTATGAAACTCTGCTAGAACAACATCTTCCCCAACATTATGGCTTTCAGTCATTATGTGATCCAAGGGAGGGATGCTATGCAAAGAGAAGCCACCATCACTATCCTCATCACATTCAGATTTAGAGTGGACATCCTTCTTCTTATCAATCTCATCAATTTGATCTTCAAAACCTCTCATCAAGGTGTTAAATTGAGACATCATTTGTTCAATTCTTTGAAGATAAGGCAATGTAGGGAAGAAACCACTAAATGATGATCCCTTTTGTCTCACTCACTTCTCCATAGCATACAATTCATGTATTTGATCAACTCTTCTTGTCACCTCTTCATCTTCTATCATATTTCTCAATACATCCTCTTAGGGGTACTCTTCATGTCTTTTATTGAATGGAATGTTGGGCATGTAATATTGTCTGGCACCAACCATGAATCCTTCTATATCCACATACCTATGGGAGGTAGCATGCATGCTGAGTTGTCCTAACCATTCATCAACTCTACTAAAGGCATTCTTGCCTATTGTGTTACTATGCACTCTGAAGTGCTTGGGAGTGAAGGTTCCCTTTCTGTGGGAAGCTAAATGCTCTTTCTCAGTCAGCATCAGTTGCCAAATGAATTCCAAAAATGCCACCCTTGGTGGAACAAAGAATGGTAGTATGTGAGGGGTCTGAGGGCATCTGTATACTCTAATCATAGTATACCCATTTTCATAATATTTATCTCCCCAATTATGTCCCTTATTCCACTTGTCAAGAAATTGTTGAGGCCTCACCAACTGCAAAACTTTAGAAGACATCCTTGAAAGATTAAGTCCTAAGATGAGGAGGATAGGCCTAACAATCCAATTCTCGAAAACACAAATGTCAGTCCTTGTCGAAGAAGGGCCCCAAGCCCTTAACCAAAATGGCACCACATTTTGTTTCCCTTTATACATCATCTATGGCTCTAGGTTATCCATGTTCATAATTTTATAACTGAAATACAAAATAAGATGCATCAGTAGAGAATAATGCATGAATCTTGATGTAGAATCAGAACCAAACATGTGGTTCTTCACAACTAGCAAACCCTCATTCATTCTTTCTTTTATCAAACATATATAGTCATATCCCCTTGCCACATGAAGACTCTAACAATCTAAAACCATCATTAGTAGTTCTGTGGTAATTCTCTCCCCACCATCTATCCCTAAAACTTTGCATAATCTGTATGCAATATATTTCATGTATAGTTTGAGATCTTTATAGAAAAATGGGGCCATTGATCCAACAATTGGTGTGATATAATTTCTATTTTCTCATGGCGCATGAGTTTGAACTTCTTTTGCTACGACAATAGCTTCCCTAGTATACCTATTAGCCAAGGCCTGTAAGTTAATCTCAGTAGCCATAGGGACTTGGATGTTGAAAGCCCTTATAAATGAACTACGATCAAGCATGACTAGAGGAGAACCATCAACTTTCCTAATTGTTCTAGATAGAGGGTCATAGCTGTGGGATCAGATGATCAAGACATCTACATCCAAGAAGACCTCAGGATCTATCAATTTTCTTAATCCAGATGTCCAAGGGTTTTAAACAGGGACTGGACCCTCAAAATTTTTATAAAAGTATTTAAATAGGCACATTCTGGTGACATCCAAAGTTCTAGCATCTCTACAATAAGAAAGCTCATCTACGAAACATTCATCACTAAGCTTTTTGTTTTATGATGAGCCTGGCAACAAGGTGAGGAATTTGTCTAAGAAGCTCTCCTTAGGATTCTCCTTAGTACCCTTGTTGGTTGTAGGCTCTTTTCCTTTTTTCAACTCATCTTGTCTTTAAATTCAAATTTCTCTACAAATTTTGGATGTACTGAACCTTCGAAACTGCTCTGAAAGACTTTAAAAAATTCTATCACCTGGGCTCTGAAAATGCTTGGTAGTTTGAATGTGTGATGACCAACTATATATATTTTGTAGAATTGATTACAGAAATATGTTAGAGATTGAAAAGCTATAACCATGTATCTTCTACCATTACTTGGCACACTCAAAACTTCAATTCACTAGTTGTGGCTAAGAAAATGACAAGTAATCAAATTTAATTTTCTAGCAATCTAGTGACTACAACACTATCTCATAATCACTGAAGAATCCGGTGCCTTTTCAACAGTTATGGAGATCTGGTGACTATAGAAAATTTTAGTCATACAATAACTTTTATTTTAGCTAGAGACCTAGCAACCAAAGTGGAAATTCATAGTCACTGAAATATTTTTTCTCTTCTTGAGATCTAGCAAATATAGTCAGATATCATAGTCACTAAATAATTTGAACCCTTCTAATTTTATCTGGAGACTGGGTGACAATAAGCCTTCTTACATTTTGCATCCTACGACTTGGCGACTATAGTCACTACTTTAGTTGCTGTAAAATAGTTCCTCTTTGAATTTATCTGGAGACCTGGTGATAAAGGGCCATCATGAGATCTGGTGACAATAGTGTATCTCTTAGTTGCGGAAGCTGATTGAATTTTCAAACTTCTTCTTGAGACCTTCCAACTTAACTATCTGGAGATTCAACGAGTGAAGACATGAAAAATTCAATTTATCTCTTCTAGAGATCTGGCGACTATAGTCAAGCTAGCTTTCTTGTTCATATTTTTCATATTTTTTCAACCAATCATATAGAGACACATCACAAAATCCAAGAAATGAAAACTCACATTTTCTTCAATCTTTTGACTTTGGTCAACATTTTAACTCTGGACTTCTTGGCAATTATGCAACTGAAGACAATCTCCTAATCATCAAACATCTTCCTTAACTTGAGTTTCACTCAGAGACTAAGCGATAAAGAAAATCTCAAAGTCATTGAACCATTTATTAACGTTTGGCTTAATTATGAGATTATGCGACCACCACTCGATCAAGTTTAAATCAATGGTCAAAAACTACTTTGAAAAATCCCTTCTTAACTCATCCTTATCTGGCATCCTTGCGACTAAATACTTCTCCTTATCGCCCAATATTTGTCTTGACCATGGTTAAGACTGGAGATTGTGAAAACACCCTTACTCTCTAAGTTACTAGAAAAATCACTTAACCTCGGTTAAGTAACAAGAATAAACAACAACCACCAATTAGAACTTGATCCAATGGTCCTCGCTAAGTCACTGCAACTTTTGTAACTGAACCGCTTCATTAGGAGACTCAGAGATAACCATGTTGCTAGATCACTGACCACCAGAGACATAATTGCTAGGATGATGAGAATGCATGACTAATAAATTGCCAAGTTGCAGGATAAAAGAACTAACTACTGACAAACTGGGGGATCTGGCGACTAGTATAATAGAATGCTACTCTCATTTTGAGATTCAACGACCAACTGTAGGTCTCAATATCATTGAATGTTATATCAATTTCTTACTTGTTCAAAGATCACCCGACTAAAGGAATTTTGATTTGGAGATAAAGAGAATATAATAACCTAGCAAATATTTATCATAGTAGTTGCTAGATCTCACAAAAGAGATCTAGAGACCTGACAACAAAAGGGAACCACTGAGTCATTTACGAACAAGGAATATTCCTTCATCCTAAGGAGCTCGAGTGACAAGAGGTTTTGGGTAATCACTGACAAAAAGGAATATACCAACTTGTTTGGGAGATTGAGTGACTAACAGGGGAGATAAAAAGTGCACATGCTTTAAAGATCTTTTAAATTATTGAAAAAGGTAACAGGCAAATAGACTGGGGTGAGCATTTTTAGGGTTTCTTGGATTTTCTAAGGTAATGAAACTTGAAACCTAGGGTTTTTTTACTTTGAATGGAACTTGGAGCTTTAGGGGCTACAAAAATTGGAACTGAACCACAAAATAGGGACAGAGGTCAAAAATCCAAAATTTTGAAAGATACAACACCAAAAATGGAAAGACTACCAACACATCTTCCTACAACTCTGGATAGTAATAATTGTCACTAACCAAAGCAAGGGTTTTATCTTGACCAAAATGTCCAGCCAATCCTCCTCTATGCTTCACCTTGATGATATTATCCCTCATAGAACTTTGTGGAATGCAAAATTGGCTCCCTCTAAATAGCATACCATCTTGGATGATGAAATTCAACCACTTTGTCATGTCTAGAGTAATAGGTTATGTATAAGCTTTCCAAGCTTCACCAAAATTAGGATCCTTTGGATATAAATTCTTGAGTTCCTTGAACCCAACCACCTCAATATACATCTCTTTCATAAAAATTTATGTTCTCTTAAGTGCATTTGCAACCCTGTTAGACTTTCCACTCATGTGTTTCAAAATAAATGTGTAACTCCACAAAAACTCAACCCATTTCAAATGCCTTTGATTCAAATTTCCTTGACTATTCAAATATTAAAAATCTTGATGATTAGTATATAAAAAAAACTCCTTAGGAGGAAGATAATGTCTCCACTTTTTCAATGCCTAAACTATAGCATAAAATTCATGATCATAAACAAAATATTTCCTCTTGGCATCATTTAAATTCTCACTAAAATAAGCAACAGGTTTTTCTTTTTAGATCAAAATAGCTCCTATTGTAGTACCACTAGCATCACAGTCTACTTGAAACATCTTATTAAAATATGGAATTGCTAAAATAAGTTGTTCTATAACTTTTTGTCTCAACAATTTAAAACTCTTATCTACCCCTGTAGTCCACTTAAAATATTTCCTATCTCCTCTCATTGTTTTAGTCAAGGGTCCACAAACACAACTAAAAATCCTAATTAAATTTATGTAAAAGATAGAAAAACCATGAAAAGATCTTACCTCTGTAGTAGTCCTTGGAGGAGGCCATTCAAGGATATCCTTCACTTTTTCTAAGTCCATTTTTAGACCTTCTACTAAACTAAAAATCCTAGAAACACTAACTCATTTTTCACAAAACTGCACTTCTTCAAACTAATCAATAATTTGATACACACAGGAAGGAGGTTGATTCTCATGCAAAAGTTGATGTTTTTTATTATGGTACCATTATTGAGGGAAAAATCAATAATGTTGTTAATAAAGCTATGGGTCCCATCATTGAGAAGACTAGTAAGAATGAAGCTATGCTTAAGAACTTTCTCATTTTGGCTAATTCTAGTATGAAGTCAACCTTGGTTAATCTGAATACTCTTTGTAGTGTGCTGGAAGGGAACAAAGAAGGTCTCATGATCGATAAGATTGATTTGACTATTCCCATCCAACATATGGGGCTGAGAACTAGAACGAGGTTGAATACTAAGAAAAATATCAAGATCAAGGATCGGGACATCCTTAATCTCAAAGAGTCAATCATGACTATGCAAAGTCAGCTGGAGGATTTAGAGTGCTTCTTGGAGAATCTGAACTGATCTTTGTGTCATCAGTCTTTTTTGTTTCCTCGCTACTGATTTTTTGTTGCTTCATCTAGTTTTTCATTTTTCTGTTGGTTTTCTTTGAATATGTGGGATCTATCCCTTTGTTGACAATTCCTTCTCAGGATAGTTAGTTCTTCTTTTGGTCTCTCATGTCTATCTTTCTATAGCTTTGTTAAATCATTTTAGGGCCCCTTCAAAACCTTTTTTTTTTCATAATCAAAAACTTCTCAAACATCCTATGAATATGCATTATATGCTCCTCCAATGTCTTACTAAAGATCAAAATATCATCTAGGTAAATAATGACAAACTTACCTAGGAATTCTTTCAAAACCTCATTTGTGAGACACATGAAAGTGCTTGGTGTATGTGTTAGCCCAAAAGGCATGACTAACCACTCATACAATCTTTCCTTTTTCTTGAACGTAGTCTTCCATTCATCCCCTTCTCTAATCCAAATATAATGATATCCATTCTTTTGATCTATCTTTGTGAAATACACAAATCCACACAAACATTCCATAATATCATCCATCCATGATAATAGAAGCCTATACTTGATTGTGATCTTGTTTATAGCCCTAGAATCTATACACATCCTCCATTGTCCATTCTTCTATAGTGCTAACACTATTGGTATATCACATGGACTCAAACTCTCTCAAATCAATCCCTTCTGCAAAAATTTTTGTACTTGTCTATTCAATTCTTCTTTTTATGTTGGTGTCATTCTATGCACTACCTTATTTGGCAAAGTAGCTCCTGGGATCAAGTCCATCTGATGACTAACCTTTCTTACTGGTGGTAATCCATGAAGCACATTATCAAACACAATATACTAAAACTCATTCAATAGATCTACAACTTATGTAGGTACATCTTCTACTCCCTTTTTACTAGCTTTCAAAATTAAAGAAAAACACATATGCTCATGCCTCATACCCTCTAGGACTTTTCTTCCATCAACAAACCTTATTATTGTATTACTACATAAATTTCATTCTATGTCCTTCAATGTCTTTAGCTTATGTCACACTCCATCCTTTGTTAGGGAATATATATTTGCACAACCATCATGTACAACATGCCTATCAAACTACCAGCGTCTACCCAAAAACATATCACATGCATCCATAGGTATTATATCACATAGTACCTCGTCATGGTATTCACAAATCTTGAACTTTACTAGGCATTATTCATTGACCATGATGTTATGGTCATCATGTACCCAAGAAATCTAATATGGATGTAGGTGTTTCAACCTCTTGAGCTTTAAGTTTGTGACCATCTCTTTTGACACCAAACTATTGTTAGAAAGGAAAGACCACCAAGATAATTGAGAGGGGGGGGGGGGGTGAATCAGTTATCTGATACTTAAACCATTTATCATCATTAAATTGAATATCAACTTCAATAGCTTTAAACCATATAATTAATGCAGTAACCAACCATAGACAGATAACCATACACAATGACACAATAACACAAGATATGTTAACTAGGGAACCTCTTGATCAAAGAGTACACCCCAGTGGGAATGATGCCCAAAAAATGATCCAATAATATGAAAGTTCCTTGTTAGAGGATGGACCCTGTTAGGAGTCTTATGAAATACATTTAGTACATATGAATCTCTGTTAGGAGATTTTGAATCCCTATTAAAAGATTCTAACCCTGTTAGGAGTTATGGAAGATAGAAGGACCCACTGCCCAAACAACTTCAAGGCAAGATCTCTGAACTCACTGCCCAATAGATCTTAGGATTATTCAATAGAATAATATGAAATATGTTACATCCTTCACACTATGCCAAAACTACACTCTCTACTACACAAGATAACAAATTCAGATCTCTGTACTTCGCAAGTCTTCCTTCATCACTGAATTAGCTCTTTTCTTCACTTCATGCATACATTTGCATCACAAATTTCATAATTTCATATCACAACTCTTACAATCCTCATACATAACAAGGAAAAAATTCCTTCCTTTATACCACACTCAAATAATTACAAATGAGTTGGCATGCAAATACAAAATAATAATTTCAACATGCTACATCAAAATTACATAAAACTATCAGCTTCCAGATACAATAACGTTCCAATCGTGTGAACTCAAAGTTTCCACTATGAACCACATCACCACCAATGAGTCTCAAACTTCCCTTTAACTGTGCATAATCAAATTCCATCCCGATTAGGAGATATCCTCCGATTACCAAAAATCGCTACACAGGAATACTGCCAGAACACTGCTTCCACCAAAATGCTTATAACTTTCATGAATAAATGAATTTATCTTTGTTCTATTAACCATAGGATAATAACACACCAAAGAACATACCATCAACTGTGCATAACTCAATCTATAATATAACATGTGTGCAAAACAAAACTGTGCCTGCTTCTCTACTAAAACTCCAAAATAACAATGTGTTGACATCAATGACAATCATAGTCATGAATGCAACAACCTCTACTATAGAATGGCTACCAAAGGATTCAAAATTCATTCCTAACAACTATTAGCTCTTTCACTATTGATAATCAAACCACATCATTTATCCTCACACTTGAACCTAAGGTGAAACAAGCTCCTCCTTTGCTTAGGTTCATTCTATTGGTTCTTCAAAAGATTTTACACTCCTTGAGATACCAATATGCTTATGACTGATATTAAGGAGCGGTTAATTCCAAATGTGGGAAATATATAAGCAACTAGACCAACTATAGGGACAAGACTACCCTCTTCACTTCTGGCTCTGCAAAACCAAGGTGGGTACACCTGATCCAATAGGTTAACCTCTATTCTTTACTTAATACTAGATTTTACAATAGATAACAGTGAAAAAATACTAAATAAAAACCTATTAGTCATTAACTCTCCATCACTAGATAAAAAAACTATATAAAGTAAATAAAACTTTTAAAGATTGGTATTGATTATATGTTTAGGATTACAAAGATTTTGATCATTCCCAACAAAGAAAAGATAGGAAAATAAAAGCCAGTGTCTTATCCATTGGGAAAAATATAAGAAGACAGAATGAATACAAAGATGTTCTAAGAATAACTAGCCTTTCAAATATGAATAAAAACACCCCAACTTTTCCTACTTATAGAAAATCCTCAAAAAAATTCAGTGAACATGCATCCCACCCTGAGCAATATTTAATCCAACCCTAGATCAGAACTCAAAGCCAGATACATACATATAAATCTCTGAAAGATTTAAAAACTCACAGAATGAATACAAAGGAGACACATAGATTTTAGATTTGCATTAAGCATAACCTTGATCATTTGTATACATCATATTCTAAATAGTAAGCTTGTAAGATAGTAGCAACAACCTATACTTCTTCTCTATTACTTGATAAAAAATAATACAAAATGTTACAATCCTCGACTGAGGGTTAGGGTTCAAAATTTCTATCTTCTCAACACCTAAACTCTCAATTCCTAGAATGATTGTGGAAAATCCTTTACATACAAGGAGATGCAACAAGCTATCGATCATTCTAGGGTCTACAAAATTCTTGACCTAAAAAATTAAAACCCTACTGGGTTTACAATAAATACAAATCAAAATTGGTGAGATATTTGCAGATGAGCTGCCTTGCTTGATGTCTTCAACTATGTCCTCAACTTCTTGCAACAAATCTGATTGCAATATCTTCACTGTCATTCTTGGAATAAATACCTTTCTACATCTCAACAACCTTCATGACTCAAAAATTTTCTATCTTCATCTATCTTTAAGGGGTAGGCAGAGTATTTACTTTTTCTGCATGAGCTATGTACTGATACCTCCACTTGTTATACACCTCTTCACTTCGAAACTCAAAATTTGCAAACTCTACATTTTTTCTGGATAACTGTTCCCACTTGTCCTCTAGTTGACTGATTTCTCGCTGAATGAAATCAAACTTAGACTTGGCAGAAATCAATGTCTCAATAGTATGTATAAAGAATAAAGTATTTGGTAGTCTCTAAAATGAGGTTTGAAGCCTCTACACCAGAAGCCTCACCTACTCATTGCACTAACAAATTTCCAGCATACTTTGAGGAGAGAGCCTTTCTTTTTCCATTGTTTTCTTCCCTCTTAAGGGACCACATTACCAATGCTGCATGATCATCTAAGAAATAAATACCTCTAGAAACTTGTTGTGCTTGTTCTACAGTAGCAAGGGTCTTTATCTTTCTCTTCCTAACTTGATCAAAGATTATTGCATCTGCAATATCCCATTCTGGTAGAATCAATACCCCTGCAGTATGGACCATAGCCCTTCCCTCTTCAGGAGTAATCTTTTCAAACTATTTTATCATCTCTCCCTTGGTTTCATTCTCAATTTCTATTATGTCCCTATTAGGGAACTCTTCTTTCTTCTTTTCACAAATCTCTTTAAACTAATTTATCTTCATTCTCCATAAAAATAGAAAAAATGCCCTACTCATTACAAATTTTTCATTAGCAAAAAAAGAATCACAAGCTTGTTTCAAAATAGGGTCAATTTTCTTACCCTCAAATTCTACAATAGTTAAATCCATTGCCACCACCTTAGGTGCCTCTAGTATTCCCTCCTATAATTCATCATTGGAAACAAAAATGTTCCCCTCATTCCTCAGCGGTGTCAACCTATTGCTAAAGCGTGGGCATAATATCCGACCATCTTTCCTCAGTGGTGTAATGATTGTCATAGATATTTTCCCAACTTATCATGCATTTACCAATTCCCAAAGTGATGACCCCACCTTTCTTCTCAAACCTTTCATTGAATCAACAAATGCCACATTGTACAAACTAGTAGATGGAAACCCTAAGTTTTTACTTAGTGTTTAAACATACTGACAACTGACAGGTCACCTCCTGCTTTCGATATTCATTGATGCATATGGTATAATGATATTCGTTGATGCATATGGTATTTGCTATGACCATGAGTGACCTGTCAACTGTCAGGAGGTGACCTGTCATATCTATCAGTCACAATATCATCCTTTAAGCAAGATCTAATGGTCATTGCTATACCATAGGCCTTAAAAATCATGCATCTTATCCTAGTGGTATACTAACAAACACAGGATCTTGTGGAGCTTTAACTATCCCAGAAGGCTGACCCCACTATAATAATTCACTTAATCCTTTGTTGAGTCAGAAATTGCCATGTTTCATAAAAATAGGTGGGCAGACCCTTCTCCTTTTCCTTTGTAGTACCAAACACCCTGTCGCAGCCACATCACAAATTATTTCAACCAATCTAAAGCAAACATGTCAGCAGGAGTGACAAATAGATATGACAGGTCATCATTATACCCAATGGTATAAGCAGGAGTGACATGGTATAGCAATGACCATGAGTGACCTGTCAACTCAACCCAATGGTATAATGATATTCGTTGATGCATTCCTTTGTTTAATTGTTAGTGCAACACTAAAGATGGGCCCGCTGAGATAGATATAAACCCATCTCCAAACCACATGTCATAAATTCTGACAATAGGGAGTCTTAAGATTTAATGACAACCACTCATTTCAAAAGGTTAGTCACTTAGAAATATTTAATGGGAAACTTAGGCTTTGAAAGAAATATTAAAAAGGGATCCTATTCAACAACCTAGTAGTATAACATATAAAGTGGTCACTTTAAAAGGGGTCAATATTGCACATGCATATTTGGAAAGTTAGTGAGCCAAAAAAGTAATGCTTAAACATAACAATGCTAAGACTAGCTAGGGTTTTCCATCAAACTAGGGTTTTAGCCATAATAATACCTACTACTAGGTCTTAAAACAAACTTTTTCAAAAATTTAGCACGAGGATGAAAAATTTCAGAATACTGCTAATAGTGGCTCATACTTGGGGATGTGTATCTCCTATAGATACAATGAGAAAATTGGAATCTCATGGAAGAGTAGACCAAAACAAAAATTTGACTTGCAACATAGAACTGCACACAAAACCCTAAACCTAAACCTTCGCAAAGACTCAGAAAATCACTTAAAAGAAGTAAAATTTTAAGAATTACCAATGAACTGGGAATTCCATGAGTTCTCCTATCAGATTCTTCAATAGATATGAACTTGTTCCCCATTTCTCTTCAATGATATATGGGCCTAACCAGATGGGATCAAATTTCCAATGTTTTCCTTTATCTTCCAATCTTGCATTCCACCTCAGGACCAAGTCACCACTTACAAAACTTCTCTAAGTAGTCCTTTTCTCATACAAGACTTTGCACTGGGTCTGTATCTTCTCATTCTTAATATGTGCATCATTTCTTACCTCATTCAATTGAATCAAATCATTTATTCTAATAGTCATTTCCTCATCCATGTCATCATCATAGATTTGTATGAACTGATACATCTGTAACAAATTGTTCTAGGGAAATCTTGCATTAATCCCATAGACTAAGTCAAAAGAGGCACACCCTATTACTTTCTTTATTGTAACTCTGTCAGCACATAAGGCTTGCAACAATTTGGAATCCCAGGCCCTTTTATTCTTATCTAATACTCTTTTCAAAATCTTGATCAAACTCTTGTAACTGGATTTAGCTTGGCCAATGCCTTGTGGATGGTAGGGAGATGAGTATGATATTTTAATACCATTGTTCTAAAAAAAGTCAAAAAACTCCTTTGACCTTAAGCACATTGCATTATCAACCACCATGGTCTCTGGGCAACCAAATCTTGTAAGGATATTCTTCATCATAAAATCTATTACCACCTTACTAGTTTCTCTCCTTAAAGGGATTGCTTCAACCCACTTAGTGAAGTAATCAATTTCTACCAAGATATAGGAATGTCCTCCACTAGACTTGTTAGGGATTTCACCAATGAAATCCACACCCCACTTTTGGAAAGGAGCCTAGACAGTAATAGGTTTGAGAGGCAAGTTTCCACTGAATTTCAATTTTCCTGCAAATCTTTGACATGGGTAACATTTCTTTACAAACTGATGGGTATCTTTGAAAAGTGTTGGCCACCAAAAACCTGACCTGATGATCTTGTGAGTTGTATTCTTTTCCATATAGTGTCCTCCACAAATACCATTGTCCATTTCATCCATTAGAAGCTTGGCTTTATCCTGGTCTACACATCTAAGAAAGACACCCTCATTGCTTCTCCACCATAACTTACCACCTACAATTGCATATCTTATGGAATGAAGCTTAATAGTTCTTTTCTTGTTATCATCCAATTCAGGGGGTAAAATCATCTTTTGTAAGTATTTAACAATATCTTTATACCACTCACAACAATCCATTTTACAAACAAAAGGTCTTTGATCTTCCTCCAACATGTTTATCTAGTTTGCAGTCAGATTGCTTTGAGCCATCAACTTTTCTAGGCCCAACCCTCTTACCAACTTTGTAATATGAATGTCAATATTAAACTCTTGAATTCTATTGATCCATCTACATCTTCTTCCTAAAACTTCTTTCTGGACCAAGATATCCTTGACTGCAGCACTTGGAACATAGGCAACCACTGCGGATCCAACTAGGTAACACCTGAATGTTTTAATAGACTTTATCAAGGCATAAGATTGTTTCTCAATAATTTCATAGTTTAGTTCTATTTCTTGTAAGGTTTTACTAAAAAAGGAAATAGGTTGTTCAAAACCATCAACATTTTTCTATAATAGTACTACTACAATAGTATGGGCAGATGCAAAGGAAAATATCTGCATAGATTTTCTATAATCTGGTGTTTTCAAAATTGGGGAATGCTTGATAGCCCTTTTAATGTCATTAAAAGCTTGCACTGCTTTAGTATTCCATTCAAATTTTTCTCCTTTCTTCAACATTCTTGATATGGGAATGCTAATTTTTGCAAAATTTGTAATAAATCTCCTCAAGAAATTGACTTGTCCTAAAAAGGACTGAATTCCTCTAATATTCCTTGGTAGGGACAATCTATCAATAGCTTCCACCCTTTCAGGATCTATTCTTACTCCATCCTTTGAAACAATGTGCCCTAGAATTTTTCCCTCTACCACACTAGAAACACATTTCTTTGGATTCAAAGAAACCCCATACTCTAATGCTCTAATGAAGATTTTTTTCTAGATGTTGGCAATGTTGTTCTTCCTTAGCTGAGAATGTCATTAGATCATCTTGATATACCACCATGAACCTATCAATGAAATATTCAAAGGCTACATCCATGGCCCTTTGGAAAGTGGAACCAACATTAGTCAACCCAAAAGGCATCCTCACATAAACATATGTTCCCCATGGGGTTGTGAATGCAATTTTAAATTGCTCTGTGTCTTTAACCATAACATGATTATAACTAGAAAATCCATCCATCATGGACATCAATTCTGACCCAGTGACCTTCTGCAACATATTTTCCATATTTGGTAATCCATAGTTATATTTTAGAGAATTTATGTTAAGGTTTCTAAAATCAAAACAAAGCTTGATGTCACCATTCTTCTTTATGATAGGCACCAAATTTGAAACCCAAGTGGAATGTCTAATAGGCTTGATTATTCCAGCATCAATTATCTTCTTGAGTTCTCCTTGCATTTTAGGTGCCAAGGTAGGGTTAACAAGTCTCAATTTATTTCTAAAAGGTTCTATACCCTCCTTTAGTGGAATCTCATGTTGAAAGAGGTCCTCTCTATAAGCTTTTAGATCTTCATAGGATCAAGCAAAAACATGTCTAAATTTTCTAAGAAGATCAATCAAGTTTTTTCTAGTTCTAGGCGATAAACACTTACCTATGTAAACCTTCTTGGGTACTATTCTTGTGCCCAAGTTTATTTCTTCAAGCTAATTTGTTTTATCAGTACTAGTAGAGAAATCTTTGTCTTTATTGTCAAACACCCTTTCAAGAACAACCAATCCTTTGGGAACTCTAATTGATTTTAACTGCAAAACTTCTTTCCCAAAAATTACATCTTTACCATTTACTGTATCAACATAAGTACTAAAATCCATTTCTCTATCACCAAAATGAGATTCACATTGGATAAATCTTAATATATCCTAGTCATCAGAGAAAACCTACCAATTTTCTATATTATTAAGGATGAAAAGCCTAGCTTGTACCTCTATATTTGATATATCTGCAAATGTAACATCTTCAGGTCTAAGAGCCACATTAGCCAACAAGTCTGCCATTCTATTTTGACTTCTCTCCATCCAACAAATGTTAAAAGCACTGAAGCTTTCAATTTCATCCCATACTGCATTTCTATACTGCTTTAATTTCTAATTTTTTGAAGCATACTTTGATCTAACTTGGGAGACAACTAACTCAGAATCACCCACTACCTTTAAACATTTTATACCATGCCTTGATGCCAACCTTAGACCTATCAATAGAGCTTCATATTCTGCAACATTATTTGTGCATGAGAAAAAAAAAAGTAAAGGAGAATTTGAAAGTTTTACCATTTGGAGATATGAGCAATATTCCAGCTTCAAGCCCCTCCTTGCTATTGGTGCCATCAAAATACATAGTCCACAAATTGTCAAGGTCAATCCATCCCTCTGGCTTTTTGACTTATGTATATTTTCAACATCCTCGTTCACCTCATTATCTTGGACTTTGAAAGCATTGACATCAGTGTCAAGAAAACAATTCATGGTGTCTTCTTCTTCAATCATATGTGGAGTTCTAAGTTCCTTGGAAATCTTAATATTCTATCCTTCAAAGTTAAAAGTGGCAAATGACAAATCACACTATGTGTTGCCTCCCATAGAAGCACTCCACTTTCTTGATAGTAACATCCCATATTGGGGAGGGATATCAACTACCAAGACACTCATGGTCAATTGTTTGCTAGGGTATGCAGCCAATCTTTAAGGTAGAGCCTTAATAGTACCCACAACTAGTACTTCCCTTGAATCCATTACTTGACATCTTCCATGAGGTGTATCCACTTTTAACTCTAATGATTTCATAACCTCAATAGGAATAACATTGTTTGATGCTCCTGAATCAATCATACAATTTTTTAGCAATTTTCCATTTATCTTTAAAGTCGAAAAGAAATGATCGACTGTTCTTGTTGTAGTACTAACAACATTTGTATCCAAATAAATTTGGGGAATTTCAAAAACAATCTCCTCATTACAATTTTCATTTTCATCATTCACAGTTGCTACTTGTTTCTTAACTCTTTCTATTTTTTGAGAGTCTATGGACACCACACCATTCACCCAATTTAGGGCCTTTTCCTTATGCTCTTCTATTTTAATCATTATGCTCTTCTATTCTAATCATTTCTAGCAATGGGAATTTGACATTAATCTATGACCAAAATTTTCTCATATCAATTGGAACAAATTTTGAATCAGAGACATCTAGCTTCAAACTTGCAGCTTCTTTATCAACATTTTGGATGGATATATTTACAGGTTCTTGAATATGGGCTCTATCCTCTTTCTGCAAAGCTAGAACAACCTCAACTGTGGGTTTATACTTTACTTTATAGACAATTTTAGGCTTAAAATTTTTCTTTATTTTGACCTTATCAACAACATCAGCATCCTTTAGCTTATTTTGGGATGTCTTCACATCTTTCTCTATCTATTTGATGAAAATACTAGCAGGCTTCTAATTTGGATTACCAACTACTCTATTTCTTAGGTTATAAATTGTTTTAGCTTAAGTAACCATATCTGTTATTATCAGGGAAATCTCCTCATTAGACAGCCTTCTCAAAACAATTGTCTCCTTACCTTTCAAAACATTACACTAAAAATTATGAAGCTCACTATCTTCATTTGAAAAGACTTGATGATGGTATGATTTAGTTTTAGTCTGAGAATTCAAAATGTCTTGATTTTCATCCTCTTCAATAGAGTCAACCTCATCCCAAACATGGGAGGAAATCATTCCACATCCCTAGTCATCATAAGGCTACTCCTCATTACACTCTTGCTCCTCGTATGAAGAGACACTTTGGGATATGACACAATAATTGGGATCATGTGGTGATTGAAAAACAATACACCATGGGACATCTTCCACCACATACATTGAGTTCCTCTGCAATGGATCATGGGTCCTATCATTTTGTTTGTCTTTTCTCTAAGGAAGAATAGGCTTCCCATCTTTCCATTGAGTATTATAAGGGTAGTTCTGCATTCTTGGCAATTTGTTTAAATTATTAAAGGTAGGCTTATCACCTCCTACAAATTTTTTATTTATGGTCTCACTAGGCTTTAATTCCTTTATTGCCTTCAAGATTTTCTTTAAGCTATCATCATCCTTCGGTTTTACACTCATAGGCTTTCCTAGATCTTTTTTGTTCAATAATTGTGATTTGTTATCTTCTTTTCTTCCCAATTTTCCTAAAATTCTATGGTTACTCTCTATGTTTATAGCTAGTTTATAAGCTTCAACATGACTCCTTGGGTTATTATCTCTCAGAAGGTAGCCAATCTTAGAATCAAAAGCATTTAGATAGGTGACAAGACATACTCTATCATCCAATATGATGACTTGCAAGAGTTTATGCATGGCCTTTTGGAATTTGACATTAAACTCAACAACATCCTCATTGAAATTCTTCTTAATGTTATTAAATTCATTTAACATAAAACCATCATGTGTTTTATCCCCATACTACTCCTTGAAATAATGCCTAAGTTGATCCCATGAGCCTATGCTACCATGTGGCAAAGCCCTAAACCAATCCCTTGAATCTTTTGTCAGGGATTGTACAAATAATTTCATGATAACATCATCAGGCACAATGTTATAATCATCAATTACATCAATAAAAAATTTTAGGTGCTCCTCACAAGTGACAACATTACTTCCAGTGAATTTGGGAAGTTTCTTCCTAATTTCTTCAGGAATGGGGTTAGGATATCTAGGGATGCCTGTAAAAACCAACTATTTACATCTTTCATGAATAACCCCTGTATTGAAAATACCAGCACCCTAGGATGTAGATGCATTAGTGTTTGTCATGGTAGAAATTGTGAGCCCTCCTAGTGGGGGAACACCTACTGTCTGATTAGCTATATTTGCAATATTTGCTCCTTGACTCATAGTAGAATTAGAAAAGTTAGTGGGTCATGTGGACCATTTAAGAAAATTAATTTTCTTTCTCATTTCTAACATTGAGGCTTCCAATTTTTCTTTTTCCAATTCTTTGGCTAGAAATTCCTACTCTCTCTTAGCTTTCTCAAAGTCTACTTCCAACCTTAAAGCCAAATCTATCAGGAGTTTAGGGCCTATAGGATCATTAATTGAAATGCCCACTGCTTTTTGCTTTCCTTTATCCCTCAGATTCCTTGTCTCAAACACTTGTTGGACAATAGGCTGTTCACTTATCTGTTCATGAATGGGAACATAATTTATGGCTTCTAAATTTAATAGTTGTCTTTTTAACCGGTTAGTCTTTATCATGGCATGCCTAATTTTTTCTTCTCTTTCCTTTTCTCTCTTCTACCTAATAACTGCTTGTTCATGAATTCTTCTTTCTAATTCATATACTTTCTCAAAGATCTCCTCAGAATCAGGTAAAGTTGTTTCAGATTCAACTTGCTGTGTTTGAGGCTCTTCCTATTGATCCCGAGATTCATGGAGGCCTTGGGGTAATGATGAACCAAGGCTGAAAGGGGGGACAAAATCTTGTCCACTTCTACTCTTACTTCTAGACCTTCTCTCCTCTCCATATCATCTGTTACGGATCATTTTCCTATTGTGGGGAAACTTTTCACCCTCTTTTTCTGTAGGGGAATAATAATCCTTATATTGATTTAAACTTAAATCAACAACCTCCTCATATTCTGAGGCATTTCCCTCCTGACTAGGAGGAGCAAGGCCTTCTTGTCTTGAGTTTCCCTTTTGCTTCCAAATAAAAGACATGCCATTAGTACTCTTTTCTCTTCTAATTTGACCTCATCTTGATGCAGTTGGAAGTTCACCCTGCAAACTTTCTTCTCAGTGTTCCTTACTCCAGGACCTTGTATTTTTTAAAATCATTGTGATATAGTAATATCTTATTTAGCACTAGTTACAGAGATATTTAGATTCACCACCCAAGCCAAATGGGATTTTCTATGATTTTAAATAAATAGGAAGGGTAGGAAAAAAATTGAAAAGGAATCAACTCTGTGTTCAAAGGTAACTATTTGGCTTTAAAGAATAAGCAAGCTAGGAGTCTAGCTCAACTTGTACTTGCATTATTTTACATAAATCTTACAACTTCCCTAGTAGAGTCACCATCTTGTTGGTTCTTCAAAATATTTTACACTCCTTGAGATACCAATATGCTTATGACTGATGTTAAGGAGGGGTTAATTCCAAATGTGGGAAATCTATAAGCAATTGGACCAACTATAGGGACAAGAATGCCCTCTTCACTTCTGGCTCTGCAAAACCAAGGTGGGTACACTTGATCCAATATATTCAACTCTATTCTTTACTTAATACTAGATCTTACAATAGATAATAATGAGAAAGTACTAAATAACAACCTATTATTCATTGACTCTCCACCACTAGATAAAACAACTATATAAAGTAAATAAAACTTTTAAAGACTGGTATTGATTATATGGTTAGGATTAAAAAGATTTTGATCATTCCCCACAAAGCAAAGATAGGAAAATATAGGCCAGTGCCTTAGCCATTGGGAAAAATATCAGAAGACAGAATGAATACAAAGATGTTTTAATAATAACTAGCCTTTTGAATATAAATAAAAATTCCCCAACTCTTTCCTACCTATAGAAAATCCTCAAACAAATTCAGTGAACATGCATCCCACCCTAAGCAATATTTAATCCAAGCCTAGATCAAAACTCAAAGCCAAATACATACATATAAATCTTTGAAAGATTTAAAAATTCATAGAATGAATACAAATAAGAGACATAGATTTCAGATTTGAATTAAGCATAACCTTGATCATTTATATACATCATATTCTAAATAGTAAGCTTGCAAGATAATAGAAGCAACCTGTACTTCTTCCCTATTACTTGATAAAAAATAATACAAAATTTTACAATCCTTGACTGAGGGTTAGGGCTTCAAAATTTCTATCTTCTCAACACCTAAACTCTCAATGCCTAGAATGATTGTGGAAAATCCTTTCTATACAAGGAGATGCAACAAGCTACCAATCATTCTAGGGTTTACAAAATTCTTGACCTAAAAACTTTACAACAACCCTACTGGGTTTACAATAAATACATAGATCAAAATTGGTGAGATATTTGTAGATGAGCCACCTTGCTTCATGTCTTCAACTATGTCCTCGGCTTCTTTCAAAAAATTTGATTGCAATATCTTCCCTATCATTCCTATAATAAATACCTTTCTACATCTCAACAACCTTCATAACTCAAAAAGTTACTATCTTCATTTGTCTTTAAGAGGTAGGTAGACTATTTACTTTTTCTACATGACGTATGTATTGATACCTCCAACTCTTATACACCTCTTCACTTGGGAACTCAAAATTTACAAACTCTACATTTTTGCTAGATAATTGTTCCCACTTGTCCTCTAGTTGACTGATTTCTCATTGAATGAATTCAAACTTAGACTTGGTAGAAATCAATGTCTCAATAGTATGTATAAAGAATAAAGTATTCTCTAAAGTCAAAATGCTAGTCATTTTAGCAGAAAAGTCATCATCTATTTGTGCTCTCCACTTGATCAATTCCTTAAGTTCACCATTCTTCTTAAAAACTCCCAGGATCAAATCATAGCTGGGGAGTGTCAATTCTTTCCTTAGTAAATTTGATTTCCTTTCAAAATCACATAGAAGTATCTCATGTTCTACAAGATTTTTCACATTTTGATGCAGTGACTTGATCAATGGATCAGGATCATTTTAAGACTTGGACAACCATCTGAATAATCTCACATTCGAAGATCTCTCAATCCATTTCTTGAAGATTGGTCCAAATTCACTCTTATGCTTGTCCAATGATGTAAGTAGTATCGTTAGCCTCCTAGGATGGTCAAATAGGACTGTGCGATTCAAATTTGTAGCAAATTGCATCACAACCTCTATTACCTTTTCTTCATATTTATGCTCTAACAAGTTCTTATCTTTCAATTTCTCTTCCCTTAACTTATCCAATTCTTTCCTTTTTCTTTTGAAATGATTTGTTTCCTTGAGTAATTGTTGCTTCTCCCAACTGAGCCTTGCATCTAGGTGTTTCTCTAGGTAAGGTGATGGTGGAGATTCAATACTTGATGAAGAAGCCACTGTAGGTCTGTCAGCTATCATTAATTGTGGTGACCTATGATCCTATGGTCCTGATAATTTAGCAATTAACTTATCCTTTTGGATCAGCTCTATCTTAAGCTCATTATAGGACTTAAGAATAGTTTCAAATTTAAGCCTCACCTTTTCCTTTTCTTGTGCATCATTTTCTGCCACCTTAACATTAAATTTGGTAGTCTCTAAAATGAGGTTTGAAGCCTCTACACCAGGAGTCTCACCTACTTGTTGCACTAACAAATTTCTGGCATACTCTAAGGAGAGATCCTCTCTTTTTCCTTTGTTTTCTTCCCTCTTAAGGGACCACATTACCAAGGCTGCATGATCATCCAAGAAAGAAATACCTCTAGCAGCTTATTGTGCTTGTTCTGTAGTAGCAAGGGTCTTTATCTTTCTCTTCCTTACTTCATTAAAGATTATTGCATCTACAATATCCCATTCTGGTAGAATCAATACCCCTGTAGTATGGACCATAGCCCTTCCCTCTTTAGGAATAATCTTTTCAAAATATTTTATCATCTCTCCCTTGGTTTCATTCTCAATTTATGTTATGTCCCTATCAAGGAACTCTTATTTCTTCTTTTCACAAATCTCTTTAAACTAATTTATCTTTGTTCTCCATAAAAATTGAAAAAATGCCCTAGTCTTTACAAAATTGTCATCAGCAACAAAAGAATCACTAGCTTGTTACAAAATAGGGTCAATATGCTTACCCTCAAATTCTACAATAGTTAAATCCATTGCCACCTCCTTAGGTGCCTTTGGCATTCCCTCCTGTAATTAATCATTGGAAACAAAAATGGTCCCCTCATTCCTCATTTATACTAACTATTTAGCTACCCCATGTTCATCTAAGTGTAAGGGGGATTGAGAAGGAGAATAAACATTTTGTTCTAGCCCCATTCCCTCCTATCTCTGCCTCTTAGGATAGGGTACTAGCATTGTTTAATCATCCATAGGCCTCTTTCCTCTCAAAGTAGAATGAAGATCCTCACCTCTCTGTTGTGTTGGTAGAAGAATAGTGTAACCACTCCTCTTTTGTATAGCATAAACTCCCCTTGGGGTCAACTTTGTATATCCTAGCTGAATTAAAATATGCCTAGCCCTCTCAAGATCTATCTTGCTTATCACAACCCTTTTCTCATTTACTGCAAGCATGATCCCTTCAAAATGCTCCATAAGGGCCTCTACCTTTCTAGCCCATGGCTCAAAACCCTTCAATGGATCATAAGTTCTATCAAAAATTTTGATAAAATCTACAATATTTTTATAGATCACCCACTTCTCCTTCTTAATTTCTTGAGTTTGGAGGTCAAACTCATTTCTTATTATATCCTCAGGAAAATTAAATTGGTGCTCCATAAGAGCACACCTTATCTTGTCCCTAAACATTCTTGACAAGAAACCCTCATTGTTTGCACACCTAACCGCAACTGTAGGCATTTTGTAGGGTTGCAAGACTTGGCTTAAATGCACCCATCCTCCTTTAGTGATAACATATTGATGTGTAATTGTGATATCAGGGAAGAAAGTCCCTCTTCCTTTACCAGTGAGAGCAGTTTCCTATAGGTCACCAATTTGCCTCAAAATTTCAGCATATCCTATCTTCAATGGGACTTGGTAGGGAAAAATGTAAGGTTCCTTCTTGCAACCATATACTTGAAAAATTGTAGAAACAAGATATAATATGATATCACTAAAATTAAGAACTATGGTAATATCCTGAAAGTATTCTTTTGGTCTAGTCAATCTTAACAATTCCCTGGGAATTCTTGGGTTGTCAAAAAAAAACAATGTCCTAAGCCTTGAGGAAAAATCCCTATCAAAGATAATATAACTGGCATCAGCTCTATCCCATGACAAAATTGTGGTCCATAACTAAACTAGAAGGGTTTCTCCATTCCTCTCTTTGACAATGTTGACTATTGAACTGAAAAACTGCTCACCTTTGTACAAGAACATATGCATGAGCATAGAGTAAAATACAAAAGGTGTACTAACCTTCATACTATTTATTCCCATTAATCCCTCATGGATTAGGTCAGCTAAGTGAGAGGAAAAATCAAATATTAGTGCCACCTGGGGATGTAGAGATTGCACCATCATGAACATATATGGAACATGCATATGAGTGGCCTCATCATGCCCCAAGATTAAAGTTAAAGACTTATAAAAACCCAGTGCTAGTTTACTGAATAGATCCAACCTAAAAGGCTCTAGTGTACTTGGGCTAATAACACACATTGATCCAATTTGGTCTAGAAAATCCCTCAAAGGCCCTGTCCTTAAGTAATCTTTTTGAGCTTCATACACCTCAATGAATTCATTAAAATCTATTTTTCTAACCCAACAGAAGGGTCATTTAATGAAAATACCTCCTTGATCTCATCTTTTGTGATGCTAATTAAATTATTTCCATTCACATCCTTGACACATCTAGTCACATGATTATAACACTTGGCAATTTGAATCAACAATTCTACATCCATAAACACTCTTTAAACTACCAATTTTCCTATATCAAATTGCCAAATGTTGCTAAGGGGGGCACACAAATTTATCTATGAATATTCTAACCTAAACAAAATAAGACCATTGTGGTCCTCTCCCACCCTAGTGTCTCTCATCTAGTTTCCTCTATCATGGAGCCCACTATTCACATAATCCCTAGGGTTTCTTGGGACCAATTCCTTTAGTCTTGCTGCCCCATTGTCTGAATGCAGGAGCAATTACATCAAGTCATCAAAAACACCCCTATATTTGTATTCTATCTTCCTAGACAATCCCCTCTTTGGCGGCATTTTGAATAGGGATTTCAAAACAAAGTGCAAATACCAAATACAACCCTAACTTTTATCAGCTAGCAACACAATTTCCTCACAACTTCCTCACAGATTCAAACAATTCTTAAATTCAAAAATATGACCTACTAGGCACCTGTAAAACTCTGCTTGATATCACTCCAGAAAATAATCTCATTCACCAAGATGCTTATGAAAGAGGTAAAGAATGCATGATCAAATTGGGGTATATAATGTCTTGCCAACCATTTGCAATTCATCCGCATGAAGCTCATTAAGTTCTCCATTACTAAAAACTAGTGGCCTCAACATTCACAAGACACGAGCAACATCATAGAGAAGAAATTTAAATTTGGACTGTTGATCCTCTTTTCTTTTTGGCACATCAGACGGTCAACAAAAATTAGCCACGCAACCCTCTTGTTATTTTCCCCAAACTAGTTCCCAACCAATGAGAACAACTCAATTTAATCATGTGGAAAAAATAAATAACTTAACTCAACTTTGATCAGAGTGAACAGGTGTCAACCTATCACTAAAGCATGGGCATAAGATCTAAACATCTTTCCTCAGTGGTGTAACACTCACCATAGATCTTTTCCCAACTTATCGCGCATTTTCCAATTCCCAAAGAGATGACCCCACCTTTCTTCTCAAACCTTTCATCGAATCAAGAAATGCCATGTTGGACAAACCAACAGGCAAAAACCCTAACTTTTTACTTAGTTTTTAAACATACTAACAACTAACAAGTCACCTCCTACTTTTGGCTAATCAAAAACAAACCTGTTAGCATGACCTAGTGAATGAGGACTTGCCTTTCAGTCCACATTCTTTAAACAAGATCTAACGGTTGTCGCTATACCGCAGGCCTTAAAAATCATGCATCTTATCCCAATAGTTTTAATGGATAAAATAGTATATGGGGTCCTAAGGCAATGGCTTGCACATAAAAGAGACCCCAAAGCCAATATTTTACACTTACATAAAATTGTATTGATATAGAAAGTAAATATAGATGACTAATATTGAAATTAAGAGATAAAGGTACTTACCTCCAAAAAAGAATTGGCTAAAAATCCTGTCAAACAATCTCAAAAATAGTTGATTCCCACGATACTGAACCAAAACTGTGAGATCTACAAAAACCAAAAATATTTTTCCCAGATTTGATCAGGTTGACTGTGACCTTTTAAAAGGTCAAGGATGACCTCAGGAAAATGAAGGTCAACTTTGACTTTGTTTACAGATCTTGGAAGTTCAGTGAAAAGGGTATCCAAATCTACTCTCAGATCTAAAGTTTCACACCTATATTTGCAAGAAAAAGAGGGTTTTTGGTTGTTTGTTTGGGGGGTTTGCCTCAGTCAAACCCCAATTTAGGAATTAACCTTGAAATTGAATTGAAATTGCTGGAATAAACAAAGTAAATGGAACAATTCACCTTGCTTGAGTTGAAACCCTTGTGGAGGATTCAAATCCTTGAATCCACAAGAATGGATAAATGTAGAATCAAATATAGGATGTCTCCAATCAATTGTCTTTAGATCTTCAACACCAATCTTGAATCGATCTTGAACTTGGAAAAGGCTTGACTAGAAAATGGATGAATCTTCAACAAGAGAGCTCCATAGAGCTTGAATCCTTCAATGGCTACTAATGGATCTCCTTGATGAATTGGATGCTTGAATGCTTGATCTTCTTGCTTGAGAGCTTGAGAGATGGATTGCAAAACTTGATTCAGAAAATGAGAGAGGAAGGCTCCCTTTTATAGTGATCTAGGGCACAAGAGGGGCCTCGTAGAAAACAATAATTAAGGACCCATGGCACAAAACTCTATAGAGGTGCACATGGAAAGGAAATTAAATTAAATTCTTGACACAAAACTCTAGGAGGGGACCACCCTTAATAAATAAATAAAATAATTATTTAAGAGCCTTGTTACAAAATTCAAGGTAAGGCCAACCCCAAAGTTAATTTGAGCATTAGGTACAAAACTTGAGAAAGGATAATCTCCAATAATAAATTAGGAATCTTATACTAATATCAAGAAAGGTCCACCTCAAATATTAATTTGAGAATTCGATGCTTAATCTAAGAAATAGTGGCCCCGAAGAGGGAAAATGTAAGATTTTGATGAGATCCCGAAACTGCAAGCTAACACCAAAGATCCCAAACCCTAGGGTCAAGGTCAAGGTCAACCCTGACTAGGTCAGGGTCGAGGTCAACCTTGACCTAAAAAGGTCAACCTTGACCTTATGGTCAAGAATCTTAGGTTCACAGTTTAGGATGGAAGAAAATGCTAGGAAGTGGAAAATGGGGCAGAACAAGGGGAAAAACTAGATCCAAGTTGAATATCCATTCAAGGCATTTGACATGACCCCAAATCACTTACTCAAAGGGCTAAATGCTCTTACCATGGAAGTGCTTCCATTTTAAGATGATACAACAGTATACTGACAACCATAGGATCTTCTCGAGCTTTAACTATTCGAGAAGGCCGACCCCACTATAATAATTCACTTAATTGTTTGTCAAGTTAGAAATGCCATGTTTCATAAAAATAGGTGGGTGGGCCATTCTCCTTTTCCTTCCTAGTACCAAACACCCTATCGGCTGCCACATCACAACTTATTTCAACAAATCGAAAGAAAACATATCAGCATGACATGGAAATTTCAGGCCCACTTCATATCTCATCCTTCATATAGAATCAGACAGTCGTCACTATACTGCAAAACTTAAACACTTCACAACTTTCTTCAATGGTATAATGACAAATGTAAGATTAATCTATGCTTTATCCTTTGAAAAAGTTCGACCCCACAACTACTACATCACTTAAGACAAGTGTCAACTTGAGAGAAATGCCACAGAGACTAACAAGCCAGAACCTGCCTCTGTCAGCAAAAATTTAATCAGATGCCTGTCTGTAAACTGCAAAGCTTAAAAAGAAGTCAACTTGACCCAATGGTATAATGATAGTCATCGATGCATTCCTTTGTTTAATCATCAGTGCAACACCAAAGATGGTCATGCTGAGATAGATGTCAACCCGTCACCAAACCACATGTCAGAAATTTTGACAAGGAGTCTTAAGATTTAACAACAACCACTCATTTCAAAAGGTTAGTCACTTAGAAATATTTAATGAGAAACTTAGGCTTTGAAAGAAATATTAAAAAGGGATCCCATTCAACAACCTAGTGGTATAACATATAAAGCAGTCACTTTAAAAGGGGTCAATATTGCACATGCGTATTTGGAAAGTTAGTGAGCCAAAAAAGTAAAGCTTAAACATAACAATGCTAAAACTAGCTATTGTTTTGCATCAAACTAGGGTTTTAGCCATAATAATACCTACTGCTAGGTCTTAAAACAAACTTCTTAAAAAATTTAGCATGATGATGAAAATTTTTAGAATACTACTAACACATTCTGACCACTCAACATGGTTATTTTGTTAATTTTTATTTCTCCTCTTTCAACATTTTTAGAATGTGATGATTTGACATCTTCATGCACATGTGCAACTCTATCCTACCCATTAGTTCTCCTATATGTCCTTCCTTGGCATTGAGGACATTCATATGCCCTATGTCCATCTTCTCTATAGTAAAAACATGTTCCATAAAAGCCTCCTCTTCCTCTCTGATCCCTATTATTTTGATTGCAATTATTTCCCCTCTGATTTTGACTACTACCGGCCTCATCCTTCTTTTTATGATCTTCATTTTGGCCTCCATAAGACTGTCCACTAGATCTTCCTCCACAACCTCTTCCACTTTGTCTTATCTCGAACATCTTATTCAGCTTTTCCTCTACTTTTAGGGAAAACTAGTATGCCTATTCAATACTATTCATTCAAAACAAACTCGACTCCTCCTAAATTCTTAGCCTCAACCCAATAAGGTAATAGAAAACTTTCTCCTTATGAGCTTGTGCATGGCCTATTCTAATGAGGATTCGATAGAAATCCTCCATATACTTTTGAACAGATCTTCATGCCTGCTTCAAAACATGCATTTTCTTTAGTAGATCAAGATCATAATCAATAGGAATGAACTGTCACTTCAATTTATCTACCATTTGATCTCATCTTGTGATTTTCTCCTTTCCTCTTCTATTTTGCTCCAATTGAATGTTCTTCCATGAGATCTTCACATGACCCTTTAGTATGGCCTTTGCAAACTTGACCCTATTAGGGTCCTCAATATCTTCATACTCAAAATATTCCTCTAATTCATTTATCCATTCGATCAACTCTTCTCAGTTAAGATTTCCTAAAACGGTAGGAACTTCAATCTTAGGTATTTTTCCAATCTTGGAAATGGCCTGTAAAAGAATTTCTTCCTCTTGGTTCAAAATTTCTCCTTCTCCTTCCTAATAAAAGTTTTCTTCTTCTTATTCATCCTCTCTTTCATCTCTAACTTTAAGATCCATTCCTCTACAAATATTGTCTTGCAATACTTTCACTTGTCTTTGGAGAGATCTAACCTTAGGTGACACACCACCAGCTCTCATGTCATGTTCCCTTTGTGGAGGCATTTTCATGCTTATTGTTGAAACCATAAACCATGGTCCTCGTGCAAACTACCTCACAGTCAGTGATCTATCTACACACTCATGAACTTGACTCTGATACCACTTGATGAAGGGTGCTCCCTTTAATACCAAAAACACATTAAAAAATGAGAGAAACAATAATGATTTGCAAGAACAAAAAATGAGCTTCTTATTATCTCCACAATAGTGGAATAACAAAATTCAAAATTACAATATGCAAAGCCACCTGGGCATTTTCCTTACAATAATTTGTAGGAAAAAGCCTCAAAGTATTACCCAAAACTTCCCTATAAAATACTACATGCCTTCCTTCTATAGGGAATTTTCCACTGCCTGAGAAGGTTTGAGAATTTTATCCCTTAAGGCCAACTACTCCTAAAATTATTTTGTTTTCCATAGTTATTACATTAGGGGCAACTCAAAATAATTAAAAATTATTTTTTAAGGTAGCCCAACTTCTGGAGACCATGAATTTTTAACCATATCTATGTTTGGCTATTATAACATCTTTTCAAAAATGACATGACCTGATCTACATTGCCAAACTTGTGCAAGCTTTAGTCACCTGAGGTTTGTTCGGGATCCAGAGCCTCTAAGGCTTTCAAAACTTAGCTCAAAGATTTTGTAGCCAAAAATCTCAATAACTTCACTGATACACATGATATGGAAATGAAACTCAATTGGTAGGCTGATATGACAAAGACAAACCTCCACCTATTAAATCCAAAGATTCCAAGCTTGTATGACTAACTTACTAAAAATAGTAAGTTTCCATAAATCGAAGCTCTGCACAAGATAGCCCTTATTGAAAAGAAACCAAAAATATATTTGGGTGATGCAAGATTTCCCTTACACCTAGGATGGTCCTTTATCAGATTTGCACATAGCATATACATCCATGTCAAAGATAATATCTCTAACTATAATTTTGAGCATGATGAATCATTACATTAACATTTCCTCACTCCCCAAATCCTCTTGTATTATAATGTCGTTTAATGATATTTTGCATGTAAAATAAAAGAAATAAAATAACAATTTATATTAATTTATGAGAATAAAAAATTTCTCACGTCTAGAAATGATTAGAAAATAAATTATATTCCTTTTTAGAATTTTATTTCCACTTGTTTTATTTGTAGGTTTCACTAATATACTCCTTTCAATTCCAAAGAATTGATTCCTTGTGTGGCACATATCATAATTTTGAAGTTTTTTCTCAATCCTCAAGATTTTTGTTCATGGGATCCTAGACTCTTGTCACTTGTAACCAATCTCTCAGATTTCTAATTACTTTTCCTTCATACAAATATAGATTGAAGAAGGTGGGCCCCATTCTTCCTTGAAAATTTGAGGATTTGCATTTGTCCTCTTCCATTTTTGAAAACCCGCACCTCTTAATATATTTTTCCAAAGTGTCAAACCTTGATGTCAAGAAGTACAAAACCCGACCACCTTTCCTTCATCACCAATGTCTTTTCTCTCTATTATTTATCAGTAGACAAGATGTCTTTTATTATGGAAAATATAGTGGTTCTCAACACCCATCATCGACTATTAACAACTGCTGGATGAACTTTAGATTAAGGGCCCACAGTGCATTTCAGGCTGATTTGAGGAATAACATCCTCCTTTTGGAAAAGTTCTCCACAAAGATGACATGTGTCTTGAGTGGGACCATCAACATCTGTCATCAACTACTAAAAACCAAAAGATGATCAAGAGATCTATGACCCATGATACATTTCCAGCCAAATTTTGAAGAACACCTTCTCCTTTGAGAATGTGTAATGAAATGAACACAAGTGGCATGAGTTACTTATTAATATTTCAAATATTAGTGCACAATTTATTTTGTGCACTCATACACTTGTACTTTTAGAGGGATTTAGGGGTGGTTAGAGTTGCCATGCCCTGAGGATTCTATATGCAGGAGCATCCTGGGTGTAAGAGAAATCTTACATCACCCAAAAATATTTCTAGTTTCTTTTCAATAAGGGCTATCTCATGCAGAGCTGCTATTTATGGAAACTTTCTATTTTTAGTAAGTTGGTCATATGATCTTGGAATGTTATACTTTCACATGTGGAGGCTCATCTCAGTCATATTAGCCTACTAGTAAAGTTCCATGGCTAGTTTGGGTCTAGTTTTGAAGATATTGAAGATTTTTAGTATTGGCAGCAGGGTACAGAAACTTTGAACTCAGTTTTGAAGGCTTTAGAGGCCCCCGATGAGGTCAAAACGTTGGCTAGCTGGAGCTTGCACAAGTTAGGCATTGTAGATCTCCTCACGCCCTTTCTGAATTGGGGTCATAATAGTCAATCAAATCAACTAGTGATGACTTATGGTCTTTGAAAGTTGGGCAACCTGAAATGGCGAAAAATAAATTTTCTTGAAAAATTTTTCTTGGGTTTCAAAAGTTGTTTCGAGCCAACTATGATCTAATAAAATGAAAAATAAAATAATTCTAAGTTTGGTCGGCCCTAAGGGCTAAATTCTAGAACCTTCTTGGGCGGTGGAAATTGCCTATATAAAGAAAGCCCGTAGTGTTGTCTAGGGCAGTTCTAGGTAGATTTGGGTAATGATTTGAGGCTTTTTCCTACAAAATATTGTAAAGGAAATGCCCATGTGGATTTTCATATTGTAATTTTGAAATTTTTAATTTGACATTTGTGGAGATAATAAGAAGCCCATTTTCTGTTCTTGCAAATTATTGTTGTTTCTTTGTTTTTGTTATGTGTTTTTGGTATTAAGGGGAGTAGTCTTGATCAAGTGGTATTATAACAGGAGTTCTTGAGTGTGTAAATAGATCACCGACTATGAGGTAGTTTGCACCAAGACTATGGTTAGAGTTTTAGCAAGAAGCACAAAAATTCCTCCACAAAGGGAATGTGGTGGAAGAGTCGTTGTTGTGATGCCTGAGGTTAGACTGCTCCAGAGACAAGTCTGAGCATTGCAATAAGAGATTCGTAGAGGAATGAATCTTAATGTTAGAGATGAAAGACAGGATGAAGTCGAAGAAGAAGGAAATTATGATGAGGAAGGACAAGTCAACGTTTTGAATCAAGAAGAAGAAAGACTTTTTTGGGCCATTTACAACATTGGGAAAAGACCTAAGATTAAGGATTCTACATTTTTTAGGAAATCTTAACGTAGAAGAATTGATCAACTAGATCAATGAATGTGAAGAATAGTTTGAGTATGAAGATATTGAGGATCCTGATGGGGCCAAATGTTTGAAGGATAGACTGAAAGGTCATGCGAAGATCTGGTGGAAAGAGATTCAATTGGAGCAAAATAGAAGAGGAAAGGATAAAATCACAAGATGGGATCAGATGGAGGATAAATTGAAGCAATAGTTCATTCTTGTTGATTATGAGCTTGACCTACTGAAGAAAATGCAAAGTTTGAAGCAAGTAAAAATATCTGTTTAGGAGTATATGGAGGAGTTCTATCGAATCCTCATCAGAGTAGGCCATGCGGAAGCTTATAAGGAGAAAGTTGCCCATTACCTTAATGGGTTGAGGCTGAGCATTTAGGAGGATTTGAATCTGGTTCAAATGAACAATATTGAAGAGGCATACTAGTTTTCCCTAAAAGTAGAGGAAAAGTTGAACAAGAAGTTTGAGAGTAGATAAAATGGAAGAGGTCATGGTGGACAATCTAGTGGACGGTCATATGGAGGCTGAAATGAAGATCCAAAAAAGAAGGATGAGGCTAGTAGCAGTCAAAATGAAAGAGAGAATAATTCCAATCATTTCCATGATCATAATAATAGAGATCAAAGAGGAAGAGGAAGAGGACAAGGTTTAGGAAGATGAGGCTTCTGTGGAACATGTTTTCACTGTGGAGAAGAAGGGCATAGGGAATTTGAATGTCCTCAACACCAAGGAAGGACAAACATGAGAAATGAAGGCTAGACAAGAGTTGTACATGTAGATGAAGATGTGAGATCATCACATTCTGAAGATGCTTAAAGAGGAGAAACATTGATTAACAGAAGAGTCCTATTGAGTGGTGAGAATGAACCCGAGCAAAGGAGGAGCCTGTTTCACACCAGGTGAAAATGTGAAGGTAAATGTTGTGATGTGATTATTGATAGTGGAAGCACTAACAATTTGGTGTCAAATGAGATGGTGAAAAAGTTGAAGATCAAAAGATAGAAACACTCAAATCCATACTGAATTTTTTGGGTACAGGATGACCACAAGGTCATGGTCAATGAACAATGCCTAGTGAAGTTCAAGATTGGTGGATACCATGATGAGGTACTGTGTGATATTATATCTATGGATGCATGTCATATTTCATTGGGTAGACCATGGTAGTTTGACAGGTGTGTTGTACATGATGGCTGTGCGAATACCTATTGCTTAACAAAGGATGGAGTGCGACATAAGCTAAAGCCATTGAATGACATAGAAGAAAAGGTATGTGGTAATGAAAGAATAACTTTTGTTGATGGAAGAAAATTCCTAGATGTTATGAGGCATGAGCATGTGTGTTTTCCTTTAATTCCAAAAGTTGGTAAAGAGGAAGTAGAAGATGTACCTATAGAAGTTGTAGATTTATTGAATGATTTTTAGGATATTGTATCCTATAATGTACTTGATGGATTACCACCAATAAGAAAGATCAGTCATCAGATGGACCTAATTATAGGAACCAGTTTGCCAAATAAGGCAGTAGACATAATGACACGATTAGAAACTTAAGAGCTAAATAGAGAAGTACATGAGCAATTACAAAAGGGGTTGATTCGAGAGAGTCAGAGTCCCTGTGTTCTAATAGTGGTATTAGCACCAAAGAAGAATGGAGAATGGAGGATGTGTATAGACTCTAGTGAAATAAAAAAGATCCCAATCAAGTATAGGTTTCCATTGCCATGAATGGATGATATTATGGACTGTTTGAGTGGAGCTCTGTATTTCTCAAAGATAGATCTGAAGAGTGGATAACATCAGATTTGGATCAGAGAAAGAGATGAATAGAAGATTTCCTTCAAGACAAAGGAAGGACTGTATGAGTGGTTAGTCATGCCTTTTGGGCTAACCAATGCACTGAGCAGTTTCATGTGGCTCATGAACAAGGTTCTGAAAAAATTTCTAGGTAAGTTTGTCATTGTTTACCTAGATGATATTTTGATCTTTGGTAAAACATTGGAGGAACATATGGTACATATTCATATCGTGTTTGAGAAGTTGAGAGAAGAGAAATTGTTGATTAATTTGAAGAAGTGTAGTTTTGTGAAGAAAGAGTTAGTGTATTTGGGATTTTTAGTTTCAGTAGAAGGTCTAAAAATGGACCCAGAGAAAGTATAGGCTATCCATGAATGGCCTACTCCAAGGAGTGCTATTGAGGTAAGATCTTTTCAGGGTTTGGCTAGCTTTTATAGAAAGTTTATCAAAAAACTTAGCAGTATTTGTGGACCCTTGACTGAAACAATGAGAGGGGATAGAAAAGAGTTCAAGTGGAATAATGGGGCAGATAAGAGTTTTAAACTGTTGAAACAAAAGGTTATAGAACAACCTATTTTAGCACTTATAGATTTAATAAGGTGTCTCAAGTAGACTATGATGCTAGTGGTACTACAATAGGAGCTATTATGAGCCAAAAGGGTAAACCTATTCTTATTTTAGTGAACAGCTAAATGATGCCAAGAGAAAAATATTTTGTTTATCTGCTTCCTAAGGAGTTTGTTTTATATACTGATCATCAAGCTTTGCAATATTTGAATAGTGAAGGAAAGTTGAATCAAAGGCATTTGAAATAGGTTGAGTTTTTGTAGAGTTATACATTTGTTTTGAAACATAGGAGTGGGAAGTCTAACAGGGTTGCAAATACACTTAGCAGCATGCAACTATTGCTGATAGAGATGTAGATTGAGGTGGTTGGGTTCAAGGAACTCAAGAATTTGTATCTAGAGGATCCTAATTTTGGTGAAGCTTGGAAAGCTTGTAAAGAACCTGTTACTCTAGACAAAATGAAGTGGTTGGATTTTATCATTCAAGATGATATGCTATTCAGAGGGAGTCACTTGTGCATTCCATGAAGTTCTATTGGGGATAATCTCATCAAGGAGAAGCATATCAGAGGATTGGCTGGACATTTTGGTCATGATAAAACCCTTGCTTTGGTTAGTGAGAATTATTATTCGCCACAGTTGCAACAAGATGTCAAAAATTTTGTATAGAGTTTTAGAGTATGTCAGATGGCGAAAGGAGTGAAGCATAATATAGGGTTGTATCAGTGATTAGCTATACTAGAGAAGCCTTGGGAGGATATCAGTATGAAATTTTTTCTTGATTTACCTAGGACTTAGTGGGGACATGATTCAATTTTTGTGGTGGTTGACATATTTTTGAAGATGGCACATTTCATTCCCTACAAGAAGACTAATGATGTTGTTCATGTAGCAGAATTGTTTTTCAGAGTAGTGAGACTACATGGTTTGCCAAAGAGCATAGTTTTAGATCAAGTCACTAAGTTTCTTAGATATTTCCAGTGTACATTATGGAAGAAGTTTAAGAAATATTTGAAGTTCAGATCATCACATCATCCACAGACTGATGGACAGACAGAGGTGGTGAATAGGAGTTTGGAAAATTTGCTGAGATGTTTGGTTGGAGATAAGCCAATAGGATGGGATTTGATTTTACCATAGGCAGAATTTGCATACAATAATTCTATTAACAGGAGCACTGGTAAATCACCATTCCAAATTATATATGGAAATAGTCCAAGAAATGCATATGAGTTGAGAAAGATAGATAAAAGAGAAATTAGTAGTGTTGAAGCTGAGGATTTTGTAGAACATTTGAAGAACATCCATGAGGAGGTTAGGAAGCATGACTTTACAAAGATGAATGTGTAGTATAAGGCTAAGGAAGATGAGAAAAGGAGGCATAAGAAATTTCAGGTTATAGATGAAGTTATTGTTCATTTGCGGAAGGAGCAATTTCTAGTTGGTACATATAACAAATTGAAAATGAAGAAGTTTGGGCCATGTAAAATACTAAAGAAGGATTATTCAGGAAATACATATGAAGTAGAATTGCCTTTTGAGCTGAATATTTCACCAGTGTTTAAAATTTTAGATTTGACAGAGTATCATGAGGGAGGTGCTGAAGATGACATCACAGTAGCATAGTGGAGTATTCCAGCAAATAGTTCAGATACCAAACAGATTGAGGATATATTGGTTAGTTGTGTTGGTAGAAGCACAAGGAATAGGACATATGAAGAATATCTAGTCAAGTGGCAAGGATGACTTGTTGAAGATTCATCATGGCTGACAAGGGAGGAGGTTAACCATCTTAGTTTTCCTCTTCACACGCGAAAGGTGACAAGGTCACTTCTCAAAATACCCTAGGTGTTTGATGCAGGAGCATCCTAGGTGTAAGAGAAATCTTGCATCACCCAAAAAATATTTTTGGTTTCTTTTCAATAAGGGTTATCTTGTGTAGAGCTGCTATTTATGGAAACTTTCTATTTTTAGTAAGTTGGTCATACGATCTCAAAATGTTCTAATTTCACATGTGGAGGTTCATCTCAGTCATATCATCCATCTAGTAAATTTTCATGGCTAGATCAGGTCTAGTTTTGAAGATATTGAAGATTTTCAGCATTGGCAATAGGGTACAAAAACTTTGAACTCATTTTTGAAGGCTTTAGAGGCCCCGGATGAGGTCAAAACTTTGGTTGAATGGAGTTTGAGTGAGTTAGCCCCTGTAGATCTCCTCGTGTCCTTTCTGAATTGGGGTAATAATAGTTAATCGGGTCAACTAGTGATGACTTATGGTCTCCGGAAGTTGGGCCACCTGAAATGGTGGAAAACAATTTTTCTTCAAAACTTTTGTTCAGGTTTAAAAGGTTATTTTGAGCCGACTATGATGTAATAAAATGAAAAATAAAATAATTCTAAGTTTGGTCGGCCCTAAGGGCTAAATTTTTTGAACCTTCTCACGTGGTGGAAATTGCCTATATAAAGAAAGCCCGTAGTGTTGTCTAGGGCAGTTTCTGGGTAGATCTAGGTAATGATTCGAGGCTTTTTACTATAGAATATTGTAAGGTAAATGCCCATGTGGATTTTCATATTGTAATTCTAAAATTTGTAATTCCACATTTGTGGAGATAATAAGAAGCCCATTTTCTATTCTTGCAAATTATTGTTGTTTCTTTGTTTCTGTTATGTGTTTGTGGTATTAAGGGGAGTACCCTTCATCATGCTGATGGTAAGCTCTGATGACAGATACTTGTCTAAGCTAGTCACAGGCCATGTGAAATTTAGAATAACACATCAAATGAGCTCTAATCTCAGTTAAAATTGAGCTAAAATATTTTGACATAAAAAATATTAGGTGGGTTTTCCTCTGATTTTGTAAATTTGAAACTTTTTTTCTGATTCATTTTTATGCCATGGGTGAGTTAGAAAATAATTAAAAAGCATGCTAGAAATGTTTTGATGTCCACGAAATTGCACAAGAACATAGTCTTACATACCAAAAAAAATTTACCAAATAGTTTTGCAAGATCTCTTTTGTCTGCAGCTGTTTTAATTTTCAAAGATGGCAAGTTTTCATTTCTAAAAATTTCACTGATTCAAACATGCTTAAAATTGTATTTATTTTTTTTCACCTTCAAAAACATATTTTGTGGGTTGATGAAGATCTAAAACTTGGAACATAGATTTCCATATAGGGAATCAAGACCATCACTTCATCCTATAAGATATCTATTAGGCCAACAGATAATAAATTCAAAAGAGAGCTCTTGACCAATATTGTAACCCTATAAAGAATAATTCTACAAAAAATCCATCTCGTTTTAGCCAACAAAAATTAGAAAATAATATCATCAGAATCTGAAAATTGACAAGATGAATTTAAATTTATATAGAATGTAGAAGAAAAATCACATTGAAATAAGAATGATTTAGTGCAAAGAAATCATGATCCAAAAATACTTATCTATATTGATTCTGCATCCATAAATAGCGAAACACATACATACCTATAAATCAATCATTTTATTTATGAATCAAAATAGGATCTAGGGAGTTGGAAATGGAAGAGAACACTTAATAATAGGTGTTTCATATAGTTGTATAGAAAATTTTACTTCTTGGCATGAAATGTAGAGCTCTAATTTTTTTTTAAATTTAGATTTCCAACAAAGAGAAAAATGACTATTGTTTGAATTGTGATAGGAAAATTTTAGTAATTCATAAGTATTCTATTAGTTAGAAAAAAGTATTATGTTGATGAAGAATGAAATATAAAACTTAAAAATGAGGATTCCAAGAACAATAAAATCATTAATATCTCTTTGCATACACTCAATAGAAAAATGGTAACATAGACACTTACAGTTATAGGTAATATTAAAAAAGAGAAATTTGAAAGTGTTAGTTGATATTGGTAGCACACAAAACTTTATTGGTATAATATTAGATAAAGAACTCAATTATTTCTCTTATCAAAACTCTACTTCTCAAATCATGATAGTTGATGGGAAACAACTCATTTTGTTGGTAAATGTCATCATATAAAACTATAAATAGGAAATTGTTAACTACTACTAGCTCCATATCATGTGGAGCATAGTCTAGTTTATATGTCTTTAGTTTTATAAACTAATAGGAAATAACTTACCCTTCTTGAATAACATTTTTTCTAAGGGGTTTTTCCAATGTATCAACAATATTCCTAAATTGGCCTTTTGGATAAGGAACTTATAGAATTTGTGTAGTAGTTACTATTTTTTATTTGTTCAAAGGCCTTTAAATTTTTCATGACCATTCAAATATTTTTATAATATACCTTATAGCTAATAATTCAACTCCAACAAGATCTTTTATGGTCATCCGATAATAAAATTTATAGATAAGGTTTCGATGCAATTTGGTTTGTGTATTAAAATGAAAAGTATAAATTAATTTTCATGTAAAGATACATTTTAATTTCAATTGAAGCCATCAATTATTAGTTCTTAATGGGTCATACTGAGTCTTAAGGGGTCCTAGGACCACTTAAGACCTGATATTTAGTGTTCATAAGGGTTCCTGGGGTCATACAATAGTTAATGTTTTCTAATTGGTCCTAAGTGCTCCTACAACCCTTTAGGACCCATTAGGATGAATTAGGACCTGATTAGGACCGCCTAGGATAATTATTACACATAAAGACCTAGGAAAATTTAGGACCCATTATAAACCCTTACAATAAGTTGGGACCACTCAGGATCCATTACTTTGTTGTACAATAGTTAATGTGTTCTAGGGGAGTCCTAATGGGACGTAGGGTGTTATAATGTGACCTAATGTGTCTTAATCTGATTTAAGTTTTTCTAATGAGTCCTAATAGGTTTTAAGGGTCCCATGAGTAGTTAGATAAATTAGGACCCTTATGATACATAATGGATCCAAAGTGGTTCTAATGCATAATAATTATCCTAAGGGGTCCTAATCATTTGCATCCATCATAAAAATCATAAGCATCCATTGTAAACATACATAATAGGAATCATATGCATAACATAACATAACTTCTCATGTGCCTCTAAAGCATCCACATTCACCTTATGTGTATAGGTCCACACAATTCAATATCCTCAGCTTGGTGGATGAGGTTGTGTTATTGTGCATTGAAAATTTTTAAGGGTAGACACTTTCACATTTTACACATTAGATGAGGAATTTTTCTCTTGCAATAATTTATATCTTCTTTATGGATTTGTTTATATGACAAGCATTTATGTAAGTGATTCAAGATGCAAATATATTAATGATATTTAACAAAATATTATACAATATATAACATAACAAAGAAAATAAATATCAAATATAATATGAATGCCAGAAATTGAACAAATATCGCTACTTACCTCATGTATTTTCAAAGATCATATATAACTTGCTTGACATTATTTTGAAAGTGATATGGGAGGGATAGAGGTAGAACATATTGCAACAATTATAAAGTGACCTTTTCATTATTTTTTAAAAACTATTTTGTTGGAAATATTCAAGAATTAACCAAGTTACTGAGAGGGGAGGGGTGAATCAGTAACTTCAAATTTTTTTTCAATATCAGATGTATTAACATATAGTTCACTTTATCCTTTTGCATATAGAAAGCATGAAACATAAAAGCATTCACAACAATGACACATAGATTTGGTTACCCAGAAACCTTCCAAAAGAAAGTAAAACTGGGGTGGGGATGAAACCCACAAAGCTTTAATACTGTAGTATAAAGTTGGCCGTTTAAGGCTTACATTGATCACTTCTGATGATCTGCCCTGCTACGAGCAATAAGGATTGCTAAATCCACCATGTTAAAGGATTTTTACAAACTTACAAAAGAAGTATGTACTCGGTAAAGAGATTTTACAAAAGATTGTTAAGTCTACCTGGTTAGAGGATTTTAGTACTGATTCACTGATTAAAATGAAACAGTATATCTCTTACTTTGCAACTGGATTGCTGAATGAGATTCGCTAATGTACTGATCACCTTCTGTGATGAATTTGTCTCTGCTGCTCCTTATGTATAGTAGCCCTTTGTAATTCACTAGTTTCTGCCTTTTATCTCCCCTTTTTATTCCACATTCATACTACTTGGTATTTGTACAACATTGTTTATATACAAGTCTAAACAATTAATTACAATTACAAAGTCAACTTAACAAATAAACATAAGTGCTACTAAGTCGGCCCAAGTATGGTTACACGGTTCCTGCAAACTAACTCGGTGACTTTCTGATACTCGGCGTCCACTGCATTACTCGGCATCATCATGCACTCGGTAGAAGTGAAGGCTCGGTTCATACTACCACTCGGTAAGTTTTGAACTCAGTAAATACTTGTGACTCGGTAGACATAATGTCACTCAGTTTACACTGTCCTGCTCAGTTTGCACTGTCCTGCTCAGTTTGCACTGTTCTGCTCGGTTTGCACTGTTCTGCTAGGTTTGCACTCAGGATGCAAATAAGTGTTGTCACTAGTGGCAATCCTGCATAATGCCAACAATCTCCCCCTTTGGCATTAGTGACAAAAACACTTATTGCCCAAAACTTATATACATGAACCATGCTGAGATTTATTTTGATTTTTCAAAATTTCTTTGTCATAGGGCTTTATAAATTATCTCCCCCTTTCAATGCACTAACTTTTTCTTCTATAAATATCTCCCCCTTTTTGACGATAATGCCAAAGGTGTGTATACAAGTGTTTTACAGGGAGAATCCAAAATTTGATAGAAAAATAGAATGTACCTTCATTATCAGTGCCAGAGTTCTGTCCCAATTTTCTTGTAGAATCTTGCATGTTTGGATTGCAATTTGGACTTCTGCAGAGAGTGCAATCATGTGATCTACTATTGAGAACTGATTGTCATGAATTAATGTTTTGGAATGTTCAATGTGCTTATACATTGTATTCATGATGGGAAGGATCATGTTCTGAATGTCTAGCAGTGTGGACCGGATCCTTGTGTCTTCTTTCAGTAGTTCTGACTGCATATTTGATAGGAATGAGATTTTCATGTAATGAGCAGAGTTTGAACTTGGTTCAAGTTGCAGCTTCTATATGCTAATCTTCAAATCCTCATCAATTTTATTCATTTTATCCTTGACATCCTTGGTGAACTCGGCAACATTGCATAGTTTGGCCAAAAGAGAGGTAACATTCGAATAGGAAGATTCAATGTTTGTCAAAATTGAAGATAATTCTACTTGATTAATAGCTATGTGCTGAGCAATGTGCTCAAGCACTTTATTTTTGAATTTCTTCTCGGCTTTTTCAACTAACTTGTCTGTCCCAGATGAATCCTCATTGTACTTATTTACCGCTTCTGCTAATTGTAACAAAACATGTTGAGAGGAGTCTACTTTAATACCTAATGCTTTTGACAAAATGTCCTTAGCATCCTTAATGATTTTATATTCCTTGTCTCTCTCCTCTTTAAGCTTCTTTTTCTTCACTTTCCTTTGGAGGAGTTCACCTATATTTTGCATTTGATCCGCTGATAGATTTGCAAAATCCAATGTTGGAATCTCTATTTCCTCATCTAGGTCTATATCCTCTACTATATTCTTGCCAAAAAATCTTATACTTGGTTGAGCCTTAGGCTTATCTATTATGGTACTTAATGCCTTAGTAGTAGTGATAGTAGACATAGTAGGACTGGCTATAAAGAATGGTATACTGTCTACTGGAGAACTTAAAGCTGAAGTATTTACACTTGTAGAATAAAAAATTGGAATACTTACTGCTGGAAAACTTGATGAAATAGGAGACTGCAACTCGGTAGAAGAAATGGTAGTTACTTCTATTGTTGCTATAGGTGATTGGACAAATGTTGAAGTTGTCACAACCATGCTTGAAGATGTCTCTGGGCTAGATGTAGCAACTTTTGCTGGAGAGGTAGGAAGTGATGCAATGACTTCTGCCGCTATCCTCACAGTATCATCTACCTCAGTGGCTTCTTCCTATTCATCACTGTCATCTTCAATGTCTTTTATTATAACTGATTCAGTACTCAGTTGGTGAAGATGGTATATGTTCTTCCATGTGGTATTTGCACTCTTCACAACCAATTCAATATTGTTAATCAGAATTAAACAAGTATTGAACTTCAGTGTCATCTTATTTTCATTCTCCTTCAATGCCTTCTTTATTTCATCATTTTTCAAGCTTGGCATTAACTGTTTCAGGGTTTGATCAAATATGTCTTTTACAGTTTGCCTTGCATTGGCCCATCTCATTTTTATTTGATCTAATAAAGCTCCTAGAATCTGTTGGGCTATTTCATCAGGAGAGTATTTCCACTGTCCCATCTTTTCAATGACAGCATCTTCAATCTCCTTTTGTTCTGTTTCTGATCTTATTTCATATTTTAAAGATTTTATATTACTTACTCCAGATCCTTCTCTCAAAAGTTTGATCTTCTCTTGAAGGGTTAGAGGAGGCTTTTTGAATATTATATCTTTGTCCTTTTTGTCTGCCTTACCCTTTGCACTTCTCCTTGTAAATACGGTAGTGGGAGGCTTAGGTACCTTGGTGATGAATACCTTTCCTTTCTTCTTTGCAGGTTCTGGTTCCTCTATTTTCTCATCCTTTTTCTCTTCTTCTTCAATGTCTTCTCCTCTGCCCTCAGTTAGCATTAGAGGTGTGATAGCTTGCATTTTGGCTATCCTCTTTTTTCCTTTATTTACTGCCTATGGAAGCTTTATACTTAATTCAATTCTTACTTTTGCTTCTTCATATGTCCCAAAATATGGAGCTTTGGGATCAACAGGCTGATTAAGGAGGGCTTCAATGATATTCTTTATTTCATCAATGTTTACCTCATAAGGAAGAGGTTTCACATGTACAATCCTCGGTTTAGCTGCTTGAATGTATACTTTGTCATAGTCCACCATGAAACAAATATCATCCTTATAATCCTCCACCAGCTTCTGTGAAATCCAAAATCTATCATTCATTTTCTCCTTGAAAGACTCAAAATAAATATCCATGATGTTCTCAAAATTTTCACCCATTTCTGAAATATATTCATTTATCTCATAAAGAATTGGCACATCCTTTCTCCATACTACTTTTCCTTTGGAAGGGAAGAATTTCTAAACATAGAAAAATAAACAGACCAGTAGAGATCCAAACTTACATGGATTGTTTTTGGAAGTTTGAATGCTTTCCATGTTCTTGTTAAACTGTTTTAACAACAAATCTGCAAGGTCAAATGATAAATTATTCTTTACCACTTTGTATGCTAGGTCTATGGCTTCGCAGGGAACACTATTCTGCCGACTTGAACTATATATTTTATGAGCAATGATGTGTGTTCCAAACTTCAGTTCAGCATCAATAATGTTGCTTACTTTCATGCCTCTACCGTCCCACTCGGCTAGGGTTTTCTTCTCCAGCTTCGGCCGACCTAGGGTTTTGGTAGATTTAACTTTGTTTAACATGGGAAGACCGGTGATTCGGTGAATCATCTTCTTAGTGATCTCTATGGGTTGCTCAAGCCAAATCTTGCCTTCATGTACATGACTGAGAATGTATCTAACCCATTTCTCTCAAAATTTTTGAGGTAAATGTGTAATGTGAACTAATCCCTTGTCTTCCAGATGTTTGTGCTCTGGTTTTAGAACACCATTCACACACAGTTCCTCACGCACAATATCTAGCTCTAGGTTTCCCATCTCTTGAATTGCACAATTGAAATGATTGTGAATATTGTTAACAAGTAGTACCTTAGGAGGAATCTAAGATTGAGCTCCGTTCGGGTCTAGGGTTGCTGCAATTGCGGGCACGAGTTTGAAATCTGGTGCTCTCCATTCCCCTTGGATTATCATTTCTATTCCTTTCTTTGCTGAAGCGCTAGATGATGCCATGGTAGCTCACAGAGAATTCTTTTCGCAAAAGTATTTGAATCGCTTGATTTCTCTTGAAATTTTCTTCTCTCAAAATGCTAAAGTTCACGGTGAAGAATGAGTTTGATTTCTTGCCTTTTGTTTACAACTCTGTCATTAATGCTTAGTAGAAATTAGGGTATGAATTCTGACAGACTGTCACCCACTATGAATTAATTGCTCAGTAAAGACTTCGCAACTCAGTGAACTTGAGAATTCATATTGCTCTGACCTCGCTCGGTAATCATATTAGATAGCTCCTGACCTTGCTCAGTGAAAACTGATACCGACCTTCCTGTGATCTTATTGCATCTTGTATGCCGATTTAGATCTTTCTTTTAATTCAGTTCTGGAACTGCTTGAAATTTTTCTATGAGAATACAGTTCCAGTGTTTTCTTGGGAATTTAGTTTGAGTCGGTAGAGCCACCCATTCCATTACTTGGACTAGTTTTCTCGGTAGATTTAGGAATCCACTGTTGTCTCATCTATTTCCTGATCTTAGTTGCTTCATTCTTCTTTCCATCTTCAACTTCACTAGCATTCATGCAATTTTTGGCTATATGACCAAGTTTAGTGCATTTGAAACATCTTATGGTAGTATCTCTTTTCCTTAGATGATGTTTTATGCAGTTCATGCCAATGTGTCCATATTCTCCACAGTAATGACATCTACACCAAGTGTTGTAATCCCATCCAAACATTGCTTTCATAATTTGTTCTGCTGGATTTAATGTTTTGGATCTGCACTTGGATGCCTTGTGACCTTGTTTGTTGCATTTGTGACAATTACCTTTGAATCTTGGTTTTTCCTTGCATTCTTTTGCTTTGTGACCATGCTGATTCTAGTTGTAGCATTTTCCATTGAATTCTACTTTTTCATTGCTCCAACATTTATTTGAAGTATGTCCTATTTTGCCACAATGATTACAAGTAGGTTTTTGATTCCTTTGAGTACCTTGCTTAGAAGATTCACCTTCTCCTTTGTATCCAAGTCCTACTTTTCCTTTTTGCCTATGAAGATTTTGATCATGCAGCTGATTTAAGTCTTCTTGGTTCTTCAGCATTCTTTCATTGATTTGTTTTTCACTGTTTAGGTCATCCACCAATCTTAGATTGATTTTCTTTTCAGATCTTAGTTCTTCTCTTGTGCTTTCTATTTCTGATCTTAGAGTCAAAATTTCCTCATTTGTATGGGAGATCTGATCAATTAGGTTTTCTAGCTGAAGGGTTTTATTTTGGACTTCATTGTTCCTTCCATCTAATTCATCTTTCAACTTGTTTCTTTGTTCTAAGATCTCACAAAATCTTGTTGAGTGTAGTTCTTGTTCTCTTTTTAATTTTCTCACTTCTTCCTGCAGAGACCCATTCTTTTTTAGGAGTTCTTTGACAGCATTGTTTGCTTCATCTGAGCTATTTGAGGAAAAAAGATCTTCAATCCTTTCTTCAATGTAATTATGATCATTCATCTGATTTGCAAGTTCCTTCCTTCTTCTTAGGGATTGGGAAAGATGTTCTTTTGCTTCTTTAAGTTTAGCTATGGCCATTTCTAGATCTAGCTTTTCATTTTCAATCACTTTTTTCAGTTTGAATACCTCCATTGTCCTCGATCTTTTCTCAAGCTAGTTAAGCTTTATCTTGACAACCAATACAGCTCTGATACCAATTGTTGGAAATATTCAAGAATTAACCAAGTTACTAAGAGGGGAGGGGTGAATCAGTAACTTCAATTTTTTTTTCAATATCAGATGTATTAACATATAGTTCACTTTATCCTTTTGCATATAGAAAGCATGAAACATAAAAGCATTCACAACAATGACACATAGATTTGGTTACCCAGAAACCTTCCAAAAGAAAGTAAAACTGGGGTGGGGATGAAACCCACAAAGCTTTAATACTGCAGTATAAAGTTGGCCGGTTAAGGCTTACATTGATCACTTCTAATGATCTGCCCTACTAGGAGAAATAAGGATTGCTAAATCCACCATGTTAAAGGATTTTTACAAACTTACAAAAGAAGTATGTGCTCGGTAAAGAGATTTTACAAAAGACTGTTAAGTCTACCTGGTTAGAGGATTTTAGTACTGATTCACTGATTAAAATGAAACAGTATATCTCTTACTTTGCAACTGGATTGCTGAATGAGATTCGCTGATGTACTGATCACCTTCTGTGATGAATTTGTCTCTGCTGCTCCTTATTTATAGTAGCCCTTTGTAATTCACTAGTTTCTGCCTTTTATCTCCCCTTTTTATTCCACATTCATACTACTTGGTATTTGTACAACATTATTTATATACAAGTCTAAACAATTAATTACAATTACAAAGTTGGCTTAACAAATAAACATAAGTGCTACTAAGTCAGCCCAAGTATGGTTACACGGTTCTTGCAAACTAACTCGGTGACTTTCTGATACTCGGCGTCCACTGCATTACTCAACATCGTCATGCACTCGGTAGAAGTGAAGGCTCGGTTCATACTAACCACTCGGTAAGTTTCAAACTCAGTAAATACTTGTGACTCGGTAGACATAATGTCACTCAGTTTACACTGTCCTGCTTGGTTTGCACTATCCTGCTTGGTTTGCACTGTTCTGCTTGGTTTGCACTGTTCTGCTCGGTTTGCACTGTTCTTCTTGGTTTGCACTCAGGATGCAAATAAGTGTTGTCACTAGTGGCAATCCTGCTTAATGCCAACATAGTTAACATAATATAATAACAAGTACATGGAGTATTCAAATATATAGTAAATATACAAGAATAAGAATTTCCTTAATGAAGGTATGACAACCATGAATTTTTATCCTTGGCCCAAATTCACCTTTCTTTTTTATGATATTATTTATGTTCGTAGAAAATCTTGTGGGAAATCAATTTTTTTGTATGACTTCTTTTATAGCATTGGTTTGTTGCTCCGTTAATAACCAAGGAAGAGAACCTATATTAATTTGGTCTCTATCGCTATATAACTGAATGCCATTTTTTATTACATTATTCGATTGTTGAATGTCATTACAATTTTTTACAATTTGTTATTTGTCACACCTTTTATCCTATATTTTTCATAATGTCTTTGTTATATTCTTTCTGGTATGCATAGTATCAAACAAATACATAATTTTTAGCTTCTCATTGTAGGAAAACTGAATAAATTGCCTAGGATAAAATTTCAGTCCCTTTGAAAGTTGTTCATTAATGCCTTGATGACTTTAATGAAGGATATAAGTTTAAAAAAATAACAATGACAATCATTGTCAATTACAACATGAGTAAATAAAACATAATATAAAAATATAAATTCAAAACATATCATATACGATAGATAATAAATTTAATTGAATGACATGATTACCTTAATCATTCATTCTATTATATTCCAAATTCCATAGATCAGGTGTCATTCTTCATGGTTTTGATGTAGCCTCTTCTTTCCCATTGAAAATATGTTTTTGAGTAGTTTGATACTTATTATTTCTAAGGAGGAAGTTCATATACTCATTAAACACCTTCTTTCCTAAACTTGTTGAATGTTGAGGTTTCGTATTTAGACTGCGAATTGGACATGCAAATTTTCTCTTTGTTTGAAGACTAGCAAGATCATGTATAATTAGATTAAATATGTATATTTTTTAATTATATATGTATTGAATAGATTAGTTAAAAGATGCATGATATATATACTTTATAAAATTAAATATTTTTAAAGTGATAAATTTGAACTTTATAGCATACAACAAAAATATGTTAGCTTTGGGGTATCATGAATTATCTATACAAGTATTTCATGGAATTGAAATTGACTTTGTCTTCTTGGTCTAGAGATGTCATACTTAGTGATGACATTCCATAACTTTGGTAACTTGTCCAATAAGAGGCTCGATATATAAATTCATGTCTTTAACTTGGTACTTACCCTAGGTTGAATGAATATAAACATTACATAATTATTATAACTATTTTAGTACAATATATATAATTTAATGTACATGACTATTAAAAGAAAAAAATGCCTAGAAAAATCTCTTCAAGAATTATGTGCTCCCTCTTTATTAACATCCATGGAGGAATGTTATTCTAGATAAGAAAAATAGGCCACATGAAGTAAATAGATTTGAACTATCCAAATGGACTGACACCATCTGTTGCCAATGAAAGCCTGAGATTATGAGGTTCTTCTTTAAAGTATGGTCATTTCTCTTCTATGTCCCTAAATGAAGAACTTTCTATAGGAATTTAAAGAATATCATCTCCACTTTTATTCTGTGCATGGTAATCCATAAATTGTGCTAAGATTTTGCACTTAAATAATTATTGCATACATTGACTAAAGGGACTATAATGAAGAACCTTGTGAGGCACCCTTTTTGTTAGTTGATCTCTTTGATATATAATGATATTACATTCCATATATTTTGTTTAAAATTAATGTATTTTTATTATATATAATATGATCATTGGGACATGCATATATTGTTTGATACTGAATTTCAATACCTTTCATAGTTGAAAATATGTCTCGATATGAGTGCGGTAGAATATTTGATAGTGGTAACAAAATTTTACCTATCAATCTACAATGACAAAAAATATATCTTAATATAAATAATATTAATGGTACATATTTCACCATTTATTTACTAGTGATGAAATACAAAAAATAGATGAGACAAGAAGACATATATGACATATGTTAACATTCGTAAGATTGTTATGTTGGATAAGCCATTTATAACCTTCAAGTTCACCAATAATAATACAAAAGAGAGAAGAGTTGTTTGGGATCCTTCATAAAGGGGCTCATTGTAGATCTCTATAATTTTGTTGACTATTAGTATCTTACACTTAGTCATATATCTAGGCAAGGATGGTCGGTCATCACTACAACCGAGTCATTCTGTAAAGGCCAAGTTTTGTATTGTATACTTACCAAGTAGTAGTACTCTCGAGTAAAGTCATGGTCACAATATGTTTGTAATATGCTGAGTATAGTTATTGCCAAGCTATAGATATCAATGATAATCGAGTGATAGAGAAGTTCAATAGATGCTAAGTACAGTAGATGCCGAGGATAGTTGATGCTGAGTGCCAGGGATAACTTTTGCTGAGTTAGCCAGAATTGACATACAAGTCTGAAATGGCACAATGATCGAGGTAAACCATTTTTTAGGATAATTATATTTTGTATGTTGTCTATTGAGGTAATCACAGAGGTGGTTACACATCCATATTGCTATCATTGATCCCTATGTATAACCTTTAGCCAATCAGAAAATTGTATAGTATAGGTGGCAATAGGAATATATCTGGACCGTAGATCTTGTAACGGTAAAACATTTTTGTTACTATATAAAGGAAAGATCTAGGATAGAGATATGTGTGTGAATCAGAGAGAGAAATAGAGACATTGAGATCAGATGAATACTATGAGTATGTGAGTATGAGGAAATGATAAGGAGAAGTATTCAGATCGAGTTCAGTGACCAAGTAGAGAAGTGAAAGGATAGAATCAAGAAAGATCAGATAGAAGAGATCAAAATCATATAGAAAAGAAAAGATCTATAATTAGCATATCAGTGCAAACCAAAGGATCATATACTGAGACATTTTAACTAGTGTATCAGGGTAAATCTCTTAACCGAGTAGTCTTAGAAGACTTTTGTAAATCTCTTTACTGAGTGCTTACTTTATTGTAAGTTTTCAAATCCTTTAACAAGGTAGACTGAATAAGTCTCTTGGTTTTCAATAGAGCAGACCTTTCATAGGGTAGATCATGATATGATCAAATTTTGTAAGCCCTAACAAGCAAAATTTATTATCTATAGTAGTGAAGATTTTTGGGTGTCATCCCCACCCTAGTTTTACCTTTCAAGGGTTTCTGGGTTACAAAATCTATTGTGTTATGTGTGATTTCATGTATGCTACTTGACATGATATATTACTTAGATTGTTCAAGTTTTGTTTACATGATGCATAAAGTTCTAGCAGTTTAAAAGGATAGAAGTTAGTAAGTTCTGATTCACCCCCCCTACTCTCAGTACTACTTTCCCATTTGTATTTCCAACAATTGGTATTAGAGGAAAGGATTTCTCATAAAGAAGTCTAACCACTTGAGGAAAAGATCTTAAGATGGAAGTTTACAAACTGGGAAAAGTCATAGAGAATCAAAGGATTGAAGTTCAACTAGCATTACAATAGCTAGAAGCAGCCAGAGGGGAACTGAAGAAATCTTTGAGCAAAAGAAGAGAAATAGCTATTCAACAAAGTGAGCCACTCTACAAGGAAGAAGACAACACTGGACTATTTGATACTTATAATTCTACAAAAAATGACAAATCCATGAAAGAACTGCTAGAGAAAAATACCATACTGAATGATGAAATCAAGACTCTAAAAAGATAATAGGAAATTCAATCTGTTAGACTCTATGAAGTAGTGGAGCAGAAAAAGAAAGCTAAAGATGATAAGGCAATGGCTGAAGAAGACAACAGAAAAATTGCAATAAGGCTAGATGAAAGAACAAGTGATATACAAAGGTTGACTAATAATCAACTAGATATGGTAAATCAACTACTACTGGCCAACCAAGAATTGGGTAGGAAAGACTTGGAGAACAATCAACTGAAACATGAAAATGATCAGCAGAAACATGAGTTGAGAATTGAGAAAGAAATCAATGAAAGGATGAATAAACCTAATGAAGCTAGAAAGTATTTTGAAGAACTGTTAAGGTCACCTAGGAGATCTAGTGATAGATCTGGACTTGGACTGAATGAACAATCATCTACTAAAGAAGGAGAGTCATCAAAAGATGGAGAACAAAAGACTGCTAAATCAAAAAACAAAAAGCCCACATGTCATCAATATGGGAAGCCAAGACATACAACCAACATATGTAGAAGCAAACATGGTAAGATTGATTCTAAACCTAAGTTTAATGGAGATTGTTTTAACTACAAGAAGCATGGACATCAAGCACATGAATGTAGATCTAAAGCTAACATTTCATCCACCTCACCCAAGTTTCAAGGAAGTTGTTTCAATTGTCAGAACTATGGGCACAAAGCTTACAAATGCTAATCTAGACCAAGGTGGTCAACTAATGAGAAAACAAAGCCAGTCACACAGCGTAAAAGTTACAATTTGGATTACAACACTTGGTGCAATTGTCATTATTGTGGTAAGTATGGACATATTAGAGTAAATTGCATGAAGACTCATTTTAGAGGCAAATCCAAAAGCTGGATGAATGGAAGCATGGTTTGTTATAAATGTAATAAGGTCAGTCACTTAAAGAGAGATTGCAAATCACATATGCTGAGCAATGTTGACAACCAGAATGAGGATATCTATGAAAAAATGAGGAACCAGATGGAAAAGTCATGGAGGAAGAAAGAAGAAGGAACAAATAGTGAAGCAAGCACATCTGAGGTCACCCAATCTGATGGATCAGGTGATCACACTTCTTCCAACTAAGCATGAAAGGTATGTTTGGAATTGATTCTTGCAAAGCCTTACTTTACATCAGTTCCTAACATAGAATCAAGAGAAAGTCCATATCTGCATAGATTAAGATGCATTAGGACATATCTGAGAAAAAATAGAAAATTTCATTTTAATGTTGAGCATCAGTGTCATGACCGACCTACCAATGTTTTCCGAGTACCTGTTATTGCCGAAATGCTATGCCAAGTTGTATCACAATGGTTACATTGACTGAGCTTGTGACTAACTGAGTTTAACATGAGTTTGCTGAGATAACTGTATTTCACCTAAAATTTGTACAAAGCATTTATGAGGCCCTAATCCTATTTTTTTGGATTCTATAAAGAGAAAAGTTGCCGTTAATTTCATTTCACCAAGCTATTTGAGATTTTAGAGTGATTCAAAATTTTTGCAACCCAGATCAAGCAAAGTGATTCTGAATCTTCTTAGCGTGTCGTCGGGAAAATTCATCTGCAGGGTTAATTGACAAAAAGGTACTTTATCGAGCAACTATTTTCTTTTCAAAAATTACAATTTGAAATGGCATTGTCTTCATCCACACCAGTCAGGAAATAGGGAATGGAAGTTTTTAATGTACAACTTGTAAGGAATGAGGTTTGTAAATTGAGGATATTCAAGGTAATATCCGAAAGTGCGATCAAAGGAGATTTGAACAAAGCCCTATCTGTGACTCCAAAAAATGTGTTAATGATTAATGATGTTAGGTCTTGCTATATGTGCAAAATTGGAGAAATCGATGATTACGAGATCAGGGAAGCATATGATAAATTGTGTATCAACAAAGTGCTGAAGCTGGAGCATAAGGTCGTTGCCAACCAAGGGTTAGTACATGCCCTAAATTTCCCACAAAATTTCAAGGTAGAATAGATAAAGATCATGTTGGGTCGAGTGCACGACATGTAATTATGGCTGGAAGATGGACCGGTGAAGATTACGAAGGAAATGATACATGATGTCACTGGTTACCCTACCATTGACGGAAAGAGAATGATGAAATGTGCAAGAAAAGAAGATATTCAAGCGAACACATAGGCAGTCTGGAACAAATGCAGAATGACAATTTCCACCATCACTAATCTAGAAATTGACTTCACTATTAGAGCTATCTCGCATAAGTTTTACCAATCCAGTCGGTTGGACAACATCCCCTGTATGGTAGTGGACCAGGCTTGGAAGATAATTAAGAGAGGGCACACATATGATCTTGCCAAGCTCTAGCTAACTAAACTTGCCAAGAACTTGAACTCCATTAGGATGGTGAAGAACTCTATGTGTAAGTTTGGTTCCTTGTTGATCTGTATATTATGTTAAGAAGTATTTTCCTACACATGGTGATGTGAAATGGGATAAGAAGAAACCCATTACTGTTCAGATAAATTATTTCATAAATGAGATTGGTGATGATTTTGAAGGGATAATGGAAAATTATTTCATTGAGTTTAAGAAGAAGATGAGGAATAGGACGAGAGTCCCTGTGTCTCTGATTGAGAAATAGAGTAAAGACATATGTTTTCTAGTAGACACAGACTTTACCTATGCACAGGCAGTCCTACCTAGGGTTTCATGGTTGATGCCACTATCCTATGAACTTAATATTGATGAAGCTACTATTGCAATCATAGCCCTCATAGCTAAGGAAATTAATAACAAGGCACCTTAGTTTGGTACATTTGAAGAGGCCAAATCCAAGATCTCTTTGGGATTATTGGCTGCCACCACTGAGAGAAGAAGAAAGAAAATAGTAAAGAATCTGGAAGAATGTGTTAAAGAATCTAGCAAAGATGCACCACTAGAGTTAACCTAAGGGTTAGGAGAAGATGAGAAAAGTGCAACTAGTGGAAGTCAGACAGAAGAAGAAGAAGAGAAGAAACCAATAATTGTCGAGTCCCCACCTAAAAGAAGAGTGTTGAAACATAAAGTGTTTGAGACACCATCACTTAGACCTCAACCAAGAAGGACTACTATTGAGACTCCTAAGATTCCTTCTGCATCTACAAAGAGAAAATCTACTCAATCCAAGACAATGTCGACCAAGGTTATGAAGAAGCCGAGAAGGAAAATTGTTCTACCAAAAGATGATGAAGGAACAAAAAGTGATGAAGTAATAAAGGGGAGGGCAACACAACAAGGTTCACATCAACTCACTGTTGATGAATTGTGTCATAAGCTTACTAGCATGGTTGTAGTTGATGAAGTGAAGAAATTAAAGTTTGGACCCCTGAGTATTGGAGATAAAGAAAAAGTTGAGGATGCTATTCTTGAAATGTTATACACTTTCAAGATGCTACCAATTGAAATTGAAAATAGGATTCCAAAGGAATTGTGCAATAGAGTTGCACAAAAGTGGGAGTATGCTTTACAAATAGAGAAGGAAATAAGAGCAAGTACATTAGCACAAGTTGAATCCACTCTCACTCCTGCAAATATCAAATAAATAGTTAACCAATATAGAGGCAAGTTTGATCCTAAACTTAGAGCCTATCTTATCCTTCAACACAAGATTGAAGATGTTGTTCAAGAGAGTTTGATCATTTTGAAGGTAGTGTTTGGTTTGATATCAGCCCCAGTAGAAGACAAGGATGAAGGAAAGAATGACAGTTCAGTTGCAACCACTTCAACAATTGTTGAACCTGACAACAAGAAAATTACAATGGAGACTAATACTCCTAAGGAAGTGCAATCATAGGATACTTTTGAGGTTCATATTGTTGATATACTAGAGGAGAGCCCCATTAAGAACTTGTTCTTAACTGAGGATGATCTAAAGAACACAACAACAATAGGAACACCCCTACCAGGTAGTAACACTATACTATTGCAAGTCAAGGATTATCCCACCATCAGGAGCACACAATCTGCCATTGATAATCCTCATATACCTAAATTTTCTACTATTGATAAGTTAGTTGGTACAAGTCTTACCAAGGAATTAATCAAGTCAATACCACTAACTCACTCTACCGAGAAAGAAGTTAAAGCAGAAGATAAAATTCAAAGTCCTCCTAAGGAAGAACATAGCACATAAGGACATGGAATGAAGCTAGATGAACAAGTTGTTCGACCTCATGCCAAGGAAAAGGAGAAAGAAGAAGGAAATAGTAGAGGAAAATTCATTGAAGAACAAGCACCAAAGGAACAAGAGGCTATCAAAGCTCTTGTACAGTTGCTGAGTGGAAGTACTCCACCGAGGACACAAAAGGAGAAAGGAGAGGTAACTGTTGATGAAGAAATTGTTATTCCTAAATGGGATACTAATAACCTTACTTTCGAGTAGCTACAGATAATGAAAGATTTTCTAACAAGGAAAAGTAGACAAGTAGAACTCCGATGGGAGCATCAGAAAAAATAGGTTCTTCATGAAATTAAGGACATATTTAATGAAGTTTATGACTTATCTGATGTAAATAGTTTTGTTCCCATATTGGAACAACTTGTACATATTGTTCAAAAAGTAAATAATGACGCGAGTTGTGCAAGTGATAAGCTATTTGAATGGTTAGAATGCAGATTTGAGACAAAAATGCTAGATAAGATATTTGCCAAGATAGCAGTAAAACAAGTTGAGTTGTCAACTTTGGTAAAGGAGACCGAGAGATTAGTTGTGGATGGATCGTCTCTACTGGCCAAGATATGCAATGTTAAATTATTCATAGATGAGAACCAATGCTTTCTTGAAACTCTCAAGCAAGAGATCAAAGTTTCAAGTTAGTCCCTGACTTTGGATGCCAGCACTAGTGTTGGACATTATGTTAAGGTAATGTAGACATAGGGTAAGTTAGCCGAGCTGATGGAAAATGATGGCAAGATTCGCTCTCACCTACTTTCTATTCAAACTATTCTTACACCAAATTTGGAGGCTATAAAGAGAAAATTAGCCAAGGCCAAAAAATTGATCTAGAGTGGTTCACATTTGTCTATAGCCGAAGGTCTCATTAGTCTGGCCACTGATTTAGAAGTACAAACTGAAGTGTTAAATCTTGCTTCATTTGCATGGATAGATGCATTATACATGATCACGGTGCTACATAGACCTTTTCTAGAGAAAATTTGTAACTTACCTACAGATGAGGAAATTAGTCATATCAAAAACAAGGGGGAATTATCATGACACAACTGTGAACAGGGATAGGTAACACAATTTTGAATATGTATATATATCTCAGGGGGAGTTTTAGGCTATACAAACATATTTTTGTAGTTGTATATGCGAATATCATGACAAAGTGTTTTTGCAACTAATGTCAAAGGGGGAGATTGTAGATCTCTATAATTTTGTTGACTATTAGTATCTTACACTTAGTCATATATCTAGGCAAGGATGGTCAGTCATCATTGCAACCGAGTCATTCTGTAAAGGCTGAGTTTTGTATTGTATACATACCGAGTAGTAGTAGTGCTGAGTAAAGTCATGGTCACAATATGTTTGTAATATGCCGAGTATAATTATTGCTGAGCTACAGATAATAATGAATACCGAGTGATAGAGAAGTTCAATAGATGCCAAGTATAGTAGATGTTGAGGATAGTTGATGCCGAGTTCTAGGGATAACTTTTGCTGAGTTAGCTAGAATTGACATACAAGTCTGAAATGGCACAATGATCCAGGTAAACCATTTTTTAGGATAATTATATTTTGTATGTTGTCTATTGAGGTAATCATGGAGGTGGTTATGCATCCATATTTCTATCATTGATCCCTATGTATAACCTTTAGCCAATCAAAAAATTGTATAGTATAGGTGGCAACAGGAACATATCTGGACTGTAGATCTTGTAACGGTAAAACTTTTTTGTTACTATATAAAGGAAAGATCTAGGACAAAGTATGTGTGTGAATCAGAGAGAGAAATAGAGACATTGAGATCAGATTAATGCTATGAGTATGTGAGTATGAGGAAATGATAAGGAGATGTATTCAGATCGAGTTCAATGACCAAGCAGAGAAGTGAAAGGATAGAATCAAGAAAGATTAGATAGAAGAGATCACAATCATACAGAAAAGATAAGATCTGTAATTAGCATATCAGTGCAAACCAAAGGATCATATACTGAGACATTTTAACTAGTGTAACAAGGTAAAATCTTAGTCGAGTAGTCTTAGCAGACTTTTGTAAATCTCTTTACTGAGTGCTTACTTTATTGTAATTTTTTAAATCCTTTAACAAGGTAGACTGAATAAGTCTCTTAGCTTTTAACAGAGTAGACCTTTCATAGGGTAGATCATGATATGATCAAATTTTGTAAGCCCTAACATGAAAACTTTATTAGCTGCAGTAGTGAAGATTTGTGGGTGTCATCCCCACCCCAGGTTTACCTTTCAAGGGTTTCTAGGTTACCAAATCTATTGTGTTATGTGTGATTTCATGTATACTACTTGACATGATATATTACTTAGATTATTCAGGTTTTGTTTACATGATGCAAAAGTTCTAATAGTTTAAAAGGATAGAAGTTAGTAATTTCTGATTCACCCCCCCTCTCAGTACTACTTTCCCATTTGTATTTCCAACACTCATATGCCTTCTAAGGTACAAGTATATCATGAAAAAAATCAAAGCCATCATGATCATCATAATCATTTGCACTAGTACTAAATGTGTCATGGATAAAAGTACTTGTACTATGATGTAGGAGCATCTTGGGTGTAAGAGAAATCTTGCATCACCCAAAAATATTTCTAGTTTCTTTTCAATATGGGCTATCTTGTGTAGAGCTGCTATTTTTGGAAAGATATTATTTTTAGTAAGTTTTATGTTTGAGCTCATAATGGTCTATTTTCTTTCATTGAGGTTCATTTTGGTCATATCATCCTACCGGTAAAGTTTCATTGCCACATCAAGTCTAGTTTTAAAGATATTGAAAATTTTTGGTATTGGCAGCAGGGTATAGAAACTTTGAACTCAGTTTCAAAATCTTTAGATGCCCTGGATGAGGTCCAAGATTTTTCTGCATGAAGTTTTCTTGATTCAGGCATTGTAGATCACTTCATGCCCTTTCTAAAATGGGGTCATAATAGTCAATCGGGTCAATAGGTGATGACTTATGGTCCCCGAAAGTTGGGCCACCTGAAATGGTAGAAAATAAATTTCTTTCAAAATTTCTATTTGGGTTTCAAAAGATGTTTTAAGCTAACTCTAATGTAATAAATTGAAAAATAAAATAATTCCAGCATTGGTCTGCCTTAATGGCTAAATTTCTAGAACCATCCCAAGCGGTGGAAAATTGCCTATATAAGGAAGGTTCGTAGTGTTGTCTAGGGCAGTTCGGAGTAGTTTAGAGTAGTTCTAGGTAATAAATTCGAGGCTTTTTTCTAAAAAATATTGTAAGGGAAATTCCCATATGGCTTTTCATATTGTAATTTTGAAATTTGTAATTCCACATTTGTGGAGATAATAAGAAGCCCATTTTCTGTTCTTGCAAATTGTTGTTGTTCTCTATTTCTATTATGTGTTTTTGGTATTAAGGGGTTAAAATTTCATCATACTATCATCTTCAACTATTTTTTCTAGTGCACAATCATCTCCTTCCATAGGATCATTAACTTTATATTTGATATTCACACCTCCATATTCCTCCACTTTGAGAACATCATTCTCCGGGTCATGGTAGTTCACATCATCTTCCCTACAGTGCCCCACCTATATAATAATGATCAACAAAAATAAACTATAATAATGATATCATGATGAAATGATGAAATGATTTTTTTTATATATAAAATGCTAAAACAATATAAACATTGACAAATACATGTTAGAGAGTAAAGTCCACCAAGATAACTGAGAGGGGGGGTGAATCAATTATCAGATAATTATAAACTTTATCAACTTCAATATAATTTAACCATGTAAGCAATGTAATTACCAACCATAGAAAGATATTCATACACAATGACATAATAACACAAGATATGTTGACTAGGGAACCTCTTTATCAAAGAATAAACCCCGGTGGGAATGATGCCCACAAAAGATGCACTAATATAAATATTCCTTGTGAAAGGATGGACTTTGTTAGGAGTCTTATGAAATACATTCAGTACATATGAATCCTTGTTAGGAGATTTTGAATCCTTGTTAAAAGATTCTAACCCTATTAGGAGTTATGGAAGACAGAAGGAGCCACTACCCAAATAGCTTCAGGGTAAGATCACTAAATACACTATCCAAATGACCTTAATATTATTCAATAGAATAATAAGAAATATGTTACCTTCTTACTATGCCAAACCACACTCACTGCTACACTAGATCTCGATTCGAGATCTTTGTACTTCGCATGTCTTCCTTCATAATTTCTCTTTCACAACTTCATTAGCTCTATTCTTCACTTCATGCTTACATTTTCATTCAACCATATCATACTCACACTTCTTTTGCATTGCTACTACTTCTACAATAAAGAAAAATATTCCTTCCTTTATACCACACTCAAATAATTACAAATGAGTCGCACACAAATACAAAATAAAAGTTTCCACATGCTACATCAGAATTACACAAAACTGTCAGCTTCCAGATGTAATCATTATTCACTCATGCAACCTCAAATTTTGTTCTATGAACCACATCACTATCAATGTGTCTCAACCTTCCCTTTAACTGCGCAAAACTAGATTCCATCCTAATTAGGAGATATCATCTGATTTCCACAAACCGCTACTCAGGAACACTGCCTAAATACTACTTACACCAAAATGCTCATAACTTCTATGAATAAATGAATTTATGTTTTTTCTCTTAACCATAGACAAATAAAATATCAAAGAATATAACCTCAACATTGGATAGCTCCATCTACAATATCCCACGTCCGCTAATCAAAACATTGTCTACTTCTCTGCTAGTCTCCAAAAGATCACTGTGTTGACATCAATGAAAATCATAGTCATGAATGCAACAAAAATTGCTACAGAATGACTGCCAACATCCAACATTCATTCCTAACAATCTCCCCCATTGGCATTGATGGAAACATAGATGAAAAAATCCAATGTTCCAAAAATCCAATACAGTTGCTCTGACAAACATTTCAAATCTTGCTTCGTTATCCTATTTAGTTCTCTCCAATAGATGGTACAAGTGGTTTTTCATGTACACTTCTCTCCCATTGACATCAATGACATAAATTTCATCACTATGTCAAAAAAAAACTCAATGTCAATAGACACTATTCAAAAAATACATTTACAAGAGTCCTCATGACTCAGCTCACATACTCCCCCATAGAGGAAGTACCAACATCCAATCCAAAAGAAAAAAAGGGCTCATATACCACTGGATGGATGCAACCAACTACATCATTACTCAAAAGTAGGATGGGGTATAACCCAAAGCATACCTCTCAAATACTCAAATGTATCCTTAGGCAAAGGCTTTGTAAATATGTCTGCTATCTGTTCCTTTGTGCTTATGTACTCCAGTCTGACTTATTTTTTAGAAACTTTCTCTCTTACAAAATGATACTTGATCTCTATATGCTTAGTCTTAGAATGTAAAACATGATTCTTAGACATACTAACTATACTGGTGTTGTCGTAATATATGAAAATAGGCTCAACAAACCTAATTCCAATATCCTTCAGCATCTGCTTCATCCAAATTATCTGGTTACAATTGTTCATTGCTGCTACATACTCTACTTCTGCTGTGCTTTGTGAAATACAATTCTACTTCTTGCTTAGCCAAGAAACTAATCTTCCTCCAAGAAAAAAGGCTCCACCACTGGTGCTTTTCTTGTCATCAACACTACCTCCCCAATCAGCATCTGTATATGCACATAGGGTAAAATCATCAGATTTTTCATACCACAATCCATAGTCCATTGTACCTCTTAAATATCTCAGTATCCTCTTTACTGTTGCATAATGTGACTCTCTAGGTTTAGCTTGAAATCTTGCTACCATTCCAATTGAATGTTGTATATCTGGTCTAGTCTATGTTAAGTACTGCAATCCTCCAAACATGGATTTGTATTTCTTCTGCTCAACTCTCAGTGTTTCATCTTTGCTAGATAGTTTATGTCCTATAACCATAGGTTTTCCAACTGGTTTACAATTCTCCATTCAAAATATTTTTAGGAAATCATTCAAGTACTTTGTTTGACATACAAAGATACCATCACTATTCTATGTTATCTGTAATCCCAAAAAGTATTTCATCTCACCAATCATACTCATTTCAAATTTAGTCTTCATTTCATCAGCAAATTTGTCACTAGCTTCATCTTCTCCTCCAAAGATAATGTCATTAACAAAAATAACTATAATCAACAAACCATTTTCAATTTCTTTTGTATACAGATTGCTATTAGTTGTTCCTTTAGTAAATCCCAATTTCAACAAATACTTATCCAGTCTAGCATACCAAGTTCTAGGTGCTTGCTTTAGTCCATATAATGCTTTTTTCAGTTTACATACCATGTCTCATTCTTGAGTCAAAGGAAAACCTTTAGGCTACTCAATGTAGACTTCTTCCAATTCTCCATTCAGAAATGTTGACTTCACATCCATCTAATACACTTTGAATTTCTTAAAAGATGCATAGGCCAAGAACATTCTTACTACTTCAATTCTTGCCATAGGTGCAAAAGTTTCTTCATAATCAATTCCTTCTTACTGTGAGTATCCTTTACAAACTAATCTTGCTTTTTTTCTTACTACTTCTCCTTATTCATTCATCTTGTTTCTGAATACCCATTTAGTTCCAATCACATTCTTGTCTTTAGGTCTAGGGACCAATTCCCATGTCTTGTTCTTTTCAATTTGATCTAGTTCTTCTTTCATAGTATTAATCCAATGTTCATCTTCACAAGCTTCACTAGTAGATTTAGGTTCAATTTGAGAAATCAAACATAAATGTACCTTATTCTAATTTAGAACTCCTCTATCCAAACTTCCAATAACTTGTTCAATAGGATGATGTCTTGATATATACCTGTTCGATGTCATAGTTATAGATCTTGCTTCAACTATAGATTCTCCTCTAGATTCCTCTCTGGTTTCTTCTACAGGACTCTCATTCATTAATTCACTATCAGTCACATAGAATAATTCATTAGTTTCAATGTTAGGCTGACGATGAGCTTCTTTAGCAAATTCATAGTCAAGCATTCTTTCTTTAATTTTAAACTTCTCATGAACTTTAACATTTGCACTATCAAAAATAGTTTTAGTTCTCTTATTATAACATCTATATGCTTTTCTCTTCAAATAATATCCAAGAAAAATACCTTCATCACTTCTAGGATCAAACTTTCCAATATCATCATCTCTCTTTATATAACATTTGCTTCCAAAAATTCTAACATACTTAACTGAGGGTGCATGTCCAAACCATAATTCATAAGGTGTCTTGTCTATGTCTGCTCTAATTTGTACTATGCTCATTGTATATACTATTGTATTCACTACTTCTCTCCAAAATGTCTTCACCAAATCATTCTCAAATAACATAGCTCTTGCTACTTCAATCACTAACCTGTTTCTTCTTTCTGCAATACCATTTTGTTCAGGTGTTCTAGGGGCTGAAAACTGTCTCTTAATACCATTCACTTCACAAAAAGTGTTAAACTCTCTAGAAGTGAATTCTCCACCTCTATCAGATCTCAAACATTTAATCTTCATTCCAGATTCATTCTCAACTTTATTCTTAATGATCTTAAACTTATCAAATGATTTATATTTTTCTTTCTGAAATGCAATCCACATCATTCTTGTAAAATCATCAATAAGAATCATAAAATACATTTCTCCATAGAATCCTCTAGTCCTGGTAGGACCGCTTAAGTCTGTATGAACAATCTCCAACTTCTCTGCCGATGTGAACTTCTTAGGAGGAAATGAAATTCCCTTTTGCTTAGCCATCACACATTCTTTGCAAATCATGTTAGTAGGCTTCATAATTTTAGGAAAATCCCTTACTGCAAGTGAAGTACTTACTGTCACAATGTTATCAAAGTTTATATGACAAAACCTTCTATGCCACAACCAACTATCATCAATTTTAGTAATCAAGCATGTCATCTTAGTAGGATTCAACTGAAATACATTACCTCTACTTTTAGATCCAATTCCAATCAAATTTCCATCTTTATCCTTTATCACACAAGTTTTCTTAGTAAACTAAACTTGATATCCCTTATCCACTAACTATCCAACACTCAAAAGATTATGTTTCAATCCATCAACAAAGTAAACAACATCAGTATTAGTCTTTCCATAAAGAGTAATAGATCCTATACCTTTAATTAAACAAGGTGCATTGTTACCAACTCTAACAATTCCTCCATCATAGTTGTTAAAATTTATGAACTTCTTCATGTCACCAATCATATGATGTGAACAACCACTATCTATAATCCAATCAGCTTTCTTTTCAACTTGGGAAACTAATGCTTTTTCCTCCTTAACATCAGATTCAAAATTCTCTTCTTTAATTGCTACAAATCCTATTTCATCATTAATCTCAACATCACTTTCACTCAAAGTTCTTTCTATACTAGCTTCAAGATCTTCATCATTAGCATAATAACATTCCTTAGATCTTTTAGGCTTAAAATTATTTCTCTACTTCTTAACTCTCTTAGGATACTTAGATGCAAAATGACCATATTCTTGACAAGTCCAACATTTAAAAATTTTCTTACCATCTAGTTCTCTTTTCACAAGCAAGGCAATACCTTCTTCAATCTTCTTATCTTCTTCATTTCTAGATCTATTGCTACTGGCATAATCTCCACTCACACTAGTACTTCTTGACAAAGTAGGATGAATATTAAGAGCACTGAATGTTGTCTCCATTCTAGGTAAGTCTCCTGATACCCTCAAGTTCATTTCTACTACTTCCAATCTTCCAAGAAGAGTCTCTCTTGTAAAGTTTGTAGTACAAGGTATAACTTGTTCAATCATCTATGTTGTCTGCTTAAATACTGGAGTCAATGTCCACAAAATTTTCCATATCACTTCATTCTCTATCTTTGTTCCTCCACAAGCTTTTGTTCCTGCAACAATTTCTGACATTCTACCAATATAGCTTCTAACAGATTCATCTTCCATCATTCTTATATCTTCAAATGCACATATCCAATTATGTAATCTAGCTCTCTTTCAATGTTCATAACCTTCAAAAGTAGAGTGTAAAGCTTTCCAAATTTTGTGGGCTTTTGTTAAACATTTTACTTGACTGTATTCATTCTCTGGAAGTGCTGTCAAAAGTGCTTCTCTTGCAAGTATGTTACACATGAATAGATATTGATCATCTTTAGATCTTGTCTCAAGATTAACTTCTCGAATGATAGCCATCTCATTCTTTGTAATCAACCAATAACCTAGTCCTAAACATAGTAGATGTGTCTTCATCTTCTCTTTCTAGCTGTCAAAATTTACTCCATCAAACTTAGGGCTTTCTTTCCTAAAATTCACTATGGATCTCCTTAAGCTATTAAACTTTTTTCTGAAGGACCTGCTACTCTGATACCAATTGTTAGAAAGTAAATTCCACCAAGATAACTGAGAGGGGGGGGAGTGAATTAGTTATTAGATAATTATAACCTTTATCAACTTCAACAACATTTAATGATGTAAGCAATGTAATTACCAACCATAGAAAGATATTCATACACAATGACATAATAACACAAGATATGTTGACTAGGGAACCTCTTGATCAAAGAGTAAACCTCGGTGGGAATGATGCCCACAAAAGATGCACTAATATAAATATTCCTTGTGAAAGGATGGACTCTGTTAGGAGTCTTATGAAATACATTCAATACATATGAATCCCTGTTAGGAGATATTGAATCCCTGTTAGGAGTTATGGAAGATAGAAGGACCCATTGCCCAAATAGCTTCAAGGTAAGATCACTAAACACACTGTCCAAATGACCTTAATATTATTCAGTAGAATAATATGAAATATGTTACCTTCTTACTATGCCAAACCACACTCACTGCTACACTAAATCTCAATTCCAGATCTCTGTACTTCGCATGTCTTCCTTCACAATTTCGCTTTCACAACTTCATTAGCTCTTTTCTTCACTTCATGCTTACATTCGCATTCAACCATATCATGCTCACAATTCTTTCACATTGCTACTACTTCTAAAATAAATAAAAACATTCCTTCCTTTATACCACACTCAAATAATTACAAATGAGTCAGCACACAAATACAAAATAAAAGTTTCCACACGCTACATCAGAATTACACAAAACTGTCAGCTTCCAGATGTAATAACTCTTCACTTGTGTGGCCTCAAAGTTTGTGTTGTGAACCATGTCACTATCAATGCATCTCAACCTTCCCTTTAACTACAAAAAACTAGATTCCATCCCGATTAGGAGATATCATCTGGTTTCCATAAACCACTACTCAGGAACACTGCCTGAATACTGCTTCCACCAAAATGCTCATAACTTCTATGAATAAATTAATTTCTATCTGTGCTCTTAACCATAGACAAATAACATATCAAAGAATATAACCTCAACATCGCATAGCTCCATCTACAATATCCCACGTACACTAATCAAAACATTGTCCGCTTCTCTGCTAGTGTCCAGAAGATCACTGTGTTGACATCAATGACAATCATAGTCATGAATGCAACAACAACTGCTACAGAATGAATGCCAACATCCAGCATTCATTCCTAACAATACAATCAATATAAACAAATACAATGAACAACTTACCAATGGAGGATAATTATTCTCCCTTTCAATGTGACCATACCCCCTACAATGTTTCTCAGATGTTGTGATTAAAAGTATTCTTGTCTTTAATACCTTGAAATTATTGTAGGGAAAATAACATTTTACATCACCTTTTCTTTTCAATGTAGACCAAAATCTAGCAAATGTCTTGTAATTTTTCTCTTAGATAATATTATCTGGCATGATTTTTCTTCACATGGATCAAAATAAAATTATAAAAATTTAATCTATAACCTTCACAAACCTAGAAAAATGTTGTTTTAGTTATGAAAATCACTATCCTTATAACTATATATATTTCTATGAGGCCAACGCTAATAGTTTTTTTCTTACTTTTTTTACTTTCCATTTCATCTAAAAGTTGATGAAATTGTTCGTCGAACTTCAGAAAAACTACCTATTGTTGCAATTCTAATGACCATCGATATTTTTTTAATGAAAAATGATGATTTCAAACATTTAACCTTATAAGATTTTATAAAACAAAAAAATCCCATAATTTGTTTGAATTTTTTTTTGGAAAATACATCCAAATGGGTTAGTGATTGTGTATCCTAATGTGTTGTTTAAACTCTTATAAATTTTTTATTATGGGTTCCATATTTAATTATGGATGTGATAGGTTGTCCTATTTTTATTAGAGTTTTTCCTAGGTATATTACAATTTTCCTAGTTTAATTTATTCTTTCCTAGGTTTTAGAAATCACTTAGGTTCATTATGATAGTTTTATGCACTTAGGAAACTTAAGAGACAAAAGCTCCCAACTAAATTTGTTTTAATTCATGGCTCATGTCCACAGTGAACAAAATAATATTTAGGCTATGTTGTAACTTTTTATTTAATACATTTGATAATTTTTGCATAAACAAAAGAAATGTGTCCCTATAAAAACCACTTTGAGTGTTCAGAAGGAGAGATAACTTATTATAGATGAGACTCTTATGATCCTGTAGATCTAAAAAGATCATTCACAAGTGGCATAAATTGCAAGAAAATATTTTTCAAAGTTTGATAGTTTTATGGAGTTAGGGCACTTAAGAGGCATCATGGGTAGGGTATAGTGTTGGGTGTTCCAACAAGTGGAGAGACAAAACAAGACTATGCCTAAGGTAAATTGAACCATCTAGATATTTTTGTAATGGAAATTCATGCCCCAAACTAATAGAATGAGATTTAGGTTACCGAGCAAGTTTTCATTGAATTCATTTAATAATTTTTACATGAACAAAAAAATTGCTTCCCTACAATAACCAATTTGAATATTCAAAATATGAGATAGGTTATTCTATAGGGGCATCACATTACCATTAAGGGTTATATAGATCCTTTTCAAGTTTCACAAATTGTGAGAAATAATCCATAAAATCTTGATAATTTTATGCAGTTAGGGAATAAGGGACATCATTGGTAGGGTATGACGTCAAGCATTTTGATGAGTGGGGAGGAAAAATAGGATCATGCCTAGCATGAAACCACATGGAAAAGACATTTTATTTTATGGTTAACACCCGCAATGAAAATAATTATATTTAGGCTACCTTGTAACTTTTTATTAAATTGATCTTATAGTTTTTGCATTAATAGAAAATTTACTACCCTAAAAAAAAAGTCATCTTCAAAAGTTAAGATAGGTTATTGTAGAGTAGCCTCATGTGAATCAATAGATTCATAAGTATCCCTTACAAGTGCCACAAATTGTGATAAATAATTCATTAAAGTTTGATAGTTTAATGCACTTAGGGCACTTAAGTGAAATCACTAGTAAGGTATTGCACCAAGCATTCTAGCACGTGGGAAAACAAAATAGGATCATGTCTAGGGTAAAACCACCCAATTAGACACATTTATATTGATGGTTTGTACCCATGATGAATAAAATACTTTTTTGTCTACATTGAAAATTTTTATTGAAAGAACCTCATTAATTTGGCATTAACAATAACATAGCTACAATGTGAAAACCGCTTCAAGTTTTTGGAATTTGAGATAGTTAATTGTAAAGGTTCCTTGAATGACCCCATAGGTTCAAAAGAATCCTTCAAAGTTACTAAATATTTCACGAGAAAAATCCTATCAAAATTTAATAGTTTTATCATCTTAAGACACTTAAGGGACATCACTAGTATAATATGGTGTTAGGAATTCCAATGAGTGGGGAGAAAAAAGGGTACTATGACTAGTGTAAACCTACATAAACATATTATTTTATATTTATTATTCATTGCCATAATGAATGGAATAAAATTTAGGCTACCTTGAAACTTTTCATTGAATACATCTGATGGTGTTTAGACAAACAAAAAATCAGCACCCTACAAAAACTGCTTTGATTACTCAAAATATGAGATGGGTTATTATATAGAGGTCTTAAGGGACATTTCCAATAGGGTATGAAACTAAGTGTTTTGATGAGTGGGGAGGTAAAACCATACCAATGGTAAAACCATCGAACTAAATATGTTCATGATAAGGGTTAATGCCTACAATGAACAAAACAACATTTAGGATTCCAACCAAGTGACTCACCAAATACCTCTTTAGATTTAGATATATCACAAGAAGGTCATCATTATTTTATGAATGTATCCAAGGAAATAGTTCACAAGCCACTTAAGTAAAAGAATATTTAAAAACATAGGAGTATATCATGACTCAATATACAAAACAATACTTTAAAATCTTAAAGAAATAAAGTCCTAATGTTGGAAACTACAATTGAAATAATTTTTCTATTGTCATTGATGTCAAACCTTAATTGGTGAGAATATTGCTATCTAGTAAAGTACCAAATATTTTGATTGATGAAGAGGATTTTAAATGAGGAGCTAACAAGAGGACCTAGTGAAAGGTTGAGTTATCAGAAACTACAATGGGTACTTGATTAGTGGGCACATTGGTAAGGTAATATGTTGTTTATCTATAATATTAAGTGAAGAAGTTAGTTGATTTGAAGCATAGAAGAATTGAGGAAAGCAAGTGTGGAGGTATAGGGTTAACCAAAAAAAAAAAAAGAATAAATTCATTTTAAGCCGAGTGATGCTAGTGTTGACCGAGTGCCAATATAAGCTGCAGAAATTTTAGTGTTGACCAAGCATCAATAATTGTTGACTATTAGAGAATTAATCAAGTGAAGACAATGTTTGTTGAGAAGATAGTTTTAGAGATGACCAAGTAGATGAATACAATATTGACTGAGTGTTAGTAATTTATAGTTTGTGGAATAATTGAGATCCCTAGCCGACATAGTTGAAATATTGGGATATGTAAAACATGTTGAAGATAAAGATGAATGACTTGGAGGATTTAATGCATGGTAACCTTTTTTCTTATGGATTCAAGGAGAAGTTTTGTGAATTATCTAAAAGGATAAGGAGGAGAACCAAATGATGGAAGGATTCATTAAATCTAACCTAAACCTAAGATCTATTGAAAAGATTAAGTGACAAAATATTAAGCTACCAAATCAAGGATGTATAAGGATGACCTAGTTGTGGGTTATTTAGAGTAAGGAAGAGGTTGATGTTATTGATTGGTGAACCTAAGAAGAAAGATGAGAAGAGCTATGAAAAGTTGAATAGATTTTAGGTGATTTCTTGAAGGGATTTACAAGTAGATTAAAGATGGAGATGACAATGAAGGCTAGTTAGTAAATTGGTATATGCGGCTATTGGACCAGTAATTGCAAAGTGAGTTGTATATTTCAAATCAGAACCTACTGTTACTTTCTAACTATTGTATTTGTTAAAATCCTTAAATCAAGGTTGACCTAAGAGTCATTTGTAAACCATTTATTCAAGGTGAAATTCTAATGGGATATTCTTAAGTCCTCTAACTAGGCCTCTCCTAACAGGGTGATTAAATCCTTTAACAGGATCATACCTAACATTGTGTATTGTAGCCTTTAATAGTGTTTGCTTCTCAAAGGGATCACTTGAGAAGAGTGAAAATTTGGTAGCATGTTACTCATGTTTTCCCATATTAGATTTCCACGTTAAATCCTTGTGTCATAATTATGTGAATGTCATTTGATGAGTTATGTTGTTAAGATTATTTTTATTCTATATGTTGATTACTTTTGGATAGTGGACTATAAGTTCTATGTTACCGAGTATATTCTATAAAGAGTGAGTGAATTGTTGATTAGATCTAAGTTGGTTGAAGTGTTGAAAAGTTTTTTTGGTACATCTTGACCTGAGGATAACTGATTCAATCCCCCTCTTAGTTATTCTAAAATCATTCTAACAATTGGTATCAGAGTTATTCATGATTTTAAAGAAAAAATTTAAAGGTACTCGAAGCTAATGATCAAGATGTAAAAAAAGGAGGTATTAAAGACGAAAAAGGAGAACTTCCCTACATGGAAAAGTTTGATACAGTTACACCTAGATGGTATTGGTGATTCAATGAAATACTGTGTAGAATTCTTATGTGTGAGTTGTTACACCTATGAGAGTCGAGGAAATGAAGGAAAAGCAAGAAAAAAATTAGGAAATGTTAGAGATTGCATTAGCCCTAAGTTATCCTAAATTTGAAGACATCAAGGATTGTACTAATGCAAAGAAAATGTGGGACATGTAGGAAGCTATCTATGGCGAAGACACAAATGTACTAAGGGCCAAATCTGAAAGCTTGAGAGGTAAGTTTGATGAAATGATAATGTTAGATGGTGAAACTATTGTTCAATATTGTGCCAGAGTTAAAGAGGTGGGGAACGCTATTAGAGGAGATAATGAAAATATTGATGATGAAAGTGTTATTAGAAAAAGTTTTGAGAACCATACTTCCTATTTATGATATTAGAGTTTGTGCAATACAAGAATTGAGATTTCCTCCTGGTAACAACCTAACCTTGGAAGGTCTTGTTGGTAGGTTTACTACTTTTGAGTTATCAAATTTTGATAATTCCACTACTCATAATATTGAATATGCATTCAGTTGTCAAATAGTTCTTCATAAGTCTTAGAAAGGAAAAGAAATATGTGTGAATAGTGACAATGAAACTGACACTTATGATGATGATTTTGATGATATTGAGGCACTTATGGCTAGAAGGCTACTGAGAGGAAAAGGAAAATTTAAAGGTAAACATCCTATAATATGTTTTTCATGTAACAAAGTTGGCCATATTGCAACAAGATGCCCTGATAGCAATGACAAGGATGAAAGAAGGGAAAGATAGTATAAAGACAAAATGAATGGAAAATATCACAATGTTAGGAATGGAAACACTGAGAGGGGGGGGGGGGGGTGAATCAGTGTTCACTGTATTTTACCTTTTCACTTTAATCTTTATACTAAACTTAAATACTTAAGTACTGAATTAAAAATTCACATAAACATGAAACATAAAATTAACACGTGACACCAATATGGTTATGGGGAAACCCAAATAGGTAAAAACCCCGGTGGGAATTGACACCCACTAATATTTTGCACTAGTGTTTTGTGATCCTTGTTAGAAGATCCTTAACCCTGTTAGGAGTTTCTTTATAATACTTTGAGTATAGTAGACCTTGTTAAGGTTCACACCCTATTAGGAGTCTTTTATAATAGTCTCTGTTAGGGGAGTGGATGCACTATCCTAGAGCTCACTACTCAAGCTATGAAGACTACAAACTTCTAATGTCAAATACACACTATATCTGCTGGATGAACTATCACTGTGACACTACTTGTTAGATCAGTTCCTTTGATGTGCTGATGATTTGACCTCTTACAAAGATCTAATACATATTCTTAACTCTTCACATACTTCTTCTCTGGTTATCACAACTCTATCAAATTCTATTCTGAATATAATGGGCGCATCTTATATTTATATGCGCATACAAATAAACAACTAGGTCAGCGTTATAACCTATTACAAATAATGCTTCCAAATGAATTGGCTTAAGCGTGCTTAAAAAAAAACAAGTATACATGTCAGAAACCTATTTACAATAGGCACATAGCCTTTACAATATTACATTATAACCGCAAACCAAAATACTAACTATCGGCTTCATGCTCTATTCTTCTTTGGCACTCATTGGTTGTGTCTTCAACTATCTGTATCTTTCTCATCCTTGCATATTTGATTATATGCTCATAGAATAAGCATAAGTATAGTCTAACCAACTTAACTTCCAAGGAACATACCATAATTTGTCTATACGCATGTGTGCTAATGCTCTGAGCTATAGGAACTCTATACACTATCCAGTCTTCAATACTTAACCACTTTCTGATCTTCTCATCAGGTGCGCTGACTCCAAACTACTATATGACTTTGTTGCCATAATGATAGCACTATATCAAGTCATATACATTAGTATATCTAACTTTCCAACAATCTCCCCCTTTTTCATTGATGGAAACAAAGGAATATGGCTAATTTGCTAACTGTCCTTAATACACAAAGCTTTTGTCTTCTATACATATACTTATATCTCACTATACACATTATGATCCATATTATATACACAACTCCCCCTTTGACATTAATGACAAAGGTGTTACAAAAATTATATCTGTTAGAAAGTAAAGATCCCCAAGATAACATAGAGGGGGGGGGTGAATCATTTATCTGATAATTTAACCATTCAACTACTTTAAACAATATAATTAATGTACTAATCAACCATAGAAAGATAACCATACACAATTACACAATAACACAAGATATATTGACTAGGGAACCTCTCGAAAAGAGTAAACCCCGGTGGGAATGGTGCCCATAAAATGATGCACTAATATGAAAGTTCCTTGTTAAAGGATGGACCCTATTAGGAGTCTTATGAAATACATTTAGTACATATAAATCCCTATTAGGAGATTTTGAATCCCTGTTAAACTTGATTCTAACCCGATTAAGAGTTTATGGAAGACAGAAGGGCCCACTGTCCAAACAGCTTCAAGGCAAGATCTCTGAACCCACTGCCCAAAAGATCTTAGAATTATTCAATAGAATAATATGAAATATATTACCTCCTTCACACTATGCCAAAACTACACTCTCTGCTACACAAGATCACAATTCCAGATCTCTGTACTCATAAGTCTTCCTTCATCACTAAATTAGGTATTTTCTTCACTTCATGCATATATTCACATCTCAAACTTCACAATACGCATTGAAACAAGGAAAAAATTCCTTCTTATATACCAAACTCAAATAATTACAAATGAGTGGGTCCTCAATTACAAAATAATAATTTCTACACGCCACACACAAAATTCACATAAAACTGTCAGCTTCCAGATACTGTAACTTTCTCCAAACATATCTTCAAAGTTTTCACTATGAACCATGTCATCATTAATGAGTCTCCAACATCCCTTTAACTGCACAAAATTAGATTCCATCCCAGCTAAGAGATATCCTCCGATTTTTGAAAATTGCATCACAGAAACACTGTCTAAACACTGCTTTCACCAAAATGCTCATAACTCTCATGAATGAATGAATTTCTTTTTTTTTTGTTAACCATAGGTTAATAACACACTAAAGAACATACCATCAACTGCATAAAAGACAATCTACAATACAACATGTGTGCAAAACAAAATTGTACCTACTTTCCTGCTGATATCCAGAATATCATTGTGTTGACATCAATAACAATCCAAGTCATGAATGCAACAACAACTGCTATAGAATGACTTCCAAAATACTTTGCATTCATTCCTAAAAATCTCCCCCATTGGAATTGATGGAAACATAGATGAAAAACATCCAATGTTCCAAAAATCCAATACTATAACATCACTACAAAATATCAAATTAAATCTTTCTTCATTTTCCTATTCAGCTCTCTCATACAATCCACAATGTTTTTCATGTACATCTCTCCCCCATGGACATCAATGATAGAAATTCCATCACTAAGTCAACAACAACTTAATGTCAAAAGACACTTTTCAGAAAAATACAATAACAAGAGTCGTCATGACTCAACTCATAAACTCCCCCATAGAGGAAGTTCCAACATCCAATCCAGAAGAAAGATAGGGCTCATATACCACTAGACAGATGCAATCATCTGCATCAATTCTCAAAAATAGGTTGGGGCATAACCCCAAGCATACCTCTTAGATACACAAATGTATCTGCTATCTATTCCTTTGTGCTTATGTACTCGAATCTTACTTCTTTTTCTGCAACTTTCTCTCTTACAACATGATACTTGATCTCAATATGTTTAGTCTTAGAATGTAAAATAGGATTTTTTGACATACTCACTGTATTGGTGTTATGACAATGTATAACAATAGGCTCATCAAAATTTATTCAAATATCCTTCAACATCTACTTCATCCAAATAATCTGATTACAATTGTTTGCTGCTGCAACATATTCTACTTCTGCTATACTTTGTGAAGTAGAATTCTACTTCTTACTTAACCAAGAGACCAATTTTCCTCCAAGAAAAAAGACTCCACCATTGGTGCTTTTCTTGTCATCAACGCTACCTCCCCAATCTGCATTAGTATAGGCACATAAAGTAAAATCATCATAATTCTCATACCATAATCCATAATCCATTGTTCCTTTCAGATATATCAGTATCCTCTTTACTACTACATAATGTCATTCTCTAGGTTCTTCTTGAAATCTTGCTACAATCCCAACTGAATGTGCTATATCAAGTCTTGTATGTGTCAAGTACTGCAATTGTCCAATCATAGATCTGTATTTTTTCTGCTCAACTGCTGGTGTCTCATTTTTGCTAGATAACTTATGTCCAGTTACCATAGGTGTTCCAACAGGTTTAGAATCTTCCATTCCAAATCTTTTCGATCAGTCATTCAAATACTTAGTCTGACTTACAAATATACCTTCCTTACTTTGTGTTATTTGTAATCCCAAAAAATATTTCATTTCTCCAATCATGCTCATCTCAAATTCAGTCTTCATTTCATCTACAAATTTGTCACTAGCTTCATCTTCTCCTCCAAAGATAATATCATCAACAAATATAACTATAACCAACAAACCATTCTCAATTCCTTTTGTGTATAAGTTACTATCTGTTGTTCCTTTTATAAATCCCAATTTCAATAAATACTTATCCAATCTTGCATACCAAGTTCTAGGTGCTTGTTTTAATCCATATAAAGCTTTCTTTAACTTACATATCATATCTCCTTCTTGTGTCAAAGGAAAACCTTCAGGCTGCTCAATGTAGACTTCTTCTTCCAATTCACCATTCAAAAATGTTGACTTCACATCTATCTGATACACTTTGAATTTCTTGTAAGCTACATATGCTAGAAACATTCTCACTGCTTCAAGTCTAGCCACAGGTGAAAAAGTTTCTTCATAGTCAATTCCTTCTTGTTGTGAATATCCTTTACATACCAATCTTGCTTTGTTTCTTATCACTTCTCCTTGTTCATTCATCTTGTTTCTGAATACCCACTTTGTTCCAATCACATTCTTATCTTCAGGTCTAGGGACCAATTCCCATGTCTTGTTAATCTGCTCCATTTCTTCTTTCATAGCACTAATCCAATGTTCATCTTCACAAGCTTCATTAGTAGTCTTAGGTTCAATTTGAGAAATCAAACATAAATGTACTTTATTTCGAGTCAAAACTCCTCTGTCTAAACTTCCAATAAGTTGTTCAATAGGGTGATGTCTTGAAATATACCTGTTAGGTGTGATAGTTACTGATCTTGTTCCAACTGTAGATTCTTCTCTGCTTTCTTCTTTGTTTTCTTCTCTTTTTTCTTCAGTATGACTTTCATTCAACAAATCACTGTTAGTTTGAAAAAATAATTCTGCATTTTCAATGTTAGGCTGAGGTTGTGCTTCTCCATCAGATTCATAATCAAGCATTTTTTCCTAAATTTTAAACTTCTCATCAACTTTTACATTTTCACTTTCAACAATAGTCTTAGTTCTTTTGTTATAACATCTATATGCTTTTCTTTTTAAAGAATATCTAAGAAATATTCCTTCATCACTTCTAGGATCAAAATTTCCTATATCATCATCTCTCTTAATATAACATTTACTTCCAAAAATTCTAAAATACTTAACTGAGGGTGCATGTCCAAACCATAATTCATAAGGTGTCTTGTTTGTATCTGCTCTGATTTGTACTTTGTTCATAGTGTATACTATTGTGTTCACTGCTTCTCTCCAAAAAGTCTTAGCCAAATCATTTTCAAACAACATAGCTCTTGCTGCTTCAGTTATTGACCTGTTCCTTCTTTCTGCAATACCATTTTGTTCTGGTGTTCTAGGGGTTGAAAGTTGTCTCTTAATACCATTCATTTCACAAAAAGTATTAAACTCTCTAGATGTAAATTCACCACCTCTATCAGATCTTAGACACTTAATCTTCATTCCAGATTCATTCTCAATTTTGCTTTTCATGATCTTAAATTTATCAAATGCTTCATATTTTTCTTTCAAAAATGCAATCCACATCATCCTTGTAAAATCATCAACAAGAATCATAAAATACCTTTCTCCATAGGATCCTCTAGTCCTAGTAGGACCACTGAAGTCTGTAAGAACAATCTCCAGCTTCTCTGTCGATGTGAACTTCTTGCTAGGAAATGAACTCCTTTTCTTCTTTTCCATCATACATTCTTTGCAAATCATGTTAGTAGGTTTCATAATTCTAGGTAAATCTCTTACCACAAGTGTAGTGCTCACCTTGACAATATTATCAAATTTTATATGACAAAACCTTTTATGCCATAACCAACTATCATCAATCTTAGTTATCAAACATGTCATCTTAGTAGGATTCAACTAGAATACATTACCTCTGGTTCTGGATCCTTTTCCAATCAGATTTCCATCTCTATCTTTTATCACACAAGTTTTCTCAGCAAACCAAACTTGATAACCCTTATCAACCAATTGTCCAACGCTTAGTAGATTATGTCTCAATCCATCAACAAAGTAAACATCATCAGTGTTAGTCTTTCCATCAAGAGTAATAGATCCTATACCCTTAATCAAACAAGGTGCATTATTACCAACCCTAACAATTCCTCCATCATAATTATCTAACTTAACAAACTTTCTTTTATCTCCAGTCATATGATGTGAACAACCACTATCTATAATCCAATTAGATTTCTTTTCAACTTGAGAAACTAATGCTTTTTCTTCACTTTCATCAGATTCAGAACTTTCTTCTTTAATTGCTACAAATCCTATTTCCTCAAAGTTATCATTATCACTATCACTTAAATGTCTTTCAATTCCTGCTTCAAGTTCTTCATCATTTGCATAATAACATTCTTTAGATCTCCTAGGCTTAAAGTTGCTTCTATACTTCTTAACTCTTTTAGGACATTTAGATGAAAAATGACCATATTCTTGACAAGTCCAACATTTAAAATTTTTCTTACCATCTGGTTCTCTTTTTACAAGTAATGCAATACCTTCTTCAATCTTCTTATCTTCCTCAAATTTAGATCTGCTACTGCTGGCATAATCTCCATTCACACTAGTACTTCTTATAGGTCTAATGTTAAGAGCACTAAATGTTGTCTCCATTCTAGGTAGCTCTCTTGATAATCTCAAATTCATCTCTGCCATTTCTAATCTTCCAAGAAGAGTCTCTCTTGAAAAGTTCGATGTACAAGGTATCACTTGTTCAATCATCTGTGTTGTCTGCTTGAATACTAGTGTCAAAGTTCTTAGAATTTTCCATATCACTTCATTCTCTATCTTATCACCTCCACAAGAATTTATTCCTGTTACAATCTCAGACATCCTACCAATATAGCTTCTAATAGATTCATCTTCCATCATTTTGATATCTTCAAATGCACAAATTCAATTATGTAATCTAGCCTTCTTTGCATGTTCATCACCTTCAAAAGTAGAATGTAAAGCTTTCCAAATTGCATGAGATGTTTTCAAACATCTTACCTGACTATATTCATTCTCTAGTAGTGCTGACAAAAGTGCTTCTCTTGTAAGTATGTTACACATGAATATATCTATTTCATCTTTAGTTCCTGCCTCTAGATTGTCTTCCTCAATGATATTCTTCTCATTCTTTGTAATCAACCAATAACCTGGTCCTAAACACAATAGATGTGTCTTCATCTTTTCTTTCTAGCTATCAAAATTTACTCCATCAAACTTAGGGCTCTCTTTCCTAAAATTCAACATGGATCTCCTTAAGTTGTTAAACTTTTCTTTCAAGGACCTGCTGCTCTCATACCAATTGTTAGAAAGTAAAGATCCCCAAGATAACTGAGAGGGGGGATGAAATAGTTATCTAATAATTTACCATTCAATTTCTTTAAACAATATAATTAATGTACTAATCAACCATAGAAAGATAACCATACACAATTGCACAATAACACAAGATATGTTGACTAGGGAACCTCTTGAAAAGAGTAAACCCCGGTGGGAATGATGCCCACAAAATGATGCACTAATATGAAAGTTCCTTGTTAGAGGATGGACCCTATTAGGAGTCTTATGAAATACATTTAGTACATATTAATCCATGTTAGGAGATTTTGAATCCCTGTTAAAAGATTCTAACCCGGTTAAGAGTTTATGGAAGACAGAAGGACCCACTACCCAAACAGCTTGAAGGCAAGATCTCTGAACCCACTGTCCAAAAGATCTTAGAATTATTCAATAGAATAATATGAAATATATTACCTCCTTCACACTATGCCAAAACTGCACTCTCTACTACACAAGATCACAATTCCAGATCTCTGTACTCACAAGTCTTCCTTCATCACTGAATTAGCTCTTTTCTTCACTTCATGCATATATTCACATCTCAACCTTCATAGTACACATTGCAACCAGGAAAACATTCCTTCTTATATACCAAACTCAAATAATTACAAATGAGTCGGTCCTCAATTACAAAATAATAATTTCTACACGCTACACACAAAATTCACATAAAACTGTCGGCTTCCAGATACTATAAATTTCTCCAAACATATCTTCAAAGTTTTCACTATGAACCACATCATCATTAATGAGTCTCAAACATCCCCTTAACTATGCAAAATTAGATTCCTTCCCAGCTAAGACATATCCTCCGATTTTAGAAAATCGCTTCACAGAAACACTGTCTAAACACTACTTTCACCAAAATGCTCATAACTCTCATGAATGAATGAATTTGTTTTTGCACTATTAACCATAGGTTAATAACACACCAAAGAACATACCATCAACTAAGCAAAAGCCAATCTACAATACAACATGTCTGCAAAACAAAACTGTACCTACTTTTCTCCTGATATCCAGAATATCACTGTGTTGACATCAATGACAATCCAAGTCATGAATGCAACAAAAACTGCTACAGAATGACTGCCAAAATACTTTCCATTCATTCCTAACAATATCTACATATACTCACTAAGGGAAAACATCTATATATGCTATCTTTAGGTTCTGGATCTCCTTCTTCCAAAAAGTGATAAATGAATTAACTATCTGGAGATGGGCGCATAAAGAATATTGAAGCTTCTCCATCTTCAAATATGTGGAAGGACCTTGATCATAGGTTATCATGGTGGCATCAATCTCCTTGATGTTCTAATTAAGGATGTCTAATGAGGGTGCAAGAGAATTTCTCAACTGAGTCTATCTAGCCCTTATCTTTGCCATCTCTTTGTTTGCCTTCTCAATTTTGTCTATCTGTTCTTGGTAGACATTATTGAAAATGTTCACATCTATGGATTTTTCTTTTGATGAACTCTTTACTTTATCAATCATAGCTTCTACCTCTTTTATTTTGAAATGAGCATTAGTAAGCTTATCTTGTTCCATGCATTCTACAATGATTTTTCTCCCTTGATCAGTAAAATAGTTTAGAGATGCTTGACCTATCTTGAGTGAATTCAAATCTAGTGTAAAGTTTCTCATCAATTCACCCAACCTCTTCTTTAGGTACTTCTCTTCTGCAACTAAGGATGCCGACTCTTTAAGGATTAAGAAATTACTTTTGAAATGTGAGATGATTGTACTCACATCATCAACAGAGTGTATCTTAGAAACTTTCTTGTCCTTTGGAAATATACTATTCAAAATTTTTACTACTTCTACCAAGAGGGGATTCCTCATCACTTGCTTCTCTTTGGCTTTCTCCATAGCTAAGACGTTGAACTTGATTAGGTCTTCTTTTTTCCATGAGTCCAAACTGGATATGTCAAGTGTCAAACTTGACAACAATGCTACAGAGGGAGTGATGGGAGTGCTATCCATCACTTCTTCTTTAACCTTGACTAATTCAACTGATGGTTCATTTTTCTTTTTTGTTTCTTTCATTTCTTTTCTTTTCTCTTTTTCTTGTTCTTTTTCTTCCATCTTTTCTTCTTCTTTTTCTTCTTTTTCTTGTTCTTGTTCTTTTTCTTCCATCTTTTCTTCTTCATCTGTTATATTTTCATTCAATACCTCTTCTTGATGAATGGGAGGTGTGTTGCTACATAAGATTTCAGCTTCTTGTGTGCTCACAAAAGCTTCCTCAAACTTGTCCAAATCAGCGTCAGTGGTTGCCATGGCTATCTCCACATTATCAAAGATAATGGTGCTATGCTTGAGTGATTTTGTCATGGGCGCAGACTTGTCTGCCTGTTATTGTGCTTCCACTATGGGTGTTGAATCTTGAGGACTTGTAGATTGTACCTTGATGGTTGCTAACCCTTTGGTAACCATTGTGGGTATATGTGTTGTGGGCATAGTGGGTGGACACATGTGCCTGTTCATAAAAACCTTCTCAAAGGCTTTCTCTATTTCTTTAGAAACTTGCTCATAATTTTTATCCATTATGTTCAAATTTCTTGTCTTTTTTCTAAGATGAGGCTTCACCAGATCTAATAGTAGCTTCTTATCTTCTAGCTCACATATAGGAAGGGTATCATCAAGAGTCTTTTCCCTTATCCACTGATCTTCCTCAATGGCCTATCTATTTTGGAATTCTAGGATATTCCATACATTGTCAGGGATCATGGTTTTAAGTTCCAAGACTATTTTCTTGAACTTTAGTATGTGCTTGACCAACATACCATGAATCTCATATTTTTCTATTTCATTATACTTTTCATAGAATTTCCCTACTTGGTCAATTCTTCCCACATCAACTATTCTGGCACTTAGCACACTGAGACTTGGTTTGAAACTTACTTTAGGAGGTGCTTGGGAATTCCTTTTGTTTCTTGTGACTCTTGAGGATGGATGACTAGTGCCAACCTCTTTCTTCCTCTTTTCTATGGTCTTATACTCCAGAGGAGCAGTAGGATCATTGGATTTCTTGGGCCCAGAATGAGTATCATCAGTTATATCCTTTTGTTCATTAGTTTTCTCTATCTTCACCCTCTTCAATTTTGGATCATGTGATTTTTCCTTTGCTGCACCTATGCTCTTGAGGTCCAAAGAAATCTTTTGTTCTTTTTCCTTGTCAAGATCTTCTTGAGTCACACCATGCATTCTCAAGATCTCTAATGTTACTTTAGAAAACTTTCTTTTTGTTGCTGCACTATTTAGCTTAGCATCTACTTCTCTTGTCTTCTCCTCATAGGTTCCCCATCTAGGTTCATTAAGATCTTTGGGTGCTAATAGTATTACCTATGCATATTCTTCAAGGATCTATTCCTCTACCTCATAACCAAGTGGATTAATCCACTTAGTTCTTGGCTCAATAACTTCCATACAAGTTGTGTCTATCTCTACCATAAAGAAAATAGTATCCTTATACTTTTCCACAATGCTCTCTGGAATTATGTACCTCATTTACATCTTGGACCTAAAGGTCTTCAATTCCAATGTTACATAATCTCTCAATGTACTCTTAGTGGATGCTTTGTTGGATATTTGTGGCATGGTTGGAATGGACTTGTCCAAATACAACTCTGATACTCTCCCAACTAAATGAAGGTACATGTAAATGATTAAGGACCCAAACCTGAATATTTTGGTCTTATCATGCTTGATGGCCTTGATGTTATCAATCAATTCCACACATAATATATCACACAAGTTGAACTCCCCATATTCCTTCACAAGTCTGATGGCTACTAGAATTATGCCCGCAAATACACTATTCACCCTGCTGTGTGATGAAACCTATATCCAAGTATCATAGACATAAATTTGATGTCTACTTTCTCAATAAGCTCAATTGTCATCCCACACCTATCACTCTTTGACTTACATGTTTTCTCAACAATTTTCATGACATCCTTTCCCATAGGAAGGATGGTGCATGTCCTAGAAAGGCTTGTCATCTCATATATTAGGTCACTAGTGATTCTTACTGGCACATCACCTATCTAGAACAAATCATCATGAATTCTGCTTAATAGTAACTTAATCCATTTAGTCTCATAAAATTCATATGTCATAGCATACTCAACTATAGGGTGATCATTCCACTTAATATATTCATCCATGAATGTTTTATCTGGTTTCAACATGATATCCATGTGTGTCCTTAACCTATCCAACCCTACTAGTTCTTTCTTGTAGTAGATGTATGCCCTAATGTCCTCAACATGCATAACACCCATAGGCATGTGGGAGAATGCTCCCTCTAAATTATCTAGGGTTGACTTAAATGGATGTTTCTTAAATACATATCGCTTCTTCTCTTCAACATCATAAACTATGGGAGTGGCCATGACTTACTTGTTTAATCACTTTCGAATTGATCTCCGAGATAATCTGAAGACTTTTGAATCAGCGTGATGAACTAGGGTTTCTACAACTGACCAAATGTACTACTAATTACTAAAAATCACTAATGGATCACTCTAAAAGTCTTTAAAAAAACTTCTAAGGCTCTTTCTTCTCTTCAATTTCTCTGAATTGGAATGCAATGATTAATCAAATAACTTTCTGTGTACTTAAAGTGAAAATTTTTCCATAAATGCTTGTTGTGTAAACTAGGCTATCACTTAAACATTTCAAACTTGAGTTCTACTAACAATCAGTATGTGTGCTCTTGCATGAAGGTTCCTTTATACTCCAAAAGCTTAAGTCTAAAGGTGCATACTCTGAGAATGAGTATACTAGCCATGCAAGGGTCTAGAGCTAAATTAGCTCCCCCTGTGACCCTGAGGGACATTCATCCTAATGTAGAGGGTGTGTCCACTATGGATGCATCCAATACATACTTAGCTTGCATCAAGATTGCATCATTTGAGGCTTTGACAAAATTATCTTCTCCTTTAGGATCCAATACTGATTCTTCATCCTTTTTAGGGCTTTTCTGACCTTGCGTCCTTGATCTACAGAACTTTGAGATATGTCTGGCCTTGTTACAAGAGTAAAAAATAATTGGAGGTCTTATATTCCTCGATGCATTGATATGAGTCACCATTTTACATGTTCTAGATGAGTGACCATTATAGTTACATATTTGACATGTAACATTCTGAGAACTTCTTACATTTGTCTGATTCTAATTTCTCTGATCATGCTGAATCCTATTCTTCTTACTAGTCTTTCAATTCATAGATCTATGACCAAATTTATTGCATGAATAATAGTAACCATTAAAATTTCCTACCTCTGTATAGTTCCTTGCAATGTATCCATGCTTGTTACATGCAAAATAAGTGCATTCTATAGGCTTGCACTCATTCTTAGGTGGTCCACCATTGTCTTTGGTTTGATCTTCAGTCTTCTCATTATCATTAGATTCTTTTTGTGTCTCCTTTCTTTCTTTCATGTTGTCAATATAATTTTGAGCTTCATTGTATCCGATATAGCTAGTGTCACCTTTGGCTCTCCTTTCATACAACTGAGATTCTATCAAATCAGAACTGGAGTGCAATTTCTTAATATGATTCTTTGCTTCTTTCAGTTCAGACTCCAACCTTTCTTTGCTATTATTTAGCTCCAAGATTTCCTAGTTATCTTTTTGATGGAGGAGCATTTTAGGTTCCTAAAGATCTTTCTTAGTCTTGGAGGAATTCCATGGTAGAGGGATGCAATACTTTGTTCTTAGTAGTTTTTTGAGTTTCTATGCTATGATGATCTATGGAGATCTTTGGAATGTGCACTAAAAATATTTTATTCCTATATTTATGTGGAAGATATTTCTAAGGTTGTAGCTATAGAGGTGGCATGGTTTGGGAGATATTGGATGAACTGTTTCAAAGTTAGAGTTGTTTTCCTTGCCATCGGAGCAGTATTTTCCTATAGTTTTGAAGCTGATTGAGGGATGTGGCACTATTGATCCTTAATGAATCAGACTTTTATCTCTTAATTAATTTAAGAGGACCTAAATTAATATCATTTCCCAAGGCACAAAATCTTAATTCATTATTTATAAAAAGTTATGCCTATTTTACTCAGGGACCTATTTTTTGGCAATTTTCATGCGAAATGTGGAGTGTTTCTTCTTACATGGTTTTGTGTGATGATATGGGGCCTTGCATAGTTCAAGGAATGTTTTTGGGTCATTTTTGGACCTAAATCTAAAGTTACATTAATTTTTTATCATTCTTGCATTAGTTTTGGTTTCTTTCCTTAGACTGGACCTATATTGTAATTAAAGCTTGACTGGCCAACTTGTGGCTTAGCTGGCTATATATTGAGAGCTTGGGTAGATGTTTAGTAGTTAGTTTAGTTGTAGATTATCATTAAGAAAGATTTAGATCATCATGATATTATGGAAGAGTAGAGTAGAAATAGATTTGCAAATCTGAGACTTTGTAGAAGAACTAGTGGCCTACGGGCTTAGGACAACAAGGGGTTGCTTGGAAGTGTGAGTAAAAGTTGAGTGAAATTATATTTTCAAACATTATCTTGTTGAATTATAATGTGATTTTTGTTGTTATAATTTTTAGTGTAGGTTTGGACCATCCATTATTGGATCCTCCATCCCTGCCCTGCACCACTTTCCTTAGTTCCTGATTGAGTTGAAGGTTCTCTTTGAGTTGTTCATTGTAGACTTCCTAATTGTTAATCAGCTTATCATCAAATTCTTCATTTAGTTATTTCATAGATGCATTCTCTTCATTCAAATTCTTGACCTTTTCTCCTAGATCATTGTTAGAGCATTCTTTCAAATCCTTTATTGGCCTTTTGATAACTAATTGTGCATCACTGACTTTTTCTTTTAGTTCGTCAATTTCTCTTTCTGATTTGTCCAGGTCTTCAAGAGAAGGTTCAAGATTTCTTTTCAGATGTTTCATTTCTTCTTTTTCCATGATCTCCTCAAGGGGTTAAACTTTTTTTCTGAGGACCAGAGCTCTAATACCAATTGTTATGAATGGGAACACTGAGAGGGGGGAGGGGGTGAATCAGTGTTCACTATATTTTAACTTTTCACTTTAATCTTTATACTGAACTAAAATAATGAATTAAACATTCACATAAACATGAAACATGAAATCAACACATGACACTAATATGGTTACGGGGAAACCCAAATAGGTAAAAACCCCGGTGGGAATTGATACCCACTAATATCCTATACTAGTATTTTGTGATCCTTGTTAGAAGATCCTTAACCTTGTTAGGAGTTTCTTTACAATGCTTTAAGTACAGTAGACCTTGTTAAGGGTCAGACCCTATTAGAAGTCTTTTAAAATAGTCCCTATTAGGGGAGTGGACACACTATCCTAGAGCTCAGTACTCATGTGATGAAGTCTACAACCTTCTGATGTCAGATACACACTATATCTATTGGATGAACTGTCACTGTGACACTACTTGTCAAATCAGTTCCTTTGATGCACTAATGCTTTGACCTCTTGCAAAGCTCTAATACATCTTCTTGACTCTTTACATACTTCTACTCTAGTTATCACAACTATCTATCAACTCCCATTCTGAATACAATGGGGGCATCTTATATTTATACGCGCATACAAAATAAACAACTAGGTCATCCTTATAACCTATTACAAACAATGCTTCCAAATGAATTGGCTTAAGTGTGCTTAGAAACAAAAAAGTATACATGTCAGAAACCTAAATACAATAGGTGCATAGCCTTTACAATATTACATTATAACCACAAACCAAAATACTAACTGTCAGCTTCATGCTCTATTCTTCTTTGGCACTCACTAGTTGTGTGTCTTCAACTGTCTATATCTTTCTCATCCTTGCATATCTGATTATGCTCTCATAGACTAAGCATAAGTATAGTCTAACCAACTTAACTTCTAGGGCACATACCATAATTTTTTTGTATGCACATGTGCTAATGCTCCAGGCTACAAGAACTCTATACACTGTCCAGTCCTCAATACTTAACTAATTTCTAATCTTCTCATCAGGTATGTTGACTCCAAACTACTATATGAATTTGTTTCCATAATGACAACACTATATCAAGTCATAAACATCAGTATAGCCAACTTGCCAACATAAAAAAGATATAAGGAGTAGAAGGATAAAGGTAAGAAGTCTTATTATATTACTGAAGAAGAAAGTGATAGTGAATCTAGTGAATCTGATGATTGTGGTGTGGAATTTGTTTATGTTTCTATGAAATATGATTATGATGAAGATGAGAAAATAGCACTTATTTCATATGTGAGTAAAGGTGATAGATGGATAATTGATAGTGGTTTCTCACATCACATGACTGGTGATAAAAGTAAGTTTGAAACCCTAAATCATTACAAAGATAGAAGTGGTAAGTTTAGTAATGATGCACCATGTCATGTGAAGGGTAAATGATCAATAAGATTCACTAATAAGATTAGATGTGACAATTCTTATGTGGTTGAATGTCTTAACAATAATTTTTTGAGTGTTGCACAACTGAATAGTACTTGTTATCAAGTTTAAATTCATCACAAGAATGATAAGATATTTGATACCACTAGTGAACTAATTGGGAGTGGAGAATAGACAAGAAATAATTTGTTCAATCTAGACCTATCTGAAGAAACATGTTTGTTTGCACAATTTGATGATGTATGGTTATGGCATAAAAGGTTGTGTCATGTGAACTTTGACAATTTGGTAAGCATAAGTAAGATGAAAAGAGTTAGAGATTTACCAAGACTGAACAAACTTGATAATGTGATGTGTAAACAGTGTCAATTGGGAAAAATGAAAAAGTCTAGTTTCAAGAGAAAAATATATACTTCTGATGATATTTTGGAATTGGTTCATACTTACCTTTTTGGACCTATTGGTGTGCAAAGTTAGTGTGGTGACAAATATTTTATTCTATTTTTTTATGACTATTCTAGAGTGATGACTATAATGTTTCTTAAAAAAATTTGATGCCTTTCAGTTATTTAAGTGGTATTTGATAGAAGTTGAGAAAGAGATAGGTAAAAGATTGAAATGTATGAGATCTAATAGAGGAGGAGAGTTCATGTCAAATGAGATTAATATATTATGCAATGATAGAGGAATAAAGAGACAAATTTCTACACCAAGGACATCTCCACAAAATGGTATAGCAGAGAGAAGAAATAGATCAATCATGGATTGTGCTAGAACACTAATGATAGAGAATAATGTTGCACATAAGTATTGGGGATAAGTTGTAAGCACATCTATCTACACCTTGAACAAAGTACAAATCAAAAAAGGTACAAATGCTACACCTTTTGAATTATGGCATGGTTAAGCACCTAATGTGAAATAATTTAAAGTATTTAGAAGAAAATTTTCTATATACTGAAGGATAATAGGAATGGAAATCTTGATGCTAAAAGTGATGAAGGCATATTCCTAGGTTATTCCACTAAGGAAAAATAATACAAGTGTTTGAATTATAACAGTAACAAAGTTGTAGAAATTGCAAATGTTAGAGTTGATGAATATGTAGAAAATAATGAAATTGAATGCAAGAAGGAACCTAAAGATTACATATCTTTTACATACATGGAAGTAGGAGAGACTAGTAATGTACCTGAACAAAAAAAATGTTGTTGAGAAACAACAAGAACTTGCTAAGTTACAACAAGCTAATGCTGAGCATTAGGAGGATGTTTTCAAACAATCAGAAGTGGAAGAAAAGATACAAGATGAACCTAAATATCTAGAGCTAGAAGAAAGGAGACCAGAGCCTACATTAGCAAAGTATGTGAGAAGACATCATAAGCCAGATCAAGTCATTGGAGCTAAAGAATCTAGAGTCATGAAAAGAAGTAAGTTGAAAGATCAAACATGCTTGTTATGTGACTTTGAGCCTAAGATAGTCAAAGATGCCTTGGAGAATCAAGATTAGATTCAAGCCATGAATGAGGAAATTGAGCAAATAGAAAATAAAAAAACATAGACACTAGTGCCTAGACCAGAGGACAAGAATGTTATTGGAACAAAGTGGGTGTTCAAAAAAAAGGTGAATGAACATGAAGAAGTCACAAGAAAAAAAACTAGATTGGTATGCAAGGGTTATGCACAGGAAGAGTGCATTGACTATGGGGAGACATTTTCCCCAATTGCTAGATTGGAAGGAGTGAGAACTCTACTTGATAATGCATCTTACAAAGGATTCAAAGTATATCAAATGGATGTCAAATCTACTTACTGAATAAAATAATGGAAGAAGAAATATGCATTGAACAACAAGAAGGATTTTTTGACCCAAAAAAGAAGAATGTGGTTTGTAAACTACAAAAAGAGATGTATGGATTGAAACAAGCCCCTAAAGAATGGTATGAGAGATTTCATACTTACCTGATAAAGATTGGATTTTCAAGGACAAATGACAACAATAACCTATACTTGAAGACTAACAAAGGTAAATGGATATTGTTAACATAAATATTTTTTGATGCTATCATGTTTGGAGGATAGGATGCCCTGCGCCAAACATTTGCAAATGATATGCAAATTGAATTTGAGATGTCTATGTTTGGAGAGATTTAATTTTTTGTTGGTTTGTAATTTTATCATATGAAGAAAGGTATCTATATTACATAGTCTAACTATGTCAAGGGGATACTGAAATTTTTTGCATAGAGGACTCTAGATGAGTAAGTACACCCATGGCTACTAGATATAAACTAGAAAAGAATGGTGATACAACTGAAGTGAATCAAACCTTATATAGGTTTATGATAGGAAAACTACAATATGTAGTTTTACAAAAGACCAAATATTGCATTAGAAGTTGGGATTGTTACAAGATTTTCTACCAATCGTAAGGAAAATCACATGATGGTGGTGATAAGGATACATATATATCTGAAAGGAACAAAGGATTATGGACTATATTACAAGAATAATGAAAATTTTGAACTAAAATTTTACACTCTTCCAGATTGGGTAGGAAATGTTGATGATAGAAAGAGTACTAGTGGTGGTGCATTCTTTCTAGGAAAGAGCTTAGTCTCTTGGACATACAAGAAATAGAATTGCATTTCCCAATCTACAAAAGAAGTTAAATGTGTAGCAACAATAGTTAATTGTTCAAACTTAGTGTGGATCAAACAATTATTGAAAGGTATGAAGGAAGAAATTACTGAATAAGTTGTTATTTTTTGTGATAACACATGTGCTATCAATATATCAAGGAATGATGTGATTCAAACTAAGAATAAGCATATTTCTATCAAGTATCATTATTTCAGAGAGCTAGTTCAAGACAAGAAAGTGAGATTGGAGTATGTGAATACAAAGGAATAGTTAGCAGATATATTCACTAAGGCATTAGCTAAGGACACTCATTAATATCTAAGAATTAAATTAGGGGTGATTCCCCTAGCTAAATATACCTAGAATCATATAGGAGCATTGTATAAAATGTACTAATCAGAATATTTGACAAATTGATGCAAGGGAGGTCACACTTTAGGAGTTTCCTAAAGTTGTGAAAAGAAAAGCACAAGATGATGATTAGTCATAAGAAAGATAACAGAGGGAGTGTAAAGTTTAGAGAATTGACATGAAGATATATACATGGTGAAGATGAAAGTGTCTTTGGCAATTTTTTCAAAGAGGGAGAGATTTAGTGAACCTGGGAGAGAAATATAGAAAAAGATTCAGGAGTTAGCATAAGAAAAGAGGGAGAGATTAAGTAAACTGTTGAAAACAAAAATTTATCCAAGAGGGAGGTGATACTTGGATGAGAATCAAAATGAAGCTAAAAGTATGTAATGAATCAGAATGAAATTTTTGGATTTTTTGGTGACTATGTGATGCAGGAGCATCCTGGGTGTAAGAGCAATCTTGCATCACCCAAAAATATTTCTATTTTTTAATTCAATAAGGGCTATCTTGTGCAGAGCTGCTATTTATGGAAACTTGCTATTTTTTTTAGTAAGTTGGTCATAAATCTTAGAATGTTCTGATTTCTACATGTGGAGGTTCATCTCGGTCATATCAGCCTGCCAGTAAAGTTTCATGGCTAGATCAGGTCTAGTTTTGAAGATATTGAAGATTTTTGGTATTGGCAGTAGGGTACAGAAACTTTGAACTCAGTTTTGAAGGCTTTAGAGGCCCCAGATGAGGTCAAAAAATTTGGGTGACGGGTACTTGGGTGGGTCAAGCATGTAGGGCACTTCGTGGCATTTTTGAAATGGGGTTATAATAGTCAATGGGGTCAACTGGTGATGACTTATGGTCTCCGGAAGTTGGGTCACCTGAAATGGCAGAAAATAATTTTCCTTCAAAATTTTTGTTCGGGTTTCAAAAGTTATTTTGAGCCGACTTTGATGCAATAAATTGAAAAATAAAATAATTCTAAGTTTGATCGGCCCTTAGGGCTAAATTTCTGGAACCTTCTCGAGCGGTGGAAAATGCCTATATAAAGAAGGCCTGCAGTGTTGTCTAGGGCAGTTCTGGGTAGTAGATCTAGGTATTGATTCGAGGCTTTGTCCTACAGAATATTGTAAGGGAATGCCCATGTGGCTTTGCATATTGTAATTCTAAAAGTTTGTAATTCCACATTTGTGGAGATAATAAGAAGCCAATTTTCTATTCTTGAATATTATTGTTATTATTTCTCTATTTCTGTTATGTGTTTGTGGTATTAAGGGGAGCACCCTTCATCACTATGCATATGGATTTTATGGTAGTGCATGTGGTGTTTCCATCAATGCCAAAGAAGGAGATTGTTGGAAAATACAATTGAAATAATTGTTACATTGTCATTGATGTCAAACCTTAATCAGTGAGACAATTTCTATCTAGTAAAGCACCAAATCTTTTGAATGATGAAGATGATTTGAAAAGAGGAGATAAAATGAGACTTAGTGAAAGTTTGAGTTATGAGAGACTGCAATGGGTACTTGATTAGTTGGCACATTGGCAAGGTAATATGTTGATTATCTATAAAACTAAGTGAAGAAGTCAATTGATTTGAAGCATAGAGGAATTAAGGAAAGAAAGTCTAGAACCATAGGCTGAACCAAGAAAAAGAGAATAAATTTAATTTATTTCGAGTGATCCTAGTGTTGAACAAGTGCAAGTATAAGCCAAGCAAATTTTAGTGTCAATCAAGCATTAGTAATTGTTGAGTAGTAGAGAATTAAATGAGAAAAGACGTTGTTTGAGAAGATAGTTTTAGCGATGATCGAGTTATCTAGTGATGTCAAAGTTGATGAATACAACATTGATTGAGTGTTAGTAATTTATAGCCTATGAAATAATTGAGATCCCTAGCTGACATAGTTGAATTATTTAGATATGTAAAACTTGTTAAAGATAAAGATGAATGACTTGGAGCATTTAATGCATGGTAAAATGTTTTCTTATGGATTCAAGGAGAAGTTTTTCAAAGTATCTAGAAGGATAAGGAGGAGAACAAAATGATGGAAGGATTCGATGAATCTGATCTAAACCTAAGATCTACAGAAGAGATTAAGCAGAAAAAGATTAAGATGCCTAATCAAAGATGTATAAGGATGACCTAGTTGTGGGTTATATAGAGTAAGGAAGACATTGATGTTATTGATTGGTGAACCTAAGTAGAAGGATGTAAAGAGATGAATAGAGTTGAGGTGATTTCTTGAATGGATTTTTGAGAATATCAGAGATGGAGATGACATTGAAGGTGAGTCAGTAAATCAGAAAATGAGCCTATTGGATCTGTATTTTCAAAATGAGTTGTATATTCTAGATCATAACCTACTATTAGTTAGTAACCATTATATCAATTAAATTCCTTTAATCAAGGTTGACCTAATAGTTAGTTTTAAACTATTTAATTAAGGTGACATTCTAATGGGATGTTCTTAAGTTCTCTATCCAACCCACTCCTAAAATGGTGATTAACATTGTTGGATTCTCATAGAGCTCACTTTAGAAGAGTGAAAATTTGGTAGCATGTTATTGGTGGTTTTTCCCATATTGGCTTTGCACGTTAAATCCTAGTATCATACTTATGTGGATTTTATTTCATGTTTTATGTCGTTAAGAATATTTATATTTTGCAAGTTGATTATTGATGCAAGAGCATCCTGGGTCTAAGAGCAATCTTGCATCACCCAAAAATATTTCTAGTTTCTTTTCAATAAGGGCTATCTTGTGCAGAGTTGCTATTTATGGAAACTTGCTATTTTTAGTAAGTTGTTCATATGATCTTAGAATGTGTTGATTTCACATGTGGAGGTTCAAATTAGTCATATCAGTGTGCCAATAAAGTTTCATTGCTAGATCAAGTCTAGTTTTGAAGATATTCAAAATTTTTGGTATTGGTAGAAGGGTACAGAAACTTTGAACTCGGTTTTGAAGGCTTTAGAGGCCTTGGATGAGGTCAAAACTTTGGCTAATTGGAGCTTTCATGAGCTGGGCACTGTAGAGCTCCTTGTGCCCTTTGTGAATTGGGATCATAATAGTCAATCAGGCCAATGGGTGATAACTTATGGTCTCCGGAAGTCAAGCCACCTAAAATGACAAAAAATAATTTTTCTTCAAAAATTTTGTTCGGGTTTCAAAAGTTATTTTAAGCTGACTTTGATCTAATAAGTTGAAAAATAAAATAACTCTAACATTGGTCAGCCCTATGGGTTAAATTTCTAAAACCTTCTTGGGTGGTGGCAATTGCCTATATAAAGAAGGCTCGTAGTGTTGTCTAGAATAGTTCTGGGTAGATCTGGGTAATGATTCGAGGCTTTGTCCTACAAAATATTGTAAGGGGAATGCCCATGTGGCTTTTCATATTATAATTCTAAAATTTGTAATTCCACACTTGTGGAGATAATAAGAAACCCATTTTCTATTCTTGCAAATTGTTCTTGTTTCTTTGTTTCTGTTATGTGTTTGTGGTATTAAGGTGAGCACCCTTCATCAATTACTTTTGGAAAGTGGACTGCAAGTTTTATGTTACTAAATATATTATATAGAGACTGAGTGAATTGCTAAATAGATCTAAGTTGGGTGAACTGTTAAAATTTTTTATTGGTACATCTGGACTTGAGGATAACTAATTCACCTCCCCACTCAGTTATTCTAAAATCATTCTAAGAAAATTATTATTAGAAGATTTGGATTTGTGAAATCAAGTGAAATCTACTTTCAAAGAAAACCAACCAAAATGGAATTTGGAACAAGAAAAGGGGAAACCAATTTTGGATCAACCAACGAAAAAGATAATTCTAAAAAGACTAGAAAATGAATTGACTACCAAAATTCCTCAAGAGACTACCTTTGGACAAACTAATAACCCCTTGTTTTATACACGATCTCCATTCTACCAAGGAGTATTTGATGTCAACAATACTTCTAATGTAAGGCCTAAAGTGACAGTAGCGATTGACTTCAAAGAATGTATATGAACATGTCAATAATATGCATCAAAATCAATATTTACATTTTCTATAAAAATGAAAAATATACTCACATTGGAAGAAAAATAAGAATACACAAAAAAGAGGCTCATTATTGTTAACTTATCCAAAAATGCAAGACAATACTTCAACTATTATACCACCTAAATGGCCAATTGAAAATATATCAAGGGTATCTATTTCTCAAATAATAAATGCATCATGCACGGCTACAATAGTTGCACAAAGTACATTAATTGATCCAAAAAAGAAGGGTATCATTGGTATTTTACCAATATCATGAAGATTTACACAAAAATAAAATGTGAACATGATATCCTGAAAGATGAATCTAAATAATTAAAGCATAAATTTAAAATCTTGATAGCATATTTACACTATTAGGATATCAACAAGAATCAAGACAAGAAAAAAAGGTGTCGAGTATGAGACAACATCAAGTGCGATAAAAAACACAACTAGTTTTTCAATATGTTCAACACCTGCCAAAAGTGCAACAAGAATCAAGACAAGAAAAAAAAGTGCCAAGTATAAAACAACATCAAGTGCAATAAAGAACACAACCAGTTTTTCAACATCTTCAACACCCATCAAATGTGTAACAAGTATACCAATAGAAACCACAAAAACAATTTCAACAATATTAGTAGCATGTGTCATAGTGTTATGGAAAAGTGCCTCCACCACATCAACAATTTACCTATCCAAGAATATTAAAACAAGTGGTGGAATCTCAACAATATTATCAAAAATAAATGGAACAATTCCAACCATTTCAATAAAGTCAACATTTTCCACAATATCAACAATAATAATTGATTCAACATCACAATGACACTATGGAATGACCGAAAGAATCTTCTTCATAATCATCAAAGGGAAATAATCCAAGAATGTCACATTCAAATCGATATGATCATCACACTACAAAAAATAATAGTGCACAAACAAAGGAAGCATCCAAATATCAATGACACATTCACAAAACATTCACCTAATTATGAGATAGCTCAACATTTTTGGAGAATTAAGGAAATAGACTGAAGAATTTGAATTCAAAGAACAAAATGGTAGTATATATAGATCAAGATCTATGTCTAAACCCATTTGATAAATTTTTATACATCCATCCTTTTCTGAATAACTTTAAAGTACCAAAATTTAAGAAATATAGAGGGAAGCTTAATTCAAAAGATAATGTTAGAGAATTTTATACTTCTTTCCTTGAACTGAAACATGATGAAATATATCTCATATGTCTTCTCCCTCAAAGTTTTGTTGGAAAATAAATGGAGTTATACTCAAAGTTGGAAAGAAACACAAAATCTTTAAGGGAAATAATTGAGAAAGTTATCTCTCATTTTTATTTCAACATATCAAATGAGGTTACATTAACTGATTTATGAATGATGAAAAAAAGATTGGAGAATCATTCATTACATTTTTATTACAATGGAGATATCTCATTAGTCAATATTCATTTCACATTTGAGAGGAATAAAAAGTAAATTTATTCATTAAAAATCTTATGCTAGAAATGATGTATCATATCAAAATGAAAATTCCAAGTAAAATAAAATAGATCATTGTAAAGGGAACAAACATTAAAGATGCTAATTTTTTTAAAGGCATAATCAAAATCAATAAATAAAACAACAATATGAATATTTTAAATATAAAGGGAAAATTATGGTCTCATAATAAGAATGTAACAAATGAAAATGTTGTTGATACACGGATAATTAAAACAACACAAAAAAATTAGTAAATCAAGGGACCAAGTGCTTAAAATACACAAACAGTAAGTCAATGAGTAGTCAAACCACCATGGTGAGATGAAAATAAATATTATGACTATCATTAAACCAAACATCACAAAATTACATGATGCTATCAGTTGAAACATTTTGTAAAAGACCTAATTGATGAAGGAATAGTAAAAGTAGAACCTTCCATGGTTTCCTTCGATGCTAGTTATATTATTTTTGAAACTCCCTTACTTTATCATGGGAATGGGAAGACCTCTAGTTGAAAATCAAATTATATAGCCAATATGAATTATACTTTAACTTATCATAATTATGCTATAAATTGTTTTCAAGAATCAGATGCAAATGTGTCCACTATAACCATAAAAGATAATCAATATGTAGTTGCTATCCAAGATAACAATATTATTGTGCAAAGTGATTATCTGATGCAAGGCAGGGGTCAAGAGGGGCCAAAGGATGGCATGTTAATATGATTTGGAACAATAGAGAGGGGGGGGCTGAATCAGTTGTTCTCAGGTCTTGATGTATAAAATAACTTCAAAAGCTTTTCTTTAAATCAGATCAAGCAACCAAAACAAAATTGGTCATCACTGATTCAATAATAGAAACATATAACACTACAGTCCACTACCCAGCTATAACTAACTTGTAAAACATAGAAATGTTCAAACCAAAACATTCACACAAGTATTTAAACTAGGATTTATAGTGGAAACCCAATATGGGAAAAACCACTTTGTAACATGCTACTATTATTTTCACTCTTCTAAAGTGAGCTTGGTTAAAATCCAACCCTATCAAAGGTTACAATACACACTGTCAAGTGTGACCCGGTTAAAGGATTTCAATCACTCTGTTAAAAGTGAGCCTAGTCAAAGGACTTACACACACTCCATTAGAATGCAACCTTGTTCAAAGGATTTAACATATGACTGTTAGGTCAACCTTTGTTAAAAGGATTTTGACTAGTACAATGGTTAGAAAGTAGCAGTAGTATAGATCTGAAAGCATACACCACACTTTGCAAATATTAGATCCAATTCCGTACACAAATGCTGGTTTACTAACATTGAAACTTTGCCATCTCCACTTCTGATCTGCTCAGAACTTTCCTTCAAGAAATCACCACACTTTTCCTTCAACCTTTTCACTTATATAGTCAATAAAACTTTTCTGTTCTTCTAGCATCTACTTCACCATTACATACACATACCTTTCTATTCCTTTAATACTTTCCTCTGTTAGGTTAACTTTTTCTTTTGCTACATAATCTCCTTCATAGATCTTAGAGTTAGGTCAAATACATTGAATCTACCTACTTCATGTTCTTCATCTCCTCTTCTAGAATCATCTCAAATCTCATAAAGATTTACAATAAAATATTTTACAAAGCATTAAATGCTTCCATACAATCAATAACTAAAGTCAACACATTTTACATAATCCAAGAATTCAACAATGTCAGCTACAAATCTGAATTCTCTTCAAATATAAAATTGCTAATGCTCGGTCAATACTATGATCATCCACTCGGTCTCCATGTAAAACACTCGGTTACTACTAAAACTGTTTCCTCAACAATTATTGTCTTCCTCGACAATTTACTGATACTCGGTCGACACTAGATTTTTTCTTGACATCCACTAACTCGGTTGACTCTGTAATAACTAGGCTTAAACATGATTTCTTCATTTTTTCTCAGTTAAGCCTACTAGTTTAGTCTTTAATCTTACTAAGATAAACAATATATTGTCTCATCATTGTACAACATAGTCAAGTACACTTTGTAGTATCAAGATAAATCAACCTTTCCTTAGGTGCTATTGTTACCAACCTTCTTTCCCTTCTCACCATAGATATAGTACTTTTGTTAGTAGCAATAGTCTTACCAGTTAAGGTTTGACATCAATGACAATACAAAAATTGTTTCAATTGCAGTTTCCAACAATCTCCCTCTTTGGCATTGATGGCAACATCATATGATATCACCTGAATAACACATGGATTACCAACCAATAAAAAAAAAAACTTATCTATCCATCAGATAAAATTTATAATATCCTTAGCTTCATTCTGATTCAGAATTAGTAAATCTTACTTCTATGATCATCAGAAGTATTTGGATCTCCCTCTATCCTAATCTTTCATTTCAGGTCAATCTCCCTTACTTTTGGTGTCATGTGTTTTAGTATCATTTCAGTTCAATCTCCCTCTTTCACAAAAATTGCCAAAGCAATAACTCAAACATACATCCAATAGATGTAGATATATATGTTTAGAACAATGTTTCTCCCTCTGTCATCTTGCTTATGACTGATTTGTTGTCTTTGCTTCTTCTTCATAGCTCTAGGACAATCCTAAAGTGTGACAATATTTTGCATCAATGTGTCAAATGTTCTGTTGTAGCATATTTGATGCAGTGCTCCTAGCTTGGCTAGGCAGCCTCAATTAGGGGAAGGACCCCTAATTGACTTCTCAGGTACTCATGAGCTTCTTTAGGTAAAGCTTTAGTGAATATGTCTACCAATTGTTCTTTTGTATTCACATATTCCATTTGGACTTCCTTGTCTTCTACTAATTCCCTCAAATAGTGATACTTGATTGCTATGTGCTTGGGCTTAGTGTGCATCACTAGATTCTTAGAAATATTGATAGCACTTGTGTTGTCACAAAAAATAACAAGAGGTTTAGTGATTTCTTCTTTCATGCCTATCAACAACTATTTTATCCATATCAAATTTGAACAGTTTACTACAACAACATACTCGGCTTTAGCAGTAGATTGGGAAATGCAATTTTATTTCTTGCTTGTCCAGGAGACTAATCTCTATCCAAGAAAGAAAGATCCACCACTAGTGCTCTTTTTGTCATCTACATTTCTTGCCCAATCAGCATCAATATATACTCTAAGTTCAAATTTTTCATTCTTCTTGTAGTATAACCCATAGTTAGTAGTTCCTTTCAAGTATCTCATGATTCTTTTCACCACCATCATGTGTGTTTCCTTAGGATTGGTAGAGAATCTTGCCACAATCCCAAAAGCTAATGCAATATCAGGTCTACTATGGACAACATACTGCAATTTTCCAATCCTGGATTTGTACAAAGTCTAGTTAACTTCTGCAGCATCATCATTCTTAAATAACTTTTGTCCATAACCATAGGAGTTCCCGCTGGTCTAGCATCTTCCATTCTAAAAGTTTTTAGTATTTCATTAACATACTTAGAGTTTGTAATGAAAATACCTTTCTTCATTTGATATACTTGTAAACCAACAAAGAATTTGATCTCACCAAACATACTCATTTCAAATTCAGTTTGCATTTCATGTGAAAAACTTTTACACAATGCATCTTGTCCACCAAAAATAATGTCATCAAAAAAAATTTTGGCCAACAAAATACCTCTACCTTCTTCATCTTTCATATACAGATTGCTTGTGTCATTTGTCCTAGAAAATCCAATCTATATCAGATAATTATACAACCGCTCATACCATGCTCTGGGAGCTTGTTTCAATCCATATAAAGCTTTGTTTAGTTTGCATACCATGTGTCTTCTGTTTGGATCAATAAAACCTTCTGGCTATTCTATGTAAACTTCTTCTTGTAGTATACCATTTAAAAATGCAGACTTGACATCCATTTGATATACCTTAAAATATTTATAAGCAGCATATGCAAGCAGAGTTCTTACTCCTTCCAATCTAGCTATAGGGGAAAATGTCTCCCCATAATCAATTCCTTCTTCTTGTGCGTAGCCTTTGTACACTAGCCTAGCTTTCTTCCTAGTGATTTCACCTTTTTCATTCAACTTCTTTCAAAATACCCACTTTGTTCCTATAACATTCTTATCTGCAGGTCTCAGCACCAGAGTCCAGGTTTCATTTTTCTCAATTTGGTCAATCTCTTCATTCGTTGCTTATATCCAGTCTTCATTTTCTAATGCCTCTTTAGTTGTCTTAGGTTCAAATTCACATAGTAAGCTTGTTGGATCTTTTGTCTTGCTTTTGGTCTAAATTCCAGTGTCTCTATCACCAATTATTTGTTCAGGCTTGTGATGTCTTCTTACATATTTTTCCAAAATATGTTCAACATTTTTCTCTTCTATTTCATCAAGTTCCCCAACAAGATTTTTAGATTTAGCTTTTGAATGCTTGGCAACCTCTTCCTGATCCTTGGTAGCATTGTCTTGTAGCTCGACATGTTCTTGTTCTCTCTTGGCACTATTTTCCTGATGCTCAGCATCATCTGTCTGTCACTCAGAATTACTTGCTTGAGACTTGACATTAGGTGCAAGTCTGTTACTTGCCTCTTCTATTTCCTCAATGTACACAAAAGATCTGTAATCTTTTGGTTCTCTTTTGCTATCAGCTTCATTTCTTCCTACATACTCATCAATTTTTACATTGACACTTTCCACAATTTTGTTAGTGTTAGAGTTCAAACACTTACAAGCTATACTTTTTGTGGAGTAGCCTAGGAATATGCCTTCATCACTTTTAGCATCAAACTTTCCATTCCTATTGTCTTTCAATATATAACACTTGCTTCCAAAGATTCTAAATTATTTAACACTTGGTGCATGCCCATACCATAATTCATAGGGTGTCAAATTTGTACCTTTCTTGATCTGTACCTGGTTAAGAGTGTAAATAGCTATACTTATAGCTTCTTTCCAGTATTTCTAAGCCACATTCTTTTCAATCAATAATGTCCTTGCATAGTCAAAAATAAATATGTTCCTTCTTTCTACTATACCATTCTGTGGAGGTGTCCTAGGTGCAGACATCTATCTTTTGATTCCTCTATCATTGCAAAATAGATTAAATTCATTTGATGCAAATTCTCCACCACGGTCAAATCTAAGACATTTCAGGTTCCTACCTATCTCCTTCTCAACCTTAGCCAAATACCACTTAAAAATTTGAAAAGCATTAGATTTTTCTTTTAGAAACATTACATACATCATCCTTGTATGATCATCAACAAACAAGATAAAATATCTAGCACCATGGCAACCTTGTATACCCATAGGTCCACAAAGGTCAGTGTGAACCAAATCTAAAATGTGTTTAGAAGTAAAGGATTTGTTCTTGAAACTTGACTTAGTCATTTTTCCTAACTAACATTCTTTGCACATCACATTCTCAAGTCTCTTCAATCTAGGTAGGCCTCTTACTTTCTTCTTCTTACTTATCTCTACCAGATTGTCAAAGTTAACATGACATAGCCTCTTATGCCATAGCCAAATATCATCAAGTTGTACAAACATACATATTCCCTCAGAGAGGTCAAGATAGAACAAATTACCTCTAGTCTGCTCACCAGTTCCAATCAGTTCACCAGTAGCATCAAATATCTTAGCTTTCTTGTGATGAAATTCCACTCGGTAACCAATTCTGTTGAGCTGAGCAACACTTAACAAATTATAATTCAATCCTTCAACCCAATAAGAATTTTCACAAGAGATCATATCAGTCATTTTAATCAATCCTTTTCCTCTAACAGGACATGGTGCATCATTATCAAATGTTACACTTTTACCTTTATAATGATGTAGGGTCTCAAACTTACTCTTGTCGCCAATCATGTGATGTGAACAACCATTGTCTATAATCCATTTGTCATTCTTGTTCACATAGGAAATCAATGCAGTTTTCTCATACTCATTAGATTCATGTTTCATTGCAACATAGACTACCTCAATTTCAAAATCATCACTATCAGTGTCAGTCTCTTCTTCAGCAATGTAACATGATTTCTTACCTTTTTCTTTGTAGTCTTTGTACCTTCGGTAGCCTTTGTCATCTCTTCTATCTTTTTGTCTGCTATTTCTTTCTTCATCTTTATCCTTCCTATTAGGACATCTAGAAGCTATATGACCAACCTTGTTACATGCAAAACATATAATAGGGAGTTTACCTTTATATTTTCCTTTTCCTCTTCTCATTCTTCTAGCCATAAGAGCTTCTAGATCTTGAAGATCTTCATCAGAAGTGTCACTGTCATCCTCACTTTCACTTTCACTTTCACTTTCACTGATGCATCTTTCTTTTTCCTTCTTAGGCTTGTTTAGGACTAACTATCACTTAAAAGTAGATTCAACATTTCCAATACTACCAACAGTGAAATTATCATAATTAGATAGTTCAAAAGTAGTCAGCTTGCTAATCAAACCTTCCAAAGTAAGAACATTTGTAGAGTTACATCTAGATTCCTCAATAGCTAAGATCTTAATAGCATATATAGGACGCAAAGTTCTTAACACTTTTCCAATTATGGTCTCATCATCAATAGTTCCATTTTCTCCTCTAATGGCATTCACAACCTCTTTTATTCTACCATAATATTGTGCAATGTTTTCACCTTCATTTATTCTTATTTCATCAAACTTACCTCTAAGATTCTCAGCTTTAGCTTCCAGTACATATAGATCACCACCATAGATCTTTGCAAGAGTGTCCCACATATCTTTAGTAGTTGTGCAGTCCTTAATGTCTTCAAATTTTGGATAGCTTACGGCAGATGCAAATTCCAGCATTGCCTAATTGTGTTCTTGCTTAGCTCTCATTTCCTCGGTAGTGAAAGGTGCAATAGGTGTGACATAGTCATGCTCAATCTAGTACTTTGTAGAATCACCAATACCGACCAAATGTAGCTTCATCAAGCTTTTCCATGCAGGGAAGTTTTCCTTATTTAGCTTTGGTACCTCCTTCTTATACATCTTGATCATTTGCTTCAAGTCCCTTTAAACTTGCTTTCTGTAAACACCAATAAGCAACCTGGCTCTGATACCAATTATTAATATGTTTTGGAACAACAAAGAGGGGGAGGTGAATCAGTTGTTCTCAGGTTCTGATGTATAAAATAACTTCAAAAACTTTTCTTTAAATTAGATCAAGCAAACAAAACAAACTTGGTCATCATTGATTCAATAATAGAAACATATAACATTGCGGTCTACTACCTAGCTATAACTAACTTGTCAAACACATAAATGTTCAAACCAAAACATTCACACAAGTATTGACACTAGGATTTATAATGGAAACCCAATATGGGAAAAACTGCTTTGTAACATGCTACTGTTATTTTCACTCTTCTGAAGTGAGCTCGGTTAAAAGCCAACCTTGTCAAAGGTTACAATACACACTGTCAAGTGTGACCCAGTTAAAGGATTTCAATGACCCTGTTAAAAGTGAGCCTGGACAAAGGACTTACATACACTCTATTAGAATGAAACCTTGTTCAAAGGATTTAACATATGATTGTTAGGTCAACCTTTGTTAAAAGGATTTTGACTATTACAATGGTTAGAAATTAGTAGTAGTATAGATCTGAAAGCATACAACTCACTTTGCAAATATCAAATCCAATTCCATACACAAATGCTGGTTTACTAACTTTGAAACTTTTCCATCTCCACTTCTGATCTACTCAAAAATCTCCTTCAAGCAATCACCACACTTTTCCTTCAGCCTTTTCACTTATACAGTTAATAAAACTTTTCTATTCTTCCAGCATCTACTTCACCATTACATACACATACCTAATGCTTCAGTTCCCTTAATACTTTCCTCTATTAGGTTAACTTTTTCTTTTACCACATAATCTCCTTTGTAGATCTTAGGGTTAGGTCAAATACGTTGAATCTACCTGCTTCATGTTCTTTGTCTCCTCTTCTAGAATCATCTCAAATCTCATAAAAATTTACAATAAAATGTTTTACAAAGCATTAAATGCTTCCATACAATCAATAACTAAAGTCAACACATTTTACATAATCCAAGAATTCAACAATGTCGGCTGCAAATTTGAATTTCTTCAAATATAAAATTGCTGATGCTTGGTCAATACTGTGATCATCCACTCAGTCTCCATGTAAAATGCTCAGTCACTACTAAAACTATTTCCTTGGCAATTACTGTCTTCCTCAAAAATTTATTGATACTAGGTCGACACTAGATTTTTGCTTAGCATCCTCTAACTCGGTCGACTCTATCATAACTCAGCTTAAACATGATTTCTTCATTTTTGCTCAGTTCAACCTACTAGTTTAGTCTTCAATCTTACTAAGATAAAAAAAAAATATTGTCTCATCATTGTACAACATATTCAAGTACACTTTTGTAGTATCAAGATAACTCAACCTTTCCTTAGGTGCTATTGTTACCAACCTTTCTTTCCCTTCTCACCATAGATATAGTACTTTCCTAAGTAGCAACAATCTTACCAGTTAAGGTTTGACATTAATGACAATACAATAATTGTTTCAATTGCAGTTTCCAACATGGCACTCCCTAATGATCCAAGCTTGTTGAATACACGCGGAAGCAAATAATAAAAAGAGTGAGAGAGAGAATGCCAGATCTTTCATATATTTTCATCAAATGGAATCATACATGCTAGGATGTAAGGCATTCCCGGTTATGGCCTGATATTACAATTAATCTCAGAAGTCCGCAAACATGTGAGGATCTATTATAAATCTAAATTCTAATGTCTACAATCTTCTATCCAAAAACTACCTTCCTAAACTACAACCAAACAATTACATTTATACAAGAGGCTACCAAACTGAGTTGGCCTTTAGATCCACAATCAATGGAAGAAATGGTTAGATCTAGGACCACACACTTCCTAATGATGGATTTGAATATTAAATATGTGATCCAATATAAATATACAAGTTGGCCACAATAGAAACTAAAACTAAACCCGCTGGTGAGCAAGGAAAACTGAGCAACAGACAAGCAACGTCGAGTGCCACCGAAACAACTGACTGCCTAGGAGATAACTGACCACACTTGATAACCAAAGGAAACTGACTGAATACTGACCAACTCGATCAAAGCCGGAACCGAGCAACACAGACAAACTTCAAAATGTTTTTGGTGATATAGGATTGCTAAGGACCCAAGATGCTCCCGCATCAAACACCTGGGGTTATTTTGAAATGATTCTCCAAATGATTTGGTAGGTATGATCCATGTTACATCCAACTCAAACTGTGAAATCCAAGAACTATCTTCCATCAGTCTATTTTTCCACTTTACCAGATATTCCATATATTGTTTTCCTCTTGTACTCTTGCCAATTCTTTGATTCAAAATCTGTTCAATCTCTTCATTCTGCTTCTTAGGATATTTTGTTGGTACTGTCATTTCTTCATCAAGTTCATGATACTCATACAAATTAGAAACATTAAAAATTAGTGATGTTAGAAGAAGGAGAGATAGGAATTGAGAGGGGAGGGGTGAATCAGTGCCTTAAAAAACTTTACTTGTAAACCTTTCAAATCTATAACTGTAAATAGTGATAACCAACCAAAATAACTTGAATCTAATTGCACAAATCAATCATCCATTTAACAACATGAAATCAATATCACAATCATATGACACAAGTATTTTGGTAATGCAAAAACCCTTGTTAGAAGGTAAAAACTGCGATGGAGATGACACCCACAAATTCTTCACTACTGCAGATAGAAAAGGTTTGCCTATTAGGGCTACAAGTTTTGATCACTTTTGGTGATCTCACCCTATTAGGAGTGACATGTTAGATCAGCTAGATCTACCTAGTTATAGGATTTTAACAACACTAATGAAGTGTGCACTCAGTTAAGAGATTTACATAAGACTGTCAAGTCTACTCTGTTAAGATATTTTATCCAAAACTCTATTATAATTATCATAAAGCAATAGGTAGTTATCTGCTATTTGACAACTCAATTTTCTAATATAGATCTATAAGATCTGATAAAATATCACCTTACCTGTCATGAATCTCTACTCTGAACTGCTCAATAGCCTCTACTGATTTTGCTCAATCTGAATTCCTCTGTACTCAGTTCTGCTCTGTTAACTGATAGACTTGAAGTTAGGCAATTGCTTCAAGTGCTCCATGATTCATATATCAGCTCACACCAAAAATGATGAAAAAACACAAATATATAGTGTTATGTTTTTGCCACTTTAACAAAATTAGGTTACATAATAGTCATAACCCTAAGATCTACGATGTACAATAATAACCTAGATAATCTATTACAAAAGATATACATTCTATTTAATGAATATCATTACATTAAATGTTCCTCGATCTAAGTAAAACATTTTATAAACCATTGTAACCATTTGCATAGAAGAATGTGCCATTTCTAATTACTATGATGTTTCATGTGATCCTTAGTAAACATTGTGTAAATTGATCGATGTATACTGTGATGCTCGGTGTTTACTATCTGTCAGTGTTGGTGTTTGCTGGTGCTCAGTAAACTGTCTATTTCTTGGTATATAGGCTTTATCAACTAGTCTATTATGCTTTATGTTACCAATTATCTCAATGTAAGTGACCGATCAATATCTTTACACACCTTTGGTACTAATGACAATCTTATAAGCTCAATAGAGATAACAATTTCCCCCTTTGGTATTAGTATCAAAACTTCAAATGTATATAGATAAAATTTTCTATATAACTTATATCTTCACCATATACATAGACACATAAAAAATTTCTAAGTACTAAGTACTCCCCTTGGGTGCATGCTCCCAGTAGTATATAGTATACATAGCATCTATGTACATATTTGGCATAACAGTTGATACATTCTTTTCCCCCTTTTTGATAGTAATGCCAAATGCAAAATTTAAGTAGTATACTCACAACTTTGCAAAAATATGCTGATGGGTTTTCTTCACTGACTCCAAGAGGTTGTCCCATTCCTCTTTCAAGTTGGTGAGAGCGATGTGCTCAAGACCAACTTGTGCATGCATGTCAAAGATGTTATCTAACACCGAAATTTTTGGTGTTGCAACTAGTAGCTCGACTTTGACAATATGTGCTTAAAAATTTTTAGGTATGGAATGAGTTTAGTTTGCAACTTAGTAACCTAATCTATTATGTGCTCTTCTTATTTATTCAAATTTGCTATCAACTATCGGAGTTCCTAAACTTGGTGAATGTTCTTTAACAAAGCATGAGGCTTGGTTATAGCTGCATTTGTACTCAACTATATTTCTACTTCTAATCCTTTGATCTTTTCACTGACTTCAATAGTGAAGATGCCTATAGTACAAAGTTTCAATAGATATTGACAAATTGTCTAGGTGATGGTTTTTATCTTGGTGATTACCTTAGATAATTTGACCTTCTGTAATGCCACTTCTAGGCTGATTTTATCTGCTAATTTGTGTTATATCCTAGATTCTACCCTTTCTTCAATTCTTTTATCTACATCAGTGTCAAAGAAATTGATCTTCTCGGGAAGTTTAGCAAGTTGATCTATGATAGGTGTATCCTCATCAATATTTATCTTAGGTACTACCTATTGGAGGATCCCGCAGATTAGTTAATACTTCTTTTCATTTGTGTTCTTTCTTCAACTTTTCTTGTGTTGCCTTCCTTGTACATAGTTCCCCATATTTTCTCAAGTCTTTGGGGCTTAGGGTCCTTGGGTCACAATCAAGGATAATGATCACTTCATCTAGGGTGACCGGCCCTTTTCCTTTCTTTTCTTCTTCAGTGCTGGAGGTGATTTCTTCTCAATAATAGCAATAGTTTTATCTCCAGTCTTCGGAGTATCCCTCCTGGTTAACACATGTTCTTCCTTCTTCTACTCCTCGGTATTTGTAGTCTCAGTTTATATAGTATGAATCTCGAATGTGGTGTCAAGTGGGATCACCTCTATTGTCTTTGGTTCTTGTGTTTCCTTTGCTTCTTCTATTTCCTTAGCTATAGTGGAAGGTGTTGGCTCCTGAAATCACTGGACTCAATCCTAGTGGTTTCGAGATGCCAATTGACGAATTCAAATCTCTTTCTCTAACTTGAATCCCTGCACTTTTGGTTAGAAACCAGGGTGGGTGTACCCAAACAAAAAATGATAACTAAAAAATTGCTAATCTAAGGACTAGGATTCTAGGATCAAAACTGAAAGCCTAATCGATCAAACTACAACTATACTAAAGTATCAAAACTATAATGTTATAACGAAATTAGGGTTAGAAAAGATGAAAATGCTGTTAGAAATCAAGATTAGTGAATCAATTGAAAACTTTTTAAAATCTAAGTCCTAATATAGATAATTGCTTCAAAATTGAAATGGGCAAAACCTAGAAACCAATAAATGAAAATGACAGATATGTAAAAACAATACTGAATATGAGACCAGTGCCTATAACATTGGGCATTAGAGTCCTGACAATTGAAATGTGTTAGGAGACATAAATGAATTCTAAATTATCAATATAGACAACTTTATTGAATTTAACTCCGATGTTTATAGACCAACCAAGTGCGCACTTTTGGAAGAGTTTAACTAAAAACATATTCTAGGAGACCAATATTTTCATCAAATATATTGATAACTTGAATTCAAACCGATCACTTTACAGGAACTCAAAAGAATTCATCCGTACATAAATATCATCAAAAACTCTAAATTATAACATTAAAGAAATTTAAACTTATCTCAATCCAGTAGTGTTACAGTACTGATGACATTTCATTTATCAGCCTTCCAGATTCGCCTATAAAAAATTTAGTCCATGATATGTGTATATGCCATCACAAAATTGTTTTAAAACTTTTAATGTTGATGAAAATGATGATGTCCCTTGTATCAAATGTTTCCCTATAAATGTAATTACCAAAGGTTTTATGTGAAAAGACATAACCTTTCATAAAACCTAATCCTGGCAACTAACCCTAAAATATGCCTAATAAACTATTACAATGATTGTTCGGGAATATCTTCCCCAAATTAATTTCATTCTGGTATCCTATGCATAATAATTTGTTCTTTAATTTCCCGCACACACAAAATAACCGATATTAGTTTATAATAAAAACATTATATAATGTGTTAATTTTATTATTTATTAATACTTGTTTGAAAAATGAGTATCATAAAATGAAATCCTTCACACACAAAATTTATTAAATTGTGAAACATACATAAAAACAATATTCTCATATTTTATTTTAAAAATAAAGCATATTGCATTCATTCTAAAATAGGATCCCTTAAATGATATTAACCCTAAAATAAAATTCATTTACTCAAAGGTTAATTTATTAAGCTCACAAAATAATTCCTTAAAGATATTAAAATATGGAAAATTTATTAATTGTTAAAATATACATGATTAGGAAATATAAATTTTTACCTTCCTGAACAACCCTAATGTACATCAAAAGAATAAACTTACTCATAAAAGTAAGTAGAATGAAAAATAAAACCCTAAAATTAAATTGACACAAAAGTGAGAAAACATATTTAGGGAAATAATGAATCATCATTCAAACCCTAATAATATAAAATTTAATCTACAAAATATGTATTATTAAAGATTAATAATAATAAAATTACTTCACCCTAAAAGTATTTCATATTAGCTATAGGTGAAAATGTGAAAGTGAAAAGAGGTTAGGTTATTTGGTAAATAAATTAATTAAATAACAAACTAACCGAATCATATAACTTAAAATAATTAATTAAACTATTGAAGTTCCCCCTTAACAAATAATATTAATTTTAATAATTTATTTTTAAAAAAATATAATTATCTTATATTTATATATTTATTTCTACACATACTCTCGAAGAATAATGTAGAGTAGTTGGTTAGGGGTAGATTCGGGTAGATAGGTAGGAAGAGGAATGGGTCGAGAGGTCGAGTGTTCAACTCCCTCTCCCCGTTCTTTTTCCTAAAATTTAGAAAATATATAAATACAAAATAACACAATAATCATATTACTAAATTATAAAAGTAATTAGGGAAGAGGTAACTCCTTGTGTGAAAAGTGATTTTGATCTCTCACCTGCACATACTTTGTTCATCCTATTTTATTTTTTAATTTTTATTAGAATTATTATTTATTTCAAATGGATGTGCATTAAATAATTTGAAATAAATGAATTAACAACCTTATAAATGACAAATATAATACGCCTCTTCATTCATTTTCATTTTTCATCAAAGGATATTTACAAAATATAATCAATATGTATTATACTTCCCTGATGTCCTATTCCTTTAGGAGCTGAAATTTTCGGTGCCAACAGTGGCTCTAATTGGGGACGTGGGTCCATACCTGGACACAGCGAGAATCCAGACTTCTCTGGAGGAGCAGACCACTTTCATAAAGTATTAACAATATACAATAATGATAAATAAATAAAATAAAATATAAAGAATAAAAAAGAAAGGAAAACTCAGTTACCTCTCCAAAATAATAGTTCTCATGCTGAAATATCAAATATGAAGCTTGCAAAGAAAGTGTAAATAAGAGAATTGATTTCTTAGGAGAGATACTTACCTGAGCAGATAACCTTACCTCTATCAAAAACCTTGTTTTGGTTATGTAACATTTTATGCCTTCTTGAAATGTATTGAACATAGTTTTTATTCCACCTATCATAATTCTCAATATAATAAACTTGCTCATCACGAGACACATTTCCTGACTGTGAGATATCTTATTCACATTCTAGAGAGATCTCATTTATTTCACAAAATTGATTAACACATGGTCCATATCCATCCTTCTCAAAAAAATTTGTAAACATTTTTCCTTCATCAAATGTTTCACTCCTTTGAGGTTTTATTTTATCAAATATAACCTGATCATGATTTACACTTGTTTCCACACAAACCTGATCCGGCGTATATGTTTCCTCAATCTGTTCATGATTTCCTTCTTTGTATGAGTTTTCATTAGGGATTTCGATGCATTCATTTTCTTCCATCAAATCATCGAATACAATTTTAAGAATAAGCTTTACCTGCTCACAGTTACTCCTAAACTGTATATTTTTTTTAAAAACTCTGGCCTGATATCAGAAGATATTTCACGGAAGATATCCATCATCCTCATAAACAAACTCACCGCATTTTCATTGTCATATCGTTCTAAAGTAATAAATGCATCCAAGGGAGATAATGATTCATCCCCCTGGTGTTGATTTACCTGATGACCCTGTTGATCAGTGTGGGGTTGCATCGTTCCTCCAAAATGATGCTGTCCAGAATGCCCGAATTGTTGATTAGTGCCTTCATCATAATATTGTGCATGGTTTTTATTTGCGTGAAACCTTTCTTCATAATTATTATTTTCATTATGCTCGAATTGATAAATACTACTTAGCATGTTTTTACCTTCGGTTGTTTTTTGTTCACCGTATTTATTACTTTCAGCATATAAATATTTATCTTCATGCTTTATCCCATCATTATTAACATACTGATCATTCGCGAAGTCATTTGACTGTTTATAAATATTAAGGTAATACCTATCGTACATCAGTTGATGTCCATCTTCACGCTGTTCACTAAACACATGCCGATTCTCTTCTCCAGTATTCACGTGCTGGTCATAATTTGGATGAAAAAGCTTTTGTGCAAACCTGGGAGTCTTCTGCGTGTCTCCAAGCCGCTGGGTCTGGTTTCCCTCATGTATTTCATTTTGCATAGAATACTGAATACAGGTTCGCTTATTATGAGGTGGCTTATGTGCGTCCTCATAACCTCGCACAGGATCATGAGGCTGCTCACGCACGCCTTGTGATTGCATTCGGTTCTTACAATATACATTATCTTGGTAATATAATGTATCTATATCCTCATGCATGGGTTGATAACTGTTATTTTGTTCTTGTTTACTTGTGTCTTCACGTTGGGCATCAATCTTGGAGATATATAAACCTTGAAGCTGCTCACGTGAACTCCCCACGTGTTGCATTTCATTTTGGTCTTGTGCCAATCTTCTTGGTTGCTTACGCAAAGCCATACGCTGCTCTTGTTGTTTAGGGTCATGCTGTTTATAAAAGTCATTATCATATTGTTCATTCATTTTCACACAATCTTCATGATATTTACGATGGGTATTCACCAAGCTTTTAAAATTGTTATTATACCTTTCATTGTAAATATTTTTACCCTTATTTTGCGCAACTTCAAAAGAATTATGCTGCTGTTTACCTGTGTTTCCAAACCACTTATACTGTGCCTTGTTTTTAGCATTAATCATAACAGGCTGTTCATGCATGCTCTTAGCATGAGAATGATTATCACCAGCAATATAATTTGGGATACTATTTATGATTTTTTGATTTTGCGCATGGTATTGAACATTGCCCAGCAGCATATCATTTTCCTCACGTGAGTATTCACGCTGATTTTTGTCATACTCTTTCTTCCCTTGCGCGTAGTTGCAGATTTTACGCTGCTCATGTGGTTGAAGGTTCTTATCGTTATCCTGTGCAAGTATATTATGCTTACTTTGTTGTTGACATACAACATTATCATCGCAATTTCCATTAATAGGCTGCTCACATTTTTTATTGAACAGACTAAAACTTTGATAACATCCGCGTTCTATTTGCTGATTTCCAATACTTGTATTAATGCATTCCTCTTGTCCATACGCTGATTTACTTGGCTGCACATTTTTATCCATTTGCTGATTTCTTAAAACATGAATATTTTTATTGAATTTTCTATCCACTTCCTGCGCAAGTTTGAGGGTATGGGGCTGCTCACGTGAGCCTCTATTATGCTCTCTATGTTCACCAGTTGAACTTGACTTTTGTACAGTATTATTCCTCCGGCTGAAAACGTTAATACTCTCTTCTTTTTGCACAGGAAAGTAGATATTATTATATTTTGAATATTCCTTTTGCATGAGTTGGTGCGGATTTATGTGTTGTTGCCCAGGTATGTAATTATTATTTCTTAATTTATAAATATTATTATTACAGCTATCTCCCTTTATTTGCTCAAGCGTATTTGGCTGCTCGCATGAACTTTCATTATGCTGCATGAAATTTGAAATATCATAATTATTTTTTACCATGCTATTTCCATGCTGCACACTATTCTTCCTTGGCTTTTTACACAATACTTCATTTATATCGGTGTGATATTGCGCAACAATATTCTTGTCTAGTATGTTTTTGGTATACTGCTCATACTCTCTGCTATCTCCCAGAAGTTGAGCATATCCATTTTGTTGTACACAATTTTCATTTCCACATTGCTTAACATTATCATATTCTTTCTCCCTGTGATGCACCAGCTGGTATATATTATTGTGTTTATTCTTAATTTTACACACATCTTCCAAACCCCCATTGTCTGTATGCAGATCATGAGTATTGGTCCTCTTATGCATATGGTCATAACCATTATCTTGCTGTTCATGGAAATCATTATCATATTGTTCATTCATTTTCATACGATCCTCATGCCGCGCAGGTACATCACCATTATTTTTCTCGATAATATTATTTTGCTCATATAAATCATCATATTGCTGCATACACCATATTTGATGATTGTTATTTTTATGCATTGAATTCACATATTGTTTATTTCCTTGTCCATATACACAATCCTCATTAAAACCATTATGCACATCATGTATTTTATCTTGAAACAGTTTATAACATTCATCTTTTTGCTGATTGCAAATGTAATCCTGTTGCATATCATCTCTATTATCTTTATAATATGCTTTTTTAGCATTTTTATCTCCTTGCATATCAGCATAATGTTTCTCATCATGATTATGCTCAGAATTATTAACATTATGACCTAGATAATCATTATCCTTTTCCCAATACTGTGAATTTCCACCATATTGGGGATGATCAACATTATCAAATAGACTATACCTTTTCCTATTATGCACAGGTTGTCTCTGCGAATCGTTCAATTCATGTTGCTTATTCTGATTACCCTTTCGATCACTGTCATTTTTTCTTCCCCCACTGTTCTGATTGCTATGGGAATTACTGATATCTTTTGACCTGTTGCTTAGGTCACACATCAGATTATCAAAAACTTTAAACCATTCACCTTTGTCTTTTTTCTTCATTGTTTGGTTCCAATTCGATGAACCGCTTGTTCGTTAGAGATCTTCTCCCTAACATAGGCTTCGCCTGAAACTAGATTTTAGAGTCGCCACCTCACCTCTTGTGAGGAATTAATAACTATTCTGGATCTTTCTCCCAGTAGAGTCTTTACAACTTAACTAGAGATTCTGTAATTGAATCTGTCCCCAGCGGAGTCGCCAATTTGTTGGCTCCTGAAATCACTGGACTCAATCCTAGTGGTTTCGAGATGCCAATTGACAAATTCAAATCTCTTTCTCTAACTTGAATCCCTGCACTTTTGGTTAGAAACCAGGGTGGGTGTACCCAAACAAAAAATGATAACTAAAAAATTGCTAATCTAAGGACTAGGATTCTAGGATCAAAACTGAAAGCCTAATCGATCAAACTACAACTATACTAAAGTATCAAAACTATAATGTTATAACGAAATTAGGGTTAGAAAAGATGAAAATGCTGTTAGAAATCAAGATTAGTGAATCAATTGAAAACTTTTTAAAATCTAAGTCCTAATATAGATAATTGCTTCAAAATTGAAATGGGCAAAACCTAGAAACCAATAAATGAAAATGACAGATATGTAAAAACAATACTGAATATGAGACCAGTGCCTATAACATTGGGCATTAGAGTCCTGACAATTGAAATGTGTTAGGAGACATAAATGAATTCTAAATTATCAATATAGACAACTTTATTGAATTTAACTCCGATGTTTATAGACCAACCAAGTGCGCACTTTTGGAAGAGTTTAACTAAAAACATATTCTAGGAGACCAATATTTTCATCAAATATACTGATAACTTGAATTCAAACCGATCACTTTACAGGAACTCAAAAGAATTCATCCGTACATAAATATCATCAAAAACTCTAAATTATAACATTAAAGAAATTTAAACTTATCTCAATCCAGTAGTGTTACAGTACTGATGACATTTCATTTATCAGCCTTCCAGATTCGCCTATAAAAAATTTAGTCCATGATATGTGTATATGCCATCACAAAATTGTTTTAAAACTTTTAATGTTGATGAAAATGATGATGTCCCTTGTATCAAATGTTTCCCTATAAATGTAATTACCAAAGGTTTTATGTGAAAAGACATAACCTTTCATAAAACCTAATCCTGGCAACTAACCCTAAAATATGCCTAATAAACTATTACAATGATTGTTTGGGAATATCTTCCCCAAATTAATTTCATTCCGGTATCCTATGCATAATAATTTGTTCTTTAATTTCCTGCACACACAAAATAACCGATATTAGTTTATAATAAAAACATTATATAATGTGTTAATTTTATTATTTATTAATACTTGTTTGAAAAATGAGTATCATAAAATGAAATCCTTCACACACAAAATTTATTAAATTGTGAAACATACATAAAAACAATATTCTCATATTTTATTTTAAAAATAAAGCATATTGCATTCATTCTAAAATAGGATCCCTTAAATGATATTAACCCTAAAATAAAATTCATTTACTCAAAGGTTAATTTATTAAGCTCACAAAATAATTCCTTAAAGATATTAAAATATGGAAAATTTATTAATTGTTAAAATATACATGATTAGGAAATATAAATTTTTACCTTCCTGAACAACCCTAATGTACATCAAAAGAATAAACTTACTCATAAAAGTAAGTAGAATGAAAAATAAAACCCTAAAATTAAATTGACACAAAAGTGAGAAAACATATTTAGGGAAATAATGAATCATCATTCAAACCCTAATAATATAAAATTTAATCTACAAAATATGTATTATTAAAGATTAATAATAATAAAATTACTTCACCCTAAAAGTATTTCATATTAGCTATAGGTGAAAATGTGAAAGTGAAAAGAGGTTAGGTTATTTGGTAAATAAATTAATTAAATAACAAACTAACCGAATCATATAACTTAAAATAATTAATTAAACTATTGAAGTTCCCCCTTAACAAATAATATTAATTTTAATAATTTATTTTTAAAAAAATATAATTATCTTATATTTATATATTTATTTCTACACATACTCTCGAAGAATAATGTAGAGTAGTTGGTTAGGGGTAGATTCGGGTAGATAGGTAGGAAGAGGAATGGGTCGAGAGGTCGAGTGTTCAACTCCCTCTCCCCGTTCTTTTTCCTAAAATTTAGAAAATATATAAATACAAAATAACACAATAATCATATTACTAAATTATAAAAGTAATTAGGGAAGAGGTAACTCCTTGTGTGAAAAGTGATTTTGATCTCTCACCTGCACATACTTTGTTCATCCTATTTTATTTTTTAATTTTTATTAGAATTATTATTTATTTCAAATGGATGTGCATTAAATAATTTGAAATAAATGAATTAACAACCTTATAAATGACAAATATAATACGCCTCTTCATTCATTTTCATTTTTCATCAAAGGATATTTACAAAATATAATCAATATGTATTATACTTCCCTGATGTCCTATTCCTTTAGGAGCTGAAATTTTCGGTGCCAACAGAAGGTGCCTCTGTATGTGTAGGCTTATCTGTGTCTGTAGGTTTCTCTATGTTTTGATCCCCTGTGGTGTCTTTATTTTTCTTAGGATCTAATCCATTGGGTTGTACTTTGGAAAGAATTTTAGCCGCTTCTACAAGTATAGGAAGTTCACTCGGTAGTGATGTAAATAGACATTTAATGTCTAGTGCTTCATCTTTATTTGGTGCAATATTTACATCTTCATCATCTTGGTCATTAGGATCACCATTTGTGATGTCTTCAATGAGTACATCATCATCGGTTTTCTTCTCCAGTTGAATTTCAACTTTATCTGGTGCATCTTGTGAAATACTTATCTCTTCCTTGTCCTCGGTGATATCAATTGTCTCAGTAACTGATATACCAGTATTCTTTTATTTCTTTGTAGTTCCCCCATCAATGCAAATACCCTTATCTTTGGAATTGTGTCTCTTCTTAGACAAGTTCAAGAATGCTTGTTGCTCATCTTTTTCTTCGGCATTCAAAATTGATGCCCATATAGAATCTATTGTGGTATCCATATCTACTACATTTTCATCTATGATCATCAAGGCTGTATTCTTGATCATAAATTTTGCTTGGTATTTGGTCAAGTATTCACTCACTTCTCCAAAGCTTAAATGTGTGGCTGCATGAACTAGAGAGCGTTCTCTCTTTCTCTTCTCGGTGTCTAGTGCAATAGCCCATTTTTCTATAATTTTATCATCCAATTGCTTCGATAATGCACAAGAAAATTCCATTGGAACTTTCTTGAATTTTATCATCATTTGGATGAAAACCTCTTCAATTTTGGTTTGATCTTCTTTTGACATTCTGTTAAATCTGTCTAGTGAGGGATCAGTGAGGTCTCCATTTTCAATTATGTCTTCAATGATTTCATCTATTGTTTTGGCCTTGTTACTTACCACTTTGAATTGATTAACATCATCTTCTATCTGAGTATCCTCAAGATCTTCCTTATTTCTTATGAATTTCCTCCTTTTCTTTGGTGCCTCAGCTACAACCTTGCTCTTTCTCTTAATGTATTTCTTTGTCAGTGTAGTTTCTCTCTTCTTTGTTACTTTCTCTGCTTCTTCCTTATCAGTAAGTGGTGCTACAGTTGACGATCATGTCTTCATACCTTAATTTATAGGTGACTGCTTCTTTGTAGGAATTTCAGGTGGAGGAACCGGTGTAGGATCTACTTCTTTGTCAGACTCAGTCTCCTCACTATCATATGGTTTGTCAACTAACTGTAACTGACCTTTAGTTTCCTATTCAACTAGTGTCCCTTCAGATGTCTCAGATCCATCTCCATATTTAGCAGTTAGGTTTTTCTTCATCTTCTTTACCTTTCTAGATATCTTATTGATCTCAATATTTGTTGAAATTCTAGATTTTGCCTCTTCATATACTCTGAACCTAGTGGCAATGGGATCCTTTGACAGTGCAAGCAGTGCATTAATAGATTTTAGTGTGAAATCATGGTTTATTTCATATCCCATCGGTGCCAACCATTTAATCCTAGGTTCAACTACTTTTATCAAGGTATAATCAGTGTTGACTACAAAACATATGTCATTCTCAAATTTTTGAACTAATTCCCTCAGAATTTTGCTTCTCTTATGCATTTTAGACTGAAACTCTTTAAAGTATGCATTAAACTCTATATTCAACATTTCTCCTAACTTATTCATCATTTCACTAATCTATTTTGTTATCGGTACATTTGGTATCCAATTTACTTTACCAGTGCCAGGTACATACTTTTGTAGATAGAAGAATATGCATGCAAGTAGAGATTCAAACTTACATGTGTTAGATTTATTTTTCCTTATGGTCTTCATATTCTCTTGAAGTTGATGAAATAGTACCTTTGGCAAGATCAACTTGGTGACCTTTTACTACAATTTTGTGTGCCATGTCTACTGCATTGGAGGGTATGTTGTTTAGTCTACTCGATTGAAATAACTTGTACCTAATCACATGTGGTACAAATTTGACTGTTGGGTCCTTGATTGTTGAAATCTTCAATGCCTGACCGTCCCATTGTGCTCCATTATATTTCTCAACATCCAGTCATGATGAACTACATAAAGCCTTAGCCTTGTCAGTTGTAGGGAGCCCAGTAAACCTACTGATCATTTTCTTGTTGACCTCAATCAGTTTATCCAGCCAGAATTTGTCATCATGATACCTGCTCAAAATGATTCTGATCCAATCTAATTTAAATGATTTCAGAAAGTGTATAAAACATGATAACCTTGATTCCTCAATCTTCGTGCAATCTGATTTCATTTTTCCATCGCGGCCATATAGTTGTTGATATGATGCAATAGTTTCAAAATCTCCAACTTCTCTAATTTTGCAATGAATATACGACCTTACATCTTTTGTCAACAAAACCCTCTCTGGTATTCTCGAAAAAGCACACATTGTATCTATTTGTGCTGTGACCTTTAGATGTGGCTTAAACTTTGGCTCATTGAAATTTTCCCTAACAATTAGATTAACTTCCTCCTCAACACTTTGAGTTTTTCTCGCAAATGATGTAGATGCCATAAATTGATTCTAGGGTTTCGGCAAGCAGCAGGATAAGAAGTGTTTGATCGCAAATGAAATTACTCAGTATCATGAAGAGTGATGTCGGTTCGATCTAACATAGCCTTGAATCCTTCTGAAAATCTTTTAGCTCAAACTCTACTCTTTGAATTCTCTTCTCTTTGAAATCACATTGTAAAGATGAACTCTGTTCCCATATATTTATAGACTTTTCGATCTTCCTACTCAAACTTTCATGCAATAAATGCTTGATCTAACTTTTAGTATGAAAAAGCTATCAGCTTGGTGACAACTAAGACTTTCATCTTCTTGGTTAACATATAATTTCTTCATCGATTGATACATGTGCTCGGTTAACCTTAGATAGTGATTACCGATGGGTAGCCAACTCTTGCTCTCTCTTTTATCGACTGTATAACATTGTTAACTCATGACAACTAAACCATAGTGCATCTTTATTCATGCTGATTTGGTATAAGAACATTATACATAAGGAAATATATGTAAAATGTAATCTTTTGAAATATCAGTCCCATACATACCTATTTCACCTTAAGTGGAGGTACCGATATCACCCAATCCAGTGGACAAGGTTTCACCGAAAACATTACTTGACTCAGCATTCTCATTAGATGCCTTTCCACATAGTGTTCCTTAACTTCATGATATCTACAATAGTATATCCACTTTCAAATATATGGTTTTCATCTAGTGCTCAATCTCTGTAGTTCTTTCTTAAATGACTGACCTTATGGCAATGCATACATGCCATCCCAATGCTTGTCCAGCTTCTTGATTGTCCAATCCAACTCTTTCTATAATAGTTTGCTGCAATGTGTCCATATCTACCACAACAACATAGTTGGTCCATGTATTATAATCCCAAACATAAGAATTACCTTGTCTTTTCGGTTGATATGGCCTATGTTGTGGTTTCTCCTTAGGTGTCCAGACTTGTTTCATTTTCACCTTACAGTCTCGTGTAGTGTGTCCATGCTTGTTACAAGTATAGCATATTTTCTCCATAGTGGTATTGTTAGCAAGATCATTTTGCTTAGCTCTACACTCATAAGCAGGATGTCCAAACTTACCACAGTAGTAACAATAACCATTAAACTTAGGAGTGACAGGAGGTTTACCTTGTGCTTTGCTTCTACACACATTAGATGTATGTCCCGATTTTCCATAGTGATAACATGCCAACACTTTTAGGTTTCTAATTTTGATTGATGTTGATTTGTTCAGCTTGTTGTGATGATTCTCCTTCACTAGTGTAGCCTATACTTGCTTTACTTCCAAATCTTCTCCGATTAGTAAAAAAGTCATCAATCTTCTTGTAGTTGTCCTCAACAAGTTTCTTCATTTCATTTTGCTGCAGTTGATTTTTCACTTCATTTCTCAACTTCTCATTCTCTTCTCTGAGTCTTGCAACATCTTCTAATTTTCTTGACAATTCTGCATTCACTCGGTTTACCTCTTGATTCATAGTCATCACCTAATTAGTTACTTGGAAATGTCAGTTAGTGAGTCTTTGTATCTCACTTTATTTACTTTGAAGTTGTTCAGTCATCTATCTTTAGTCATCGATTTCCAGATTTCTTTCTTTCTCGACTTGTTTTGGTTTGTTCATTATTTCTACCATTCTCACCATCTAAGATTCTTGATCGATTTGTAGTGCTTTCACTTGATTAGTTAAATATTGATTCTTTTTAGATAGATTAGTGATTATGCTTTCAGATCCATCGGAGATTCTTCTAGAACTAGATCCAATATGTTCAAATATGTCATCAATAGGTTCTTCATGGTAACTAATCTCATTTTTTAGTATAGCTAGGTTCTTCCTTTCATCCAGTAATTTCTTTAGTCCTTCCTTGGCTTGCTTATACTATTCCACAAACATTTCCATTTGTATCTTTTCATTCTCAATAGTCTTGTCAAGCTTGTATCTCTCCATGACTTAGATCTTTACCCTTCAGTGGTTAAGCTGTTCAATAAGAGAACTATTCTCTAATACCAATTGTTGGAAGTAGGAGAGATAGGAACTGAGAGGGGAGGGGTGAATGAGTGCCTTCAAAAACTTCACTTGTAAACCTTTCAAATCTATAACTGTAAAAAGTGATAACCGACCAAAATAACTTGAATCTAATTGCATGAATCAATCATCCATTTAATAAAATGAAATCAATATCACAATCACATGACACAAGTATTTTGGTAATGCAGAAACCCTTGTTAGAAGGAAAAAATATGGTGGGGATGACACCCACAAATTCTTCACTACTGCAGATAGAAAAGGTTTGCCTGTTAGGGCTACAAGTTTTGATCACTTCTAGTGATCTCACCCTGTTAGGAGTGACATGTTAGATTAGCTAGATCTACCTAGTTATAGGATTTTAACAATGCTAATGAAGTCTGCACTCAATTAAGTGATTTACATAAGACTATTAAGTCTATTCTGTTAAGAGATTTTATCCAAAACTCTATTACAATTGTCAGAAAGCAATAGGTAGTTATCTGCTATTTGACAACTCAATTATTTGATGCAGATCTATAAGCTCTAATAAAATATCACCTTACTTGAGATTAATCTCTAATCTGAATTGCTCAGTAGCCTCTACTGATTTTGCACAATCTGAATTCCTCTGTACTTAGTTCTTCTTTGTTAACTGATACACTTGAAGTTAGGCAATTGCTTCAAGTGCTCCATGATTCATATATTAGCTCACACCAAAAATGATGCAAACACACAAATATATAGTGTTTTTTTTTTCACTTTAACAAAATTAGGTTACACAATAGTCATAACCCTAAGATCTATGGTTTACAATAATAACCTAGATCATCTATTACAAAAGATATACATTGTATTTAATGAATATCATTACATTAAATGTTCCTCAATCCGAGTAAAACATTTTATAAACTATTGTAACCATTTTCATAGAAGAATGTGCCATTTTTTTATCACTATGCCATTTCCTATGATCCTCAGTAAACATTGAGTAAATTAATTGGTGTATACTATGATGCTTGGTGTTTATTGTCTATTGGTGTCAGTGTTTGTTGGTGCTTGATAAACTATCTGTTGCTCGGTATAGAGGCTTTATCGACTAGTCTATTCTACTTTATGTTACAGATTAGCTCAATGTAAGTGACTCACCGATATCTTTGCACACCTTTGGTAAAGATAACAAGTAATATTTCCATGTTATTAGGTAACTCAATCTCATATGCATTTCCACTTTCAAATTTCCTCAAAATCTTGCAATGTCCAAACTTCTTGATCTTCAGCTTCCCATATGTTCCAATAGGAAATCAACCTTTCTTCAAATGAACCATCACTTCATCACCAACATCAAAAGTCTTATGTCTCCTTGATCTATCTATTAGAAATAGGGAATACTGAGAGGGGGGGGTTAATCAGTATTCTACAAAATTTATCTTTTGCCCAATTATGGATATAACAGATTATCTTTATACATGAATAACATAAGAAGCTAAAAAATATGCATAGCAATGGAAATAAAGAACTCATAACACATGATATGTTCTTGAGGAAACCCTGGCCAAGGGAAAACCCCAGTGGGGATGGTACCCACAAAGATCCACTAATCAAAAGTACCCTATTAAGGATGTTGACCCTATTAGGAGTCTATTACAAGCATATAGTGTATTAGTCTTGATTAAGGGACTATAGGCCTTGTTAGAAGCCTCAACCCTGTTAGGAGTTGTCAATACAAAATTTGATTACCAGATGAGCCCACTACCCAAACAAGTAATGTAGAATGTATACTTATTACAAAAATGGATTAAGGTATATAACCTTATGTTGCTTGCATCAATATCTTTTTTTCTTCTCTTACATTCGCATCATATCATTACAATATTAGCACATATCTCTTTTTCTTTTTCTTCTTACAATTACATATATATACAAGTTATTAAAGATAATAAATTTACATGGTTGGCTTCCATATATCTTTATCCAAGAGTTAACATCTAAGATTTCATCCCTTTATATTGTTAAGTCATTATTTTGATAAACAAAATAATCCCTAAACTCTTTACCAATTCTGCCTTCAAGTTATGTCTTGTCGGCTTAACATTATCTTCAATAAAACTATCATAACTAATTCTGTAGATGTCATACTGACTTGCGCTCTAAGATGGGTCATCATTAGTCATCATAGAGTCTATGTTCAAGTGTGCAGCACTGAACTTACTCTAGTCAATGTCACAAACAAAAATTGTATCCTGGTGCACTGGTGAAAACATTGTCTTACACTTAGACAAATTTGCAATGCGCTCTGCTATACTTTCTCTCTAACCTCTGTGATCTTCATGTGGATCATATGTTGTGATAATGATAACATCTATGTACTCACTTCAGCCCAATTGCCAACAATCTCCCCCTTTGTCATTGGTGGCAACATATGAGAAAATTAGCTAAGTGTACAAGTTAAAATCTCAAAACTGTATGAAAATTGTGGCCATAGTATAAAATATGTATACTATCCTTATAAATCCTCAAAATATAAACTCTAATATAATGCTCCACCTAAGAGTATCAATCCTTATCAAATATATCAATTTTCTGCTCTAATATCTCTCCCCCTTTGACAACAATGACAAAATAAGGTAGGGAGGATTACAAAATTATATCCCAAAAATATTATACCTTCATTTTCTTATTGCAAAGCTGGTAGGCTTGCAACACAATCTACAAAATCAGCTTTCATAGCTTCTATCTCCTTTTCCCATGAATTCTTAATGGAATCTAGCACATTGAGTAATGTGCTCAGTCCATAAGCTGCTATTTGACAACCTTGGAGGTTGTCAAATTTGAATTTTTGAAATGATGTCTTAGCTGCAAGACATTCTTCTAACTGCTCTTCAATGATACTCAACTTCATAGAGATGTGTTCTCTCAAAAGAGTGAGTCTCCTCATTTTTCTATTCCTCTCATCTTGCAATATTCTTATTTCATCATAATGCTTCTGAACTTTCTTTTCAGCATCACATACCTTCACATTAGGTTTAGAAAGAAGGTTACCTTCATTCTAAATCTTAGCTTCCTTCAACTTGATCTTCTGTTCCTCTTCTGCTGTCAAAATCTCTAGTTTTGTACACTGTATGTACAATGATTTTCTTGTCTCCAAATGTTTCCTCAAGTTCTTGATACAAATATCAAGACTGCTAATATCATTCCTAATATTCTGACTTATGTTCAAAAGCATTTCAGCTTCATAAGCTGCTTGAGCTCTCACTTTTGCAATATCAGATAGGTTAGTGAATTCATTGTCAAAAGTGCTCATTACCTTCTTAGCTTTCTCCAAAGGGTCTACCTCTATGATTTGTGTAGTTACAATGCTTTGTAACTTCTCAGTAAGGTCCTTCAGACTCCCTTCAAGATTCTTCACTTTCTTGTTCTTGCCAATGATTTTATTCAAAGAAGTGATTAGTTCCAACTGATCATCATCATCAACTTCCTTTCCTAAATCTTCAAACAAAGATCCAATTAATTTATTCTTTCTAGTCTTAAGAGTAATATTGATGTCTTCTTTGGTAGGAATGGGTGCTTGAATCTCAGTTTCCTTAGGTTCTTCACTAATAGATTGAGTCTACTCTTCTTCTTTAGTTCTATCTGGTTCATCAAGAGCCAAATTGTCAACAATGTTTGCTAAGTTCTTGAATACATTATCATTAGTATCCAAGGTGACCTTAGTACCTTCTATATTCATAGTTTCATCTTTAATGTTAATAGATGAAGGAGAAGGAATATCCTCTTGTTCAGCTTCAACTGCTTGCTCTGCTACAATCGATGTCTCTCCAACATTTTCTTCCATTACCTTGATTATTTCCTTCTCTGTATCTGAATAAAATTCTTCATATCTGCCTCCCATAATCAAAATGGTTCTCCTTTTGGTTCTCAAATGGGTGCTTAAAGCCTTTAATATCTATTCCAAGTGTTCATCATCTCTCACATCACAAAGATTCTTCACAAGATTCTTTCTGATATTAGTGTCTTCTTTAATTGCTCTCTGCTTTCTATTTAGTAGTTTGGTATACAACTCATCGGGTATTTGACCTTAAATAGAATCAAATTTCTTTCTTGCCAAAATCATATGCTTCATAATAGCATTCTCCAAATTAAGTCTATCTAAATAACCATAAAGATTGTAGTACTTATTCATTCTGGTAAAGTCTCCATTTTCAATAATCTTCTCATTAAGCTTTTCAACTTTAGGTTTCCAAGCTTTCTTCTTAACTGTAGTGTCATCATCTTTTATTTCTACAATTTCTCTTGGTACTGGTTGAACTAAAGTCTTCTGTCTCTTTCTTGGTCTAGTAGAAATTTCTTTCATTCTTTTGCTAGCTATGGAGGAAGTGGATCTAGTTGTTACTTGTTCCTTTTTGGTTCCTCTACTTTCACCTTGACTTGTGTAGGTTCTTGTTGTACTACATTGGATGACAAGGGTGGTACAATCAAGACTTCTTTCTATCCAATATCCTTGATTGCTACTGCTGTTGTTTTTTCTATTAAGAATTCTTGTTCTCACATTCTTGTATCTTTTAGTATTCTCCTGATAGTGTTGTCAACTCTCTTCTTAGATTTCTTCTCTTCAATTATAGCTTTTTCTGAGTTGAAGTTCTCTTCAAAAGTTCCAAAGCTGCTGCACTGAGTGTCCAATTTACATTTAAGTAATTTGCCAACATATGCTTCTATTTCAGCCTTAGATATCTCATAGCCAAGAGGGTCTATGAACTCAATTATAGGTTCCACTACTTCAATATAGGTAAAGTCAGTGTCAACCATGAAACATATATCATTTTTATACTTCTTCACAAGTGACTGTGGAATTCTTGATCTGCTAGTTATCATGTTCTGAAATGTCTTCATTACTAACATAGCACTCTCATTTACTTTGTCAATAACATGTCTCAAATATACTTTATTTATCCTTTCCATAGCAGATTGTCCTTCATTCCAATCATTTTCAATTGTGTATGGAAATCTTCTCATTGAGTGGAAAAACATGTATGTGATTAAGGATGCAAATCTAAATTGTGCATACTTAGATTTCTTAATCTTCTCCAAGTTTTCAAATAATTGAATTCTCAAAATTTCACACATATCAACTGGTACTTTGTCAACACACATTAAATAGGCAATATACACCATTCTAGCTTCCATATCATCTTCTCTAGAATTTGCACAAAACTTAGTTGTTAGGTACTTGCATAAATATCTAACATCATGTTGTTTGATCTTGCTTATCACAATTCCTCTACCATTGTAGGATGAACTTGTGTTATCTGTGATGATTTTTCTCATATTTTTCTCATTTAAAGGAATAGCACCAACTTTAGATAAACCTGTGACTTCATGAATCAAGTCAGTTGTAATGTCTATCACTCTATCCTCTAGCCAAAACTTCCCATTGTGAATTTTGCTCAGAATAATCTTAGTGCATTCTTCATTGTCAAACTCATACTTCAAAGCATACTGAACAATCTCATTATCTTTCAAATGTTCATATCCTTGTTTCAATGACATATCATGATTGTAAATGTTCTGATGTTCATTGGTAAAATCACTATTACTAATAGTTTCTAACTTGCATCCAAGATAACTTCTCACATTTTCTAAATGAAAAACTTCATCCGGTACAGAGGATAATGCTAACCTAGGATCATCTTATTCCAAGGGTTCTACTAGTTGCCTCTTTATTCTAGGTCTATTCTTATCTTTGACATTATGATTTAAGGATACATCCATGACTACTTTAAATTCCTTATACTGATTCAAAGATCTATCAAGATAAATACCTCAAGTTCATGATTTTAGGGCTTTCGTAGATTCGACGTTCAAATCTTTCACCAAATCACTCTAAAATGCTTCCAATCTCTATTCTTTTCTCTCCTAAACACTTCAATTCCCTTTGATAATCAAATAACATCGATCATAACCTTTTATTACTTCAATCTTACTTAAATCTGACATCACATTCAATTCTTTTGCCGCTTCTTTCCAAAAAGTTGTTTCTGCTATCCTACAAAACTTAAAACTTCTTTTGATCTCACAAAACATAATATTTTCTTTTTTTCTCTTAACCATAGCATTAGTACATCATAAACTACCTTACATTAACTGCACAAGACTTAATTCATCAAAAATCTATTTCTACACTAATTCTATGTTCCTAATCTACTGCAGTTTTCATAAATTAAGTACTTACAGATAGGTCAGGTAAGTATTCATTCTTACCACTTGATACTTCACCTTTTTGATTACCTTCAATGTTGAATATGTCTCCTTGATCTGTGCCTTTAACAAACTTCACTTCATCTACATTACTACAATAACCTTTCTATCTGTTACCTGCATCTTCATTTCTTCTTGCATGATTTCTAGGGTTAGGGTTAGGATGAAAAACTCCACTGTTCATTCTGCAAAACCTTGTTGTATGTCCAATCTTGTTACATATTTGACAAACAATTCCATTGTTCCCATATCTTGGTCCTTACTGATTGATTTGTGATATGTAGTTTCTAGCAATGTGTCCAATCTTGTTGCATCTAAAACATACTACTTCATTTCTTCTGTTCATATCTTCAGTAGGTCTCTTATCTACATTGTTAGTATTCCTAAACATTCTACTACCATAATTATTCTCAATAAGTTTAGGTCTTCTACATTCAATAGCTCTATGTCCAAAACCATGACAATTATAACAATAACCATTAAGAGGTTTAAATTCTTTATCTGTGCAATCTCTCTTCATGTGACCAATAGTATTACAACCAAAACATCTACCTTTGAATTCTCTTTGCATACCTTTGGGCGATCCTTCATGGTTTGGTGGTTCTTCTTTTTTAGGTGGTTCTTCTCTTTTAGGTGTTTCTTCTCCTTTAGGTTTGTCATCAGATTTGTTGATCTCATCTGATTTCTTCTTCTCTATGCTTTTAGATTCTTTCAGATCTAGTTCCTTGCTTTCATCATTTGTTTTGAATATATTAAATCCAAGTCCAGTCTTATCATAGGATGGTTTTCCATAAGATACTTGTTCATCAATCTTCTCACTATTTGAATATAGCCTTTCAAGTTGTTGTTTGGATTGGGTCAATTCACCTTTCACAATCTTATTGTATTTCTCAAGTTCTGCATGCTGCAAATTTACTTTCTCAAATTCAAATGTTACTTTGCCAAGTTTAGATTTTAATTCTTCATTCTGAATCTTCAACCTTTCATTCTCAAATCTCATATTTGCTTCATTTTTGTTATTTCCATCTTTCAAACTAAGCTTCAGATTTTCTATCTTTAGTTCATACTTAAGGATCAAATTTTCTTTTTCTAAATTGTCATGACAATCTTCAATAAGAATTTCAAATTCCTTTTTAGATTTCAGATCTTCTATCTTCTTTTTTACTTTCTCAATAAGGCTCTTTGCATCATCATATTTCCCTTTCAGAGTGTTTCTTTCATCAGTAAGCATATCAATCTATTCAAGAGCTTCTTCAATATTTTTCTGTAGTTCACCCATATCCATAGAGATCTTACTTAAGCTGCTAGGCTTTCCTTGAATGATTCTTCTCTGAGTAACTAATCTTTGATACCAATTGTTAGAAATAGGGAACACTGATAGGGGGGGTGAATCAAAATTCTACAAAATTTATATTTTTCCCAATTATGGATATAACAGATTATCTTTATACATGCATAACATAAGAAGCTAAACAATATGCATAGCAATGGAAATAAAGAGCTCATAACACATGATATGTTCTTGAGGAAACCCTGGCCAAGGGAAAACCTCAGTGGGGATGGTACCCACAAAGATCCACTAATCAAAAGTATCCTATTAAGGATGTTGACCTTGTTAGGAGTCTATTACAAGCATATAGTGTATTAGTCCTGATTAAGGGACTATAGGCCTTGTTAGAAGCCTCAACCCTATTAGGAGTTGTTAATACAAAATCTGATTACCAGATGAGCCCACTACCCAAACAAGTAATGTAAAATGTATACTTATTACAAAAATGGATTAAGGTATATAACCTTATGCTTCTTGCATCAATATCTTTTCACTGCTCTTACATTTGCATCATATCATTACAATATTACCACATATCTCTTTTTCTTTTTCTTCTTACAATAACATATATATACAAGTTATTAAAGATAATAACTTTACATGGTCAACTTCCATATATCTTTATCCAAGAGTTAACATCTAATATGTCATCCCTTTATATTGTTAATTCATTATTTTGATAAACTAAATAATCCCTTAACTCTTTGCCAATTCTACCTTCAAGTTCTGTCCTGTCGGCTTAACATTGTCTTTGGTAAAACTGTCATAACTAATTCCGTACATGCCGTACTAACTTGTGCTCTAAGATGGGTCATCATTAGTCATCATAGATTCTATCTTCAAGTGCTCAAGCATTGAACTTACTCCAGTCAATGTCGCAAACAAAAACTATATCGTGGTGCACTAGTGAAAACACTGTCTTACACTTAGACAAATTTGCAATGCGCTCTGCTATACTTGCTCTCTGACCTATGAAATCTTCATGTGGATCATATTTTTCCATAATGACAACATCTTTGTACTCACTTCAGCCAAATTGCCAACACTATCAGCTCTGTCTTTGTATTTCTAATTATTCTCTTCTAGTTTTAGCTTCACATCTTCATGCAATGTCTTCATGTACTCAAAAAATTTTACTCCTTCAACACTTTTCTTATTTTCATCATCAATGTCTCTCAAATTTGATGTACCTCTCAATTTTATGCCATTCACAATCTCAAATGGTGTTTTTCTAGTACTCCTATTCATTGAATTATCGTATACAAACTCTGCTTGTGCCAACATGGAATCCCAATTATTCGGTGTGTCTTCAACTAAACATCTCAAAAGATTTCCCAAACTTATGTTCACAACTTCAGTCTGTCCATCGGTTTGTGGGTGAAATGTAGAACTATATTTCAACTCAGTGCCAAATTTCTTGCAAAGGGTCTTCCAAAATTATCCAACAAAATTACTATCTTGGTTAGAGATAATACTCCTTAGTAATCCATGCAATCTGACAATTTACTTAAAGAAAAGATTTTCTACATGTACTACATCTGATATCTTTCTACAAGGTATAAAATGTGCCATCTTAGAAAATCTATCAACAACAACAAATATAGAATCATTACGTCTCACTATCTTCGGTAAGCCAAGAACAAAGTCCATACTGATGTCAATCCAAGGTTTGACAGGAACAACAATCAGTATATACAATCCATTATTCTGACTTATTCCTTTTGCAACTTGACAAACTCCACAACTTTTCACAAATTTCTAAATATCTTTATACAACTGTGGCCAAAAGTACTTCTCCTTAAGAAAATTCCATGTTTTATCAATACCAAAATGTCAAGCCAAACCACTACTATGTTTTTCTTTAATCAAATTAGTTCTCAATACTCCTCTCGCTATACACAACTGAATACCTTTAAACAACATACCTTCCTAAATAAAATATTCATCCCACTTAGTATCTTTTTGATCTTGAATAGGTTCTCTGCACTTTCTCCACGGCTCAGAAAAATCAGTGTCAAACTCATAAAAATCCTTCATTTCATCAAAACCAAGAGCTTCAATTTTCATCTCAGTCATCAAAGATCTTCTTCTACTCAATGTATCAACAACTCATTTAGTGACTCCACTCTTATGCTTTATCATAAATGTATAATTCTATAAATACTCAACCCATTTCATATGTCTTTGATTCAACTTATTCTGACTACCGAAATACTGTAATGCCTTATGATTAGTATACAACACAAATTCACTCAGTATCAAATAATGTCTCCATTTCTTCAATGATTGAACAATAGCATAGAATTATTAATCATACATAGAATATTTCCTTCTAGCATCATTCAACTTTTCACTAAAGAAAGCAATAGGTTTACCTTCTTGACTTAACACAGCTCCAATTTCACTTCCACTTGCATCACATTCCACTTGAAGTACCTTACTAAAATCAAGTAATGCCAAACCATGTAATTTAGCAACCTTCTACTTTAGATTCTCAAAACTTTTATCAGCTCCATGTGTCCACTTGAATTCTCTTTTGTCTCCTCTCATAGTCTGAGTCATAGCATTACAAATTGAACTGAAATTCTTTATGAGTTTTTGGTAAAAAATTGCCAAACCATGAAATGATCTTAGCTCACTAGCATTCATAGGTGTAGGCCAATTCAAAATAGCTTCAACCTTTTTAGGACCCATCTTCAAACCATCAACTAAAATCCCAAATACACAATCTCCTCTTTCATGACTGAACACTTTTTCATATTTATCAAAATCTTTTCATCTTTCATTCTCTAGAAAACTTGTCTAACATGCAACAAATGTTCTTTTCTGGTCTTACTGAATATCAAAATATCATCAAGATATATAATCCCAAACTTACCCTAGAATTTCTTCAAAACTTCATTCATTAGCCTCATAAAAGTACTTGGTGCATTAGTTAAACCAACAGTCATAACCAACCACTCATACAAACCTTCTTTTGTCTTGAAAGTAGTCTTCCATTCATCACCTTCTCTAATTCTTATATGATGATATCCACTTTTCAAATCAATCTTTTTGAAATACTTTGCTCCAGTCAAACTATCCATGATGTCATCCATTCTCGGTATAGGAAACCTATACTTTACTGTTATCTTATTGATTTCTTTGGAATCAATACACATTCTCCATTCTCCATTCTTCTTAGGTGCCAATACAATAGGTATCATACAAGGACTCAAAATTTCTCTGATCAAACCTTTCTCCATCAATTCTTGAATATATCGGTTCAATTCCTGATTCTCGGTAGGTGTTAACTGATGAGGTTCCTTATTCAGTAAAGTAGCTCCATGGATTAGATCCATACAATGATCGATGGTTCTTTTTTGTGGCAAACCATCAGGTACATTATCAAAAATGATTTCACTATACTTGGTGAGTAACTTATCAATCTCCTCAGGAACATTACCTTCTATTTTCTTAGTTTGTTAGGAATCACATCAAAACATACATCATTCCTTTTCAAATATTTAACAAACTTCCTTCCTTCCATCAAGAAAACTTTCAAAGATGTGAAAACATTACTAATAGGTTCTTCCATCAAAGGTAACAAGATTTTTTTCTTTCCATCAGCCACAATAGTATACTTATGCAATCTCCCATCATATATCCATGATGTCATCCATTCTCGGTATAGGAAACCTATACTTTACTATTATCTTATTGATTGCTCTGGAATCAGTACACATTCTCCATTGTCCATTCTTCTTAGGTGCCAATACAATAGGTATTATACAAGGACTCAAACTTTCTCTAATCAAACCTTTCTCCATCAATTCTTGAATCTATCGGTTCAATTCCTAATTCTCGGTAGGTGTTAACTAATGAGGCTCCTTATTTGGTAAAGTAGCTCCACGGATTAGATCCATACAATGATAAATGGTTCTTTTTTGTGGTAAACCATCAGGTACATTATTATAAATGATTTCACTATACTTGGTGAGTAACTTATCAATCTCGTTAGGAATATTACCTTCTATTTTCTTAGTTTGTTAGGAATCACATCAAAACATACATCATTCCTTTTCAAATATTTAACAAACTTCCTTCCTTCCATCAAGAAAACTTTCAAAGATGTGAAAACATTACTAATAGGTTCTTCCATCAAAGGTAACAAGATTTGTTTCTTTCCATTAGCCACAATAGTATACTTATGCAATCTCCCATCATATATCCAAGGTCTACCCAACAAAATATGACAACAATCCATAGGCATGATATCACAAAACACCTTATCAAAATGCTTTCTAATCTTCAAATTTATATAACATTGTTCACTTACTAGGAGTGTATGCTCATCTTTGATCCATGAAATCTGATAGGGCTTTAGATGTTCCAACCTTTTCAACTGCAATTTTGTGACCATCTCCTCAGATGCTAGATTCTCCAAGCTACAGCTGTCAATGATTAATTTCCAAACTTTATTAAAAACTCTACATTTGGACTTGAACAAAATTTTCCTTATCGGATCTTCCTTTTTACTTTCATTCCATAGTGCTCTCCTTACCATCAAGTTATTTTCCTTCTCAGGTTCATTCGGTGACTCTTCTTGCACCAAAGCATTTCTACTATTTCCAGCCTTCTTACTCACTTGTGTACATTAAAATGACCTATGTCCTTCTTCTCCATAATTATAGCAAGTTCCTCATAAACTTCCTCTACTATAACCACCTCAGTAGTTACTACCTCTACCTCTAGATGAACTTTCACCTTTCCACTTTGTCTTGCCTTTGTCCAGATTTGTCTTTTTAGGTTTAGATCTACCATTTTCACCATTAGATCTACCTATTCCTCTAGGGAATCTACCACCTCTTCCTCTTTATCTTTTCTCATGTCTCTTGTTTAGTTTCTCCTCAACTTTCAATGCAAATTGATAAGCCTCTTCAATGTTCTCCAACTTGACCATACTAATTTCCTCTTGGATGGAAACTCTCAAACCATTCAGGTATCTACCAGTCCTTTCCACATCATCTTCTTCATGTCCAGATCTGATATCTAATTTATAGAATTCCTCAGTATATTCCTTTACGGAGCTATCTTTCTACCTTAGACTTTTCTTTCACTGAACTAGGTTAATTTGATAATCACAAGGTAAAAAATTTCCTTTCAACTTATTGACCATTTTACTCCATACCTTGATTTTTTCTTTTCCTATCCAACTGTAGATGTTCCCACCATAAGGATGCATGGATTTTCAACTTTGTGCTTGCAATCTTCACCTTCTTATCCTTAGGAATGTTTTCATATTCAAAGTACTTTTCCATCTTGGTGATCCGGTCCACCAATTCATCAAAATCTAGCTTTCCACCATACTCAAGAGAATTGAAGTGTGGTGTTGACTTCAAACTTGTCAAATCCTTCAAAAATCTTTCTTCACCTTGATCCATAATAGGTGCAGGTTCTGCATTCACCTGTTCTTCTTCAACTTCATCATCACTAACATCTTCAAGATGTCTTCCTCTTCTTTGGGTTGTTTCAATGACTTGTAACCTATCAACAATCTGCATTAGCATATCTGTCAATCCTGGATCTACATCTCACCTCCCATGAACCATCTTGACAACCCTCTATAATTTCAGGTCAGATTACAATCTACTACCCCACAACAATCAACTAGGGCTTTAGTAGGAACCTACAAACCTAGATCCCCAGACCTAGATCAAGATCTCACCTAACTTTGGTACCACCTATTTTAAGATAGGGGTTAAGAGGGGCCAAAGGATGGCACACCCTAATGATCCAAGCCTATTGAACACATGTAGAAGAAAATAACAATAAGAGTGAGAGAGAGAATGCCAGATCTTTCATATATTTTCATCAAATGGAATCATACATGTCAGGCTATAAGGCCTTCCTGATTATGGCCTAATATTACAATGAATCTCAAAAGTCCTCAAACATGCAAGGATTTGTTACAAATATCAATTCTAATGTCTACAATCTTCTATCCAAAAACTACCTTCCTAAACTACAACCAAATAATTACATTTCTACAAGAGGCTACCAAACTGAGTTGGTCATCAGATCCATAATCAATGGAATAAATAGTCAAATCTAGGACCACACACTTCCAAATTATGGATTTCAACAGTAAATCCATGATCCAATATAAATGCATAAGTCAGCCACAATAGAAACTAAAACTAAACCTTTCGATGAGCAAGGAAAATTGAGCAATAGACAAGCAATGTCAAGCACCATTGAAACAACTAACTGCCCAGGAGATAAATGACCACACTTGGTAACCAAAGGAAACTGACCAACTACCAACTAACTCGGTCAAAGAAGGAACCAAGAAATACCGACAAACTCCAAAATGTTTTTGGTGACACAGGATTGCCAAGGACCCGAGATGCTCCTATATCATCATCCTTGTCCCAATGTCTCTACTAAGTATAACCTTGTTGACCATTATGTAAAAATACAAGCATAGATCTCTATCCTTGAGTTATTACATACATCACCCTAGAACAAAGAAGTCCTTCATAAATCATTGAAAGAGTCTATTGTGCCTAATGACATTAATGTTGATTAGTTTCAGGCTGTGATAGGGAACTTATTTGTATCAAAATATGTTAGGTTTTCACCAAATGATGTCCCTCAAGATATACCTAATCATAAAGACCCCTTACACCTTTAAATATTTGTCCATAACTACAAAATTAGATGAATCTTGATAGATGGTAGAACATGAATTATTATATCAACTTTGAGAGTTGTTATATCTCTCAAATATACTAAAGCTGACTTTTCCACCAAATAAAATCACAATAAAAGATTATGATGATGGTGAAACTCCTTCTAAAGAAGTAATCATACTAGCTCTCACAATTAGTCCAACAATTGAAAACACATTGTTACAATTCTTGGACCTAGATATTTCTTTCAATATGATTCTTTGATGCCCTCAAATCCATGTAATGAAAGAAATCCCATCAAATTACCACTAGGTTTAAATTATTCCCACAATGGGGTGGAGTTCACTATTCTAGGAGACCCTAATTCTTTTCAATTTTGTACCAACCTATATGATCAAACTCTTGTACAACAAGTACTAGCTAATATAGAAGCAACATCAACCAATTCCTTTCAATATTTTGATGCATTCACACTTACCAGAATGAAAAAGGGAAAATTTGATATCAAATACCAAGGTTGTGGAGAGTATATATTCTATGTCTCAATCCTTTCACATAGGGAAATTACCTCTTTCCATAAAATCTTATGGAAATCCACAACTACTACAGAAAAAATTGAAGACCACTATCCAATTAAACCCCTCTACTAGTTTTACAAGATGGGGAGGATTACATGGAGAACACATTGACGAAGATAAATCTAGATGCATATACAAATATTAAGAAGATCATGAACCTACACAATTACATGTTGGAAAATATGGATCAAGATTCAAAATCATGCAAAACAAATGTTATGATAGTTGTAGTGGTCTTTGAGAAAATAAAATAGGAATTATAGATCCTATTTATATATAAATGTTATAAATTAATAGAGGACTTGTATTTAAACCATCACAAATAAACTCTATGAGTATTGTGTTATTCTTTTGTGAAAATGCAAATTCCTTGAATGATGACAACATATGAGGACACCCATCTTGAAACTACTAATTCAAATAAGTGTCTATGAGATTCCTATTTCTCAAGATCTTATGAGCTTGACCATATATTAAATGATTCCAATGACTTACTCATTTAATAAAAACATGTGGATGGTACACGTCCTCTTGTCAAAACTTGTCCTCAATCCTAGATGAAAACTTTTTGGGATTCTAACATCACTTCTAAGGATAGTTCCATTGAATATGATATGATCAATATTTATGTCCTTACCGTCAAACCTAGAACCCAAAACATATACAATTCCAATGATGACATTCCTCTCGTGTACCTTGAACTAATATATTGGGACCAACAAGGACCACCAAGCTTAGATCGCTTCAAAAATGATGAAGAAATAGAAAAAATATTTATGCTCTAAGAATGTATGTCATAGAGTGATCACAAAATATGATTGTCAATTGACCTTGATGAAAAAAATTATTTTTGGGATTCAAATCTATCTTCTAGTCGCAAAATTAAAAATAAAGAGAAAAAATGCAAAAAAGGGGTCTTCTCATGAAAGCTGGAAGGTGCCATTAGACTGAAAAGAGTAAAAATAAAGGATGTATTTGAGGGTTAAAAACTCTTTGGGGAACCCAAGGATGGAATATTGGACATAACCCCATAGACACAAAAATAAACACTATTAATTAAAATGATAGAAGAGATCAATCTTGGAACAACTAAGAATCCAAAGCTCATACACTTTGTACCCTCATTATCAAACAATGAAAAATATGAGTTGGTGAGATTATTTTTGGAAAGAAAAATAAACTTCACGTAGTCTTATGTAGGTATACTAGGTATTAATCTTGAATTGGTCCTCCATGATTTTCTATTGAAATAATGTTTCAAGACAATGAGTAAAAAATTGGTAAAAGTGCATCCTTCGATAACTCTCTTGATAAAAGAAGAACTAAAGAAATTATTGGATGTTGGTTTAATTGGATTGGTTGATTATGAAAATTGGATTTATAATTTATTCCCATTAAAAAAAATATTGGGGGTATAAGAATATGTACATATTTATGTGACCTTAATAAGGCCCACCCTAAAGATGATTTTCCCTTTACAAACATTGATATCATAGTAGACATGATAGTTGGATATGATATTTTTTCATGTATGGATCGCTTCTTAGGATACAACCAAATTAAAATTTCACTTGAAGATTATCCTAAAACAAATATTACATGTTCTTGGGGAATATATTGTTGGAACATGATGCCCTTTGACCTCAAGACTACTAGAGCCACTTATCAAAGAGAAATGACCACCATCTTCCTTGATTTCATGTACACACTAATGTAAGATTATGTAGATGATTTATTATGAAAATAAACCACAAAATAAGATCATTTCAGCATTCATGACACAATATTTGATAGAATGAAAAGATACAAGATCCATCTCAATCCAAAGATATGTGTTTATCAAGTTGTTTTAGGGAAATTACTAGGCTATATTGTTTCTCATAGAGGCATTAAAGTAGATCCTGAAAAAGTAAAAGAAATATTATACACCTCTCCTCCAAATACTCTAAAATAATTAGGAAGTCTTCAAGGTAAATTACAATCTATCTAGATATTTATCGTATGATTGGTGGAAAAATTTCATTCATTCCAACATTTACTGCATAAGGGTGTGAATTTCAAGTGTAATAAATAATGTGATAATTCTTCCCACTAATTAAAATATTAACTACTTAGTTTAATAATTTTGATGTCTCACATTCCATGAAATCCTTTTATTCTCTAAATATTTTCTATTGAGACTGCATTAGGAGGCCTTCTAGTACAAAATGATGAATAGGTTTGAGAAAGAGCTATCTACTAGATTAGTAGGCAACTGATGGGCTATGAACTAAACTATACAATTATTTAATGTGTAGTCCTTTTTGTGGTCTTTGTAGATTATAAATTAAGACATTATATGCTTCATTAAAAAATAATGCTTGTATGAATTGATCTAGAAAAGTATCTTCAAAGAAAAGTAGAACTCAAAGGGTGATTTTCCAAATGGGTGATGATTTAGAGTGAATCTGACATTAAATATGTAGATTATACAACAATTAAAGGCCAACTAATATTTGATCAACTGATAAAAGAACCAATACAAGATGATCACACTTTGATATCAGATTTTCTAAATGAGTCCATAGTTTCTATCATAGTATCTAATGAATGAAAATTTTACTTTGATGTCTCACACACTAAGTGAATAGTGGAAAAATGAATCACCTAATTGAATGTATGTATGGGGGAAATATGAGATCTAATTCTAAATCCAAATTCCCAAAGGAGAGATCCAAATTGATCAACCAAAAGGTTAATGCACAATCAAATGAATCTATGGAAAATATGAAAGAGGAAGAAAACCTTATATTTTCCTATAATTGAATTTCACTTGAAATATAAAATAATTGAAATGCAAATACTAACTGCAAAATAGGGCAACTCTAGAAAATGCCAATTTTTTATGTTTGTGTGTAGTTCCGGGCAATTCTACAACCTGTTTTGAACTGGAAACACTAAGACAAAGACAACCCAGAAAATTTTTATCTTTCTGACAGCAAGTAGTCTTTGACCCTCATAAAAGGTCAAAGGTTACATTGTTATTCTGAAGATTGACTTTGACTTTGTTTGTAGATCTCAAAAGTTTGCTAAAAAGGGTATCCGAATCCAATCTCAAATCCAAAGTTCCACACCTGCACCTGCAAGAAAAAAAGGGGTTTTTTTGTCTGTATGGGGGGTTTGCCTTGGTCAAACCACAATTTAGGAATTAACCTTGAAATTGAATTGAATTGTAATGTGCATAAACAAAGTAAATGAAACAATTCACCTTGCTTATGTTGAAGTCCTTATAGAGGATTCAAATCCTCAAACCCACATGTAGGAATGCTCCAATGGATGTTAAATGAATGTAGGATGTCTCAAATCAATGGAATTTGATCTTAAAAACCAATCTTGAATAGATCTTTGCATATGAGGAGGCTTGGATGAATGTAGAAGGATGGATCTTCAAGGGGGCTCTAAAGAGATTGAATCCTTCAATGGCTAAAAATGGATCTCCTTGATGAATGAATGCTTGAACACTTGAATGCTTGAAGGCTTTCTTGAATGCTTGAATTCACTTTCTTTCACTTGAGAGCTTGCTCATGAAATTGCTTGAGATGAAATGTCAAAATGAAAGAGGAAGGCCTCCTTTTATAGTGAACTAGGGCACAGACCTCTAGAGATGGCCGACATTGGGGAATTAAATCAAAATTAACCTTAACCCCTAGAAATTGACCCATATTAAATGTAATTTTAGGATTTACCATTCTTAAACCTAAAATGGCCATCCTAGAGGTGGGAAAAAGAATTTTTTTGAAACTCGATACCCGAAAATTAAAGAAACTTGAAATTTGAACTGGGGGTCAAGGACGAGGTCGACTCTACCCTAGGTCAGAGTCAAGGTCAACCCTAACCTAGGTCAAAGTTGAGGTTGACTTTGACCCTCAATGTTGACTTTGACCTTGAGGTCAAAAACCTCAGGACCCCAGCCTAGAATGCCAGAAAATGCAGATAGGAAGTGAAAAATAGGTGCAAAGGGAAGTAGAATGGGGGGGGGAAAGCCAAATACATGAAAAGACCTAACCAAGGTGCTTAAAGTGACTGCATACCACTCACTTAGATGGCTAAACACTCTTATCATGGAAGTGCTTCCATTTTAAGACAATACATTAAGCCCCCACTTTAGCAAGAGTATGGACTCGATGCAAACTCTTGGTAAAGGAGATCAAAATGAAAAAATAATCTTATCGTAATCCAAGGGACAAAGAGAAACCTCAAGCCCCTAGGGACTCAAGTCTTCATTGACTCCCAGATCATAATAAAAGAGACATTTGTAGAGAGAGAAAGAGGGTGTGATTACCTTTCCCAATGAGCACTTGTGACCCATTGTGAACCACACAAGGAAATGTCACAACTGGAAAGATGGAATTGAACCACCTAGTGAACGTGGCTACCCACTAGTCAACCCATCAAGGATTCATCCTTAGGAATATTCTATTGCATAAGAATAAAATGAAAAAATAAAAGAGATCTAGTATTAAGGACACCTCCGACCTTAAGGGATCAAAATATATGTATATTTGAAGCTAGAGGGATTAAGAGATCCTAAAATATAAATCCATGCTTTAAGGATTATTAACTAATCCAAAAAGGGAGAAAAGGTAAAAATAATATGTGCCTATCAAAAAGTGTGTGTGTAGAAAAGGTGTGCAGAGCATATGCCCCCATGTTAAAGTCATTTCTAACATTTTAACATGAGCAGTGACTTCAACGGAAACATAAACAACTCCACTGATTATGTTTCCATGTTGAGATGCCCCCAAATGAAGACAAATCAAGGGAAATATCACAAAAACATACAGAGAACATAGAAGGGATCTACCTACCATGGGGTCAGTATGATCATAAGATAATATATATATGATATTATTACAAATGAATTGACATCATTCTCAAAATAAAGTAGAACTAAAATAAAAAAGGAGGAAAGATCACATAAGATATACAAAGGAGAATCCTTTTGGACCATGACATGGAGACCAAAAAGAATTTAGTGCTACCACATCTCGAATCCAAGAAGATTATAGAAGGAAACATTTACGAACAATAGCATGATTACAACATAACATTGAACAACACATAGAAGAATAGAGACACATATAGAGGAATTTGAACAACAGTTTGATTCCTTTATCACCTTGTACCAACTGAGTAACAAGGATCGTATAAAATAATCTAACAACATTTAACAAACACATTATGGGAGAAGCATAGTACAAAAGTAAAATAGACAACAAAGCTACCATGAAGGAAAAGCCAATCAGACATGCCACCTACTCTCCCCATCTCATTGTATATCATTTAGGGAAGGTGGGTAACTTGTGAGAGGGACTATATCCAACATAGTAGGAATGATAGCCAGTTCCAAACAAATATCCTCTTGAGAATCACAACATTCGACACTAGGTGTAAGAGTTAATTGTGATGAAATCATATTAGGTAAATCAATGTCAATGTTAATAGTCTCATATTCATCATTAACATCATCAGTATCATCAACAGTATCTTCTTCATCCAAATTATTCAAAATAGGATCTAAGATATGAATATAATCATCATAATCATGCATCTTAACATCATTATTAGTAACAACTTATTCTAAAACATCATGCATAGATTTATCCAAAGAAGGTATATATCTTTGAAGAACATAATTACGAGCTTTAGCATGAGCATGACACTTCTTATTACATTCATTAGCAGATCAATTACATTTTGATTTATTTGAAATAGGTTGAGAACTAGGAGGAATAATCACAAGATCCTTCACAAGTTCTTTAGGAATATCAATAGGATTATCAGCAATAGGAGGAACTATCACAGGATCTTTCCAAGTTCTTTAGGAAGATTGATAGAAGGATCTTGATTAACAAAACTAGAAGCCATAGTTAAAGGAAGTATAGAAGGTGTAGGAAAAAGACCATGATTAAGATCCATAGGAGGTATACTTAATTCAAGAATCTTATGATGTTTATAGGCTTGATATGAATGAAAAATATTATCAGGTCGAGGAGGACATGAATTAGGTAATGAAGGCCAAAAGAAATCAAGAGAAACACAATCTCTAGGCCTATAAGGTTGATATAAACTATGATTAACTATCTTCACTTCTTCATCATGAATGAATTTAAGAAACTTATGGATAGGTGAAGCAACAACATGCATTTCAGTCAACCAAGGAAAACCTAGGTTAACTTGAAATTGATCAGAATAGGAACAACAATAAAGGTAGTGTTCACAACTTTTCCACAGACTTCAATTGGTAAAGTAATAGAACCAAATGATGGATAAAGAAAACCATTACAAGTTTGAATCCACACATCTGATGTATCATAAGAATCACACTGTAATATTTTCATAAAAAGATTTTCTTCAGTAATAACATTGACTAAGGATGTAGGCTCAACAAGAAAACCACGAGTAGGTTTCTAAGAAATCCTAGCATAAATGTAAAGGGGACCACCAAGAGCCTTAACAGTCTCAAAATAATCAAACGTAATCAAAAGTTTCAGAGGTCTTTTATTCTTAGGTTGTTGTTGTCAAGGTTTAGGTTGGGTTTTCAATTTAGGCTTAGGTTTTGGTCGAGGTTGAGATTGAACTTCAGGTTGAATTTGAGATTGAGGTTGAGGTTGAGGTGGAGATAAATATTGACCTACATGCTCCACTTGATTAACAACATGATTGAGGTCATCCATCTTTGAATCATACACAATTTCCATAGTAGATGGTTGAGCAATGGTATTAGTATCATGCATAGGTAAAATATTTGTATAGATTTGAAGGTTTGGATTAGGAGGAGAGACAGATTTGTTCCCACTGCCATCAAGATTATCAATAGATAAGGCATTAACATCAATTAAGTCTTGAACCTTATGTTTTAAAGAATAACACTTATCAATATCATGACCATTTTGATGATGATATTGACAAAAAGCATTTTGATCAAAAGATTTAGATGAAATCATAGAAGGTAAGAGAGGTTGAGTAGGAGGTAAAGTAATCATATTAGTAGTTAACAACCTATTCATAATAGCATGTAAAGATTTAGAAAGAGGAGTAAACGTATGATTTAATCAAAAAGTAGTGGATGCAGAAGTGGCATTGTGAGATGCAATAGTAATTTGATCAGCAGCTACATTCGCTTGTTTATTTATCTTGACATAGTTGTTGAATTTTTGAAATTTGTTTGGATTAGGAGTATCATCACTCTTATCAACTAGAATAGGAGCCATTGGAGTGTTGCTCTCAAATTGACTCACTTGTAATTGATAATGATGAAGCACTGCACAAAGTTATTGAAAAGAGGTAAATTTAGTAAGCAGAATCTTATCTCTAATATCCTTTTGCAAATTTGAAATAGACATACATTGAATATCAATATCAGGAACATGATAGGAAATCTGAGCATGAAAATGTTTAAATCTACCAATAAATTCAGTTAATTTTTCTTTAGCACTTTGTTTACAATGCATCAAATCATTCAAAGACACTTGCGGGCCAATGTTGTTTTGAAATTGTTGAATAAAGGCATTAGCGAGTTTTGGAAAGGAATCAATAGAATAAGGAGGCAAGGAACAATACCATTGTAAGGCCTTGTCATGGAAGGTTGTAGCAAATAGTTTGGCTAAAATCCTATGGATGAGGATAATCACTACAAAGGATTTGAAATGTTTTAACATGATGAACAAGATCTCATTTTCTATTAGAATTTTCAAGATGAGGCATATCGACTTGCTGAGGAACAGGAGTACAAATAATATCCAAGGACAAAGGTTTTACCATGTCACATGTAGGAATACTAAACTTATTTTGAGTTAAGGAAGCAAGTTGTTATTGTAAGGATGACACAGTTTGAGCCAAACTGATTATTGTTGAATCATTAGAGGAAATAGGAGGAATAGCAACATTAGACACACAAGGTAGAGTGTAAGAAGCTGCAGGAATAGAAGACACAACTGGAGGAATACTAGGAACTCTAGTTGGAAGTGGATTGGTATAAGTAAAGGGAACATTATGATATGAAGGTTGTGATGTAGGAAGGGTCATAGGAGGAATACTCATCAGAACATAGGGAACTGACATAGTCACCAAAGAAGGAGTATAAGTAGGAATACTAGGTAAAGGATTAGAAGAGGGTTCAACACTAATGATAGGAGGAATTAACCCTAGATCTTGAGCTTCTTGAACTAAAGGTTTAACATTTGAATGCATGAGGTGAGAAATACCATGCAAGAGGTTAACACCTTGATCACTATCACAAAGAACTTTCTTAAGATCCTCTATAGCTTGAATAGAATCTTGATTTTGGTTCTCTTGAATAAGACAATTACCCATTTTATCAAGTTCAATTGAAAGTTTTTGAACTTGTTCGGAAGGAACTCTTAAAGCATCATCCTCATCATGAGATGAGTGAGAAGATTTTTGCTCCATTGTAGGATTGGAATCATGAAGAATAAAATTATCATCTGGGATCCTAAGGAAAGGAGAGGAAGATTTAGGATCAAAGGAACCTTTGAGTCTACAACTTCTTCTAAATAGAATGTTGTAAGTAGGAAAAATAGTAGTAAAGCTCATAAACCAATGTAATGCAAATGAACTAAACTAAGACCACAAAAAGCATGAATATTTTTGTATTTTTGAAATCTATTTAGCATGAAATATTTAACACAAAAGATAAATCTAATACCAACAAGATAAAAGGAAATTTAACACCAAAAAAGACAATAGGGAATCCAATTCCACAAAAGAAAGGAGAGTAAGTATGTCAGGTTCACCAAAATGAATAGTGAAGGTGAACATACACAATAAGACAAAGGGAAATCTAACACCAAAAATAAAGAGAGTAAGCTTGTTTGGTTCACCAAAATGAATAGTGGAAAAATGAATTACCTAATTGAATGTATGTGGGGGGGAAATATGAGATCTACTTCTAAATCCAAATTCCCCAAGGAGAGATTCAAATTGATCAACCAAAAGGTTAATGCACAATTGAATCAATCTATGGAGAATATGAAAGAGGAAGAAAACCTTATATTTCCCTATAATGGAATTGTACTTGAAATTTAAAATAATTGAAATGCAAATACTAACCTCAAAATAGGGAAAATCTAGAAAATGTCAATTTTTTATATTTGTGTGTAGTTTTAGGCAATTCTGGAACCTATTTCAGACTGAAAACACCGACATGAAAGGAAACCTAGAAATTTTTTATCTTTCTAACAACAAGTAGTCTTTGACCCTCATAAAAGGTCAAAGGCTACATTCTTATTCTAAAGGTTGACTTTGACTTTGTTCGCAGATCTCAAAAGTTCGTTGAAAAGTGTATCCGAATCCAATCTCAGATTCAAAGTTCCGCACCTGCACCTGCAAGAAAAAAGGGGGTTTTGTTGTTTGCATGGGGGGTTTTCCTTGGTCAAACCTTAATTTATGAATTATCCTTGAAATTGAATTGAATTTTAATGTGCATAAACAAAGTACATGAAACAATTCACCTTGCTTATGTTGAAGTCCTTGTAGAGGTTTCGAATCCTCAAATCTAGAAGTAGGAATGCTCCAATGGATGTTGAATGAATGTAGGATGTTTCAAATCAATGTAATTTGATCTTCAACACCAATCTTGAATAGATCTTTGCATATGAGGAGGCTTGGATGAATGTAGAAGGATGATCTTCAAGCGGGCTCCAAAGAGATTGAGTCCTTTAATGACTAACAATAGATCTCCTTGATGAATGAATGCTTGAATAATTGAATGCTTTAAGGCTTGTTTGAATGCTTGAATTCACTTTCTTTCACTTGAGAGCTTGCTCATGAAATTTCTTGAGATGAGATGTGAAAATGAGAGAGGGAGGCCTCCTTTTATAGTGAACTAGGGCACAAACCTATAGAGAAGGTAGACATTGGGGAATTAAATCCCAATTAGCCTTAACCCCTATAAATGGACCCATATTAAATGTAATTTAAGGATTTACCATTACAAAACCCAAAATGGCCGACCCAGAGGTGGGAAAAAGAATCTTTCTGAAACCCGATACCCAAAAATTAGAAAAACTTAAAATTTGAACTCGGGGTCAAGGATGAGGTCAACTCTACCCTAGCTCAGAGTCAAGGTTGACCCTAACCCTCAACATCAACTTTGACCTTGAGGTCAAAAACCTCAAGACCCTAGCCTAGAATGCTAGGAAATTCAGATAGGAAGTGAAAAATAGGTGTAAAGGGAAGCAAAGCGGGGGGGAAAGACAAATACATGCAAAGACCTGATCAAGGTGCTTAACATGACCCTAGAACACTCACTTGGAGGGCTAAATGCTCTTATCATGGAAGTGCTTCCATTTTAAGATGATACACTAAGAAAGGATAGTGAAAATGTATTCTATTTGTCACTCCATAAGGAGATGTGATATCCATATCATACAAGATATTTTTTCAATATACCAATGATATAGATGAATATGAGGATTTAATTATTCGACTGAAATTATAAATAAATAGAAAAATCAACATCTTCAAGTACATCAAGTTTCAAATTTAGTCATCCATCGAGTTAATGATGAATATGACACCAAATATGAAAAATTGGTACCCTATAAGAAGTTGAATGATTTTCTAAAATCCAAATTTGTTACAATAAAGTTTAAACAATTTAAAAAAGTGCAAAAAAAAGAAGGCATACACTATGGAAACTATTGCTTCTATGATTGACATGTCAAAAAATGAAGAATAATGTGAGTTCTTAGTGGAGTAATTACTAATCCCTACTTTCAATATCCCATAGTACAAGCATGTGTGTGAAATTATTAGTCCTGATTCCCCTTGGTACCAAGATATTTATAACTACCTACATACCTATATCCTACCTCTATAATTATCTAAAAACCAATGTTGAGCCTTTATCTACCAAGCTTCTAGATACAACATCATTGATTGTAAGCTTTACAAGAGATCCTTTGATCAAACCCTCCTCAGATGTCTCAATTTGGTAGAGGCACAAAATTCTTTACATGAGGTACATGGTCATATATGTGGAGACCATTTTAGTGGTTTAAGCTTGGAAAAGAAGCTAGTAAGAGTTGGATACTACTATCCAACTATGGAACAAAATGCATACAATTTTTCCAAAAAGTGTTACAAATATGTGATACATGGGAACATGATTCATGACCTAGCACAAGATCTTCAACCAATCATCTGCCCATGGCTTTTTCCTTGGCAGGTATTTGAGCTCATATGGAAAATTAACCCACTTTCCTCTAATGGACAGAAGTATATTATAACTACTACTAGGTATTTCACCCTATAGGTTGAGGCCATCTATATGACTTATATAACTAGTAAGAAAATTTCAAAATTTATCTTGAATTATATCATATGTCACCATGGAGTTCATTTGGCTATTATTACTAATCATGGTAGCCCTTTTTTGAACAAAGATGATGATGAGCTTTACTTTAAATTCAAATAAATTAATAGATATGTTAGCATCTATTAACTACAAGGAAACAAACAAGCTGAGGCACCAAATTAAAAAATAATCAAAATACTTAAATATATTGTCAATGACGATGGATGAGATTGGCACATGCAACTGAATCTATCTCTTTGGTTTTACAAAATCATCATCCACACTACCATTGGTGCCACACCTTACCTTCTTGTCTATGGCATTGAAACTATTTTACTTCTTGAGGTTGAAATTCCATTATTGAGAGTATCTTTTTGCCACATTTTTTATGAAGGAAACTATATGTTTTCTAGACTCTATCAAGTTGAAATGTTATATGAGTGGAGAAAAGATATCTTGGTCCATCTACAGGTGTAACAAAACTATCTCCAAATAATTTATAATAAGAAATTCCAAATTCACCATTTTGAGGTTAGAAATTTGGTCCTAAGAATGAACCCTAAGAATCACCAAAATATAGAAAAACTAGTAAATTTTGAGCCTGACTAGATATCACCTTACATATTCACTACATCATATGGGTTTGGGTTTATTAGTTTGGATCATCGAAGGGAGAACCTTAGTCACGGGTAGTAAACAACATGTACCTCCACAAGTATTACATGTGATCTTGAAAAAATAACACAAAAATATAAAAAAGACAAAAAAGAAAAAAAAATCCAAAAGGAAATAAAATTGAAAAAAAGGTCAAAACAACTATAAAGAAAAGAGAAAAGGAAAAAATAGTTTCCTTGACAAAAATATGACAAACAATATGTTATCGACCAATGGAGTTCTTTGCTTTGTCAAATTGGAGACAACAATATGTAAATAGTAATGACTTGAAAAAATCTAATAAATTGCATAATGACCTAAAAAATTCAAAAAAATCAAATATTATCCTTAAAAAATCCATAAAAATCAAATACAGAGTTGAGAAAATATCTGAAAATTGAATACTATCATGAAAAAAAACCAAAAAAAAATAATATGATCCTTAAAAAGGACCAAAAATTTATATTAAATCTTGAAAAAAGACCAAATAAAATTGTATACAATATTGGAAAAAAATCACAAAAAACATAAAATATCCTTAATAAATACTAAAAAGTATAAAATGTCTTGAAAAAATAAAAAAATCTTTTTAAAAAACCAAAAATTCAAAAAGCCTTAAAAAATCTACAATAAATTTGTACATAATCATTTTCCTATTTTTAGCAAATCATCTCCTTTTGTGAAAGACAAGTATCAATGCAGAGATAGACTAGGCACTAATAAACATGACAATTAAATGAAATCATGTGTTAATAGATAATCTACCTAACTAACTCAACATCTAGATTGATTAGACTTGCCTAATTGTCTGTCCTTTCAAGACAACCAATCACTAAATTATCCTTTATCACTCCAAGAGATAATCGTTACTAAGGTGTGGTATGCTTGAAACTAGAAGCCATCTATCTTAGATGGGGTACTTCATTCCTAAAACTAGACACTATGATGATCATCCTACTAAAACACTAATACACACTAAATAGTGACAATAAGATCAGAATAGTTGTTGGCTTGCTTACTCAACTAAGTCTCATCTTTTATTTGTTTACTCTCAATCATGTTCCTATGATTCTGAAGGATATCAATAAGTGATCAGAGTGGTCGAGATAGTTCATAATCATTTTTGTTTTGTCTTCTATTTGTGGACTTTTTTCATGAAATTATGGGGCGAGTATGTTTTGGATGTTTGTGATAAATACACTTATTTTATGAAGGCCACTGCACATACCTTGTCTACAACATATCTATTTTTAAGAAAAGGATTTCTCTATTTCTTTTTCATTCTATTCTAGAATGTTGTACATCAATTTTCCATATGAAAATTAAATCTCTTATGACATAAATACACTTATAAAAGAAACTCTCATCTTTTACTAATGTTCCTTTGTCTAATTTCTGCATTCTTCCAACACTTCTTCAATCAGTCCTCGTAGTCCCCTTGGCCTAGTACTATGGTACATAGAAAATAAATTCATTCTACATCCACATGCATTTTCATAATTACATATCCATAGCATCCTAAAAGAGAAAAAATACAAAAAAATGTGTCATCCATTATAATGCATCATAAAATATTGCATTCAATATTTATACACTACAATTAACATGGCATCATATAGGCATGATCATATAAGTAAGTGAAAAATTACATAGTGAAACAAAAACATGCATACATGTAGATGTTCATCTCATGTAAAAGAAAATATATAATTTCATCTCACACATATCACAAAAAATTATCATAGTACAAAAATCAAGGTGTTTGTATACAATAAGGCCCACAATCTGAACAAGATATATCATGTATGTATACCAAACAATCCTATCCTCTAAACCTAGTCTCTCTCGGGCCTCTTTGTATTTTCTTAGTCTAGATGTTGAAGCTCCTCTTGTTTGTTGTCCTATTTTCCTTCCCTAGGTGTCCCCCTCATTTCTAACACTCCCTCATTTCTCACTATTCTCAAAGAGTGTGTCCTCCTAGAAGAAGACATGCAGCTCAGTGTCCACTCCTCTTGTGGTACATATCTCTCATACATGTCTCTACTGATATCTATGATACTATTGATAAATGCTCATTTATCCTCCTATGTTATTTGCACTCTAGGAAACAATATATCTCAAGAGGCTATTAGGACATCCCTCTCTACTATCAATCTATCCATCTATGCTATGAGTATCACCCATATTGTATGCCAAGGTACTCTCTCTTCCAGATATCTTTCTCACTCTACATACCTTGTATTCCTTCTACCTAGCATCATTTTATTTGGCTCATCAAATCCATGATGTGCTTCTTTTGATATCTAACTACTCCTCTCAAAGTGTGATCATATGGAATTACCTCCACCTCATTGCCCATAGCTATATCCTACATCAGTATGTCCTTCGGAGCCTATATATCTTTTTCATATAGTGGAGCCCCACTATCTACCTTCATCTACATAGGCATGGAATCATAACCACCACCATCATCATCATTATCTTGCCCACTACTAAACTCAGTTATTTCATCCTCCTCATCCCATGCATCCTCCTCATCTCATTCATCATGCGCATACCTAACCTATATACTTTTATCCTCCCCTCATCATCTTCCTCATCACCATCATCCTTCTCATCTCCATCATCTTCCTCATCATCATCATCCTTCTCATCTCCATCATCTTCCTCAACTCATTCATCCTCCTCTTCTTTTAACTATTATGGTTCCACACTCTAAACTAGTATATCTAGATCTATCAATGGTATAGGATTATTTTGTACAAACCAGTTATCATACTTTGGTATGGCCCCTGCATCTATAACCTCTTGTACTACTCCCCACTATCTCGAATTTTTGTAAAAAAATTCTCTATAATGCATGGTATGTTATCATTGATGGAAACTACTACCATTCCTCTTAGCCATGTTTTAGATAAGATAGTTTATCGGATGATTTGGTACTTATATTTGTTTAAGAATTAGAATTGGGGTAGAGACCATTTGGATACATTAGTATGGTTCAAACATGCTTTTAAATGTAAGTTGCTAAAATTTTAGGGTATGAAAGTAGACATACCATTGTCTCTAATTTATTCATCGCATATTCTAAAGTCATTAGATGCTTGAGATATTCACAAAGGAATATCGCATTGACAAAGTTTTTGGGAAGAACAAGACAATTTGGGGAAATTGAGTTGGTAGAATTGATAAATTAGTTTTCTCTATTAGATTTGTGATTTCTTATGATTGAGCTGACATCAGAGGTATTTGGTTTGGATTCAAAGATCTAATGTTGTGTTTTGAGCCTTTTTGGCATGAATATTTCTACATGTTTCATTTTGGGCTGACAAAGTTTGAGTTTTCAGCTTATGATCTTATATATAAGATCAAGTTTTGATTGTGAAGGATATGGTTGATGATGATATAAAAAGGCAATAAGTAGAGACTATGTCGATGTGAAGATCTATAATCATAGATTCATTTGAACTATAAATAAATTATTTACGCTAATGGTCACCTTTTTATAGGAGAGTAAGTCCATCTCGGTTGTGTAATTGGCTAAAAGATTTGATATATTTTGGTTGTATAACTGAGTAGTGATCTCTGGGTTATAATCTTGAATTTAAGTGTATTCCTCTCTAGACACTTATGCATTTGACCAAATACTTATTTCTATAGTAGTGAGATATTTGTGGGTATCATCCCATCTTGGATTTTTCCTTAATGAGGTTTTCCTATATAAGAAATCATAGTGTTTTGATGTTCATGTTGTGTATCTTGTTTTGTTTACTTGCATTTACTTTTTGTGTTAAGTTATGATTTTAGTTTGAAAGGTTTAAGAATATTACTACACAAATTCAACCCCGCTCTCGGTGCTCCCTAATCCTAACAATTTGTATCTGATCCTAGTTCTTTCGAAGAAGTTTCACAACTTAAGGAGGATCCTAATGGAAGCACCTAGTAGTATTCAGATTCTGATTTTGAATTCACTTGAGAATCTAGAAAAATATAATGCTCTCACTCTTAATCAAAGGAAAAAATGAGAGAAGCTAATGGATTAATTAAGAGATGCTAATGTATTCACTAGAAACATGAAACATAAATTAAGGTACTCTAGAGATAGGATAAAAGGGCTTGTAGATCAACTATTAGAATAAGGAAATGACTCTAGTGTAATAGTGAAAAACCTAAATAATATGAGTACATATTGAAAGAGAGAAATAACCTAAAGAATGTAATACAATCTATGGAAATAAATATCACTAACCAAATTTTAGCCAAGAATAATCTCAAGAAGAATCTTGAAAGGTTAAAATTGAAGAATTCTACAAGCTGAATAGAAACATAATGAGAAAGAACTAGAGAGAGTTAATGAGATATCAAGAAGAGATCTAGATAATTCTAGAGAAATTCAAGAAAAAATTAGATGTAGCTCTCATATGTTTGATGAAAATATTGAAAGTCAAAGACCACATGGAGATAAGCATGGATTAGGGTTTGAACAAGGAGAATGTTCTAAAATTGCTCAAGAAAAGATAAAGTACATTGAGAAACCTAAAGAGACACCTTTAAAAAAAATAAATGGACAAAAATATAATGACAAATGTTATACATTAAATACGATTGGACATAGGGAAAAGGAATACCGAAGAAATTCAAATACTATATGTGTTTTCTAGATATTATTTTATATGTTAGAAATATGGACACTAATATAAAGAATTTAGATCCCAATTTGGATCCAATGTAAATAGAGGTAATGTTATATCGTAGAAATGCAAAAATTTTATTCATATTAGAAAGAATTGAAAATTGAAGACTAATCATAATAATCAGAGGTATGTGAATCAAAATGTTATTTGTTAAAATTTCAATAGTTATGGACATATAGATAAGAATTGTAGATATAATAATGTTGGAGTAAGAATGAATGGTTTATGTTACCCAAATTTCCTGTTCCATACAATTTTGGCCAACAGGTTGAGCTCTATCTAGAAATCTTCATTTTTTAAGCCCTGTTGAGAACCTTGAGAATTTTTATGGTTCTATGCCTCTTCCCTTGGTCTCTGAAAATTATTATATCTCTGGTCTGTTGGTGTTTGAAAATTCTTATGCCACTTAGGGCTACCAATATGCCTTGAGACTAATGTTAGGAGTGGTTAGTTCTAAGTATGGGAGCTCTGCAAGGCAACTGGACCAACTATAGGGACAAGACTGCCCTCTTCTGCTTCCGGCTCTGCAAAACCCAGGTGGGTGCACCTAACCTAGTATAAATTATACTTCACACACCAATGACTAGGTTTGAATAACAGATGAAAGGATAGTAAGAAAGTACTAAATGATAACCACACATTCATTGACTCTCCATTACTATGGGGTAGAACCTCACACAACCAAATATTGAAAACTTAGGAATGGTTCTTAATTTATAAGTTTGAATCATAACAACCTTAATCAGGATATGTCAAAAAAGAAATACTTATCTAGGCTAGTGCCTCATCCATTGGGCAAGGTTTCTTAGACAGACTACACACACACACCAGAATATATCTAAGATTCAAAGCCATAAACACATTTACAATATCCTCTACTACTTACAGAATATCCTTACATAGACAAGAGATAAATCTATGTCCCATCTGGAGCATCATTTAATCTAATCTTGGATTAGAACTTAAGAATGAAGACCTATACATAAATTGTTATGCAATGAACTAGAAAGTTCAAAATTCATCTACGTTGACACAAGGGAGAGATAAGAATCATGTGCCTATATTAAGTATGAAGAATCCTCAAGTGTATACAATCAATCCAAAGGAACCATGCTTGCAAACTACAGCTTAGACCTACAATTTTCTTTCTATTGTCAAAATATACCAAAATAGGTCATTACAATTCAGACCGGGTAAAAGATTCACAACCAGAAAAGTTTGAAAACCTAACTCCCAATGACCTCGAATGATCATAAAAATCCCTTTATACCAGGGTTACAATGCAATCACAATGATCATTTCCAACTCAAAATTCAAATCAACCTAACCCCACCGAGGAGTTAACACAAACAAGACAGGGATCAAGCTGCAACATGCTAGCCCAAATAGTCCATTTCAATAGCTAACTAGCCCTGTACTGGTCCAAGTACCAAATTATCATCAAACCCTAAGAAATCCAGCCACATTTGACCTCTGCAACACATTTTAGGGTACTGTATCATTTACTCCCCTATGGAAAGACACTCCTCTGCAACTATCATGGTAGCCTGGACCATTCCGTAGCGTTTGACAATCCATTCTACCCACTCTAGCTGCTCAAAAATTGAATTTTGGGTACTTCTGTCATTGCACACCCTCTGCAGAATTCGAAATTGAAAATAAACGGTCACTTTATGGCCTCAGTGGCAAATCGGTAGCTAACATTTAAATCTCAGTCAACTTCAAGTCCTGACCACCTGATTACTCTATTTCGCGGGTTAAGATTTTACTTTAAAAAGTGGCCCCAGCTAAACTTAGTGAATTGGTGACAAAGGCTATCATCAGTTTGCCAAAAACACCCTGCCTCCACTAAAAACTTTAGTGATCTTGCAACCACCCTTTGCTGAATCGCCAAATCAAATAGAGAACCATCACTGAAACCCGCAAATAAGTGAACCACATAACTTTATCAGCGCTGTCAAAACCTCTGAGAAAAATTGATTGGGCCCGCAAAAATCAATTCTGAGCTACCACACTTGTCACAAATAGCTCACTGTGAAAACATTGACAAGAAACCCTGTGATCATATTTGAATTTGGGTGCCAATGGCTAGCCAGTCAATAGCCAATTAGAATTGAGCACGTCAGTACCACTAGCACCATGGACCCACCTTAGAACTCTGCAACGATGATATCTCAATAGTTGTCACATGATCACATAGCCTAGACAAGGGCTATGCAAACATGTGACATGCTACACCTGCAACCCTTTACCACCTCACAACTCCACATAACCACCGCCGCTAAGCCTGGCGGTTAGTCGCATGATCGCATAGCCTTGAAAAAGGTTATGAGATCATGCAACAAACCATTACTTACCACACCTTGGCCCTACCAACAACCACCATGCCTTAGAATTGGGCCCCCCTAATGCCACATGTCACACCACCACTCACTGCAACCGCTAAGTCATCTCTACCATAGGACCCACCTGCAGATAAGCCTTTGAAATCAAATGACAGGCACATGATTGCATGGGTTTGAAACCTCCCATGAGATCATGCGCAAACCACTAGATCCACCACGCTATCCTCCTCATCTGACAGCCCGACCACAACACTTCCATCACCAATGGGCCCAAGAATAGGTGTCAACTGACCACATGATCACATGTCAAAAAACTCTGACATGCGATCATGCGACAGCCAACCATAGGCCACCACATAACCACCAACGAGACCACCACCAAAGAAGCTTTACCTTTTGGAGGATCGGACGGTTGTCACAAAAGTGTGGAAGATAAACATCGTGCATCTTCACCATGTGAACATACGACAACCACCGATCCTGTCCAAACTTTAACCACACTAGGTAATGAAAAGAGGCGGGTCCCACCAACCAGTCGCACTTGTGCAGTTAGGACTGACAAACAAGGAGTGCTGGAAAGAGGAAATAAATGTGAGGTAAAAAATACATAGGGTTTTTGGTGAAAGATCAAAAACATCCAAGGTTTTCACGTAGACCCAAAGGTAGCAGGGAGACTGAAAACATCATGGGTTTTCGACACTTAGGCAGATTTTAAAATTTGTTTCTTGCAAACCTTAAAACTTGAATATCTCCCTGGGTTTTGCAATTCAAGAGACACGATCAGAGCTAGAGCTAGGTGACACATTATAGAACATGGGGCCAAGAGCATACACCATCAAACACTATGGATCTTTTTTGCACATTAAAACTATGTTGCAGCAGGGTGGGATAACTTCAAAATTTGCATGGAAGAGGCCATTTTCAAAGGATTTTGCATTGACAGAAAAATGGCCTAACATGGTCTTATAGAAATTAAATTTGAAAAAATATAACTGTCGGAGGAGGTAAAAAAACCCTAAAAACCCTATGACCGGTTCTATTTTGCCACTACCTTTTTTGGTCACTTAAGTCACTATATTCTCATGTGCATTTTTTTCGTGATTGGCTGGTCATGAAATCTCTAAAGTTCAACCGAATATTATTTTTTATTTCCTAATCCCATGACTCCCTTTATTTATTTATCTCCTGATTAGATAGAATATTCCCTTTTCATTCAATTACCCAGCATTTTCTTCAGTCACATGTTCGCACAACCCTGACGGTTCATGCCTTAGCCTTCAGCGATCTAGCGAGCTGTTATGTTTCTTATGGCAGCTAGGTCACTCAGTAGGTTAAAGTTCATTTTAGATCAATGATTGTCATGATACCACAAGGAAAAGGTGCTTGACGATTAATCTTCTTGGCATTATGACAACCGTCTGATCTTCCAAATGAAGGAAGTTGGTTGTGTAGTGAGTCTGCTATCAGATATTACTGAGGTGTCTACTCTTGATTGGTTGAGCTTAGTGGTGACGTGGCTTTTCTCAATGGGGCTAGGGTTTTCATCATTCAGACAAGTTAAAGTTTGATCAGGATCGATGATTCTCGTATTGTCACCAAGGAAAAATGATCGAGAGATATTCATCATAGTATTGCAACAACTGTCTGATTAAAAGTTAAGTAAAGTCATGGGTCCGAGGTGCCGGTCATGCTGAGGTGTTAATTTATCATTGGCTTTTGACTAATGATGTGGCTAATGAATTTTTAGGGGGCCTTGTAACTATTGTGGAGAATGATCTAGGCCGTTTGATTTGCCTATAAATAATGATATCGACGGCCATGTTTTAAACTGAAACCTGCTAGCCCTTGTTTCAAATTTAAATATATTTCTGCAGGGTTTCTTCCTGGTTTGTTTCTTTTGGTCAAATGAGATGTTGCAGGTAGCTCAAAGTTGATGTTTTTAGAATGGTTGTAGGTAAAAAAATGATGAAGAAGATCTAGGTGGTTGTCGTGTGTTGATTTTTTTTTCTTAAGGTACCATGTCAGTGGTTTTGCACCGAAGAAGCATTGAAGGATTAGCGCCACCTATGACCGATTATACTTTTAAATTCAAAATATCTGTGAAGATTAGATTTGAACATTCATGATGAACCCGACTTAAAAACATAAAGTCATGGTGATGGTGTGGGGTTCTCAACTTGCAGCAAAGTAGATGGTCAAGGTGGCTCATCTGCAAATAGTTATGGTGGTGGGAAAGACATGGAAACATATATCTGATCAGCCAAGATATTTCAAGGATGCATTTATGATCAGATATGACAAATTTAGGGTTTCCATTATTGTATGAAGATCTATGTAACCCCAATCATATTTTTTTTTCACTCATGCCTGTGTGCTAGGGAGATGTATATATTAGTTGGTAGAGCTCTTAGAGCTTAGAGTTTACGGTTGTAAAAAAGAGAGTTCTTCTTTCTTAGGAGCTATCTATGGCATTTGTTCTGCCCTTTGGCTTTCATAGATTGTAATATTTCATTGATTTATCAGATTCAATAGAGGCTTTTCGAGGCATCTTCTCTTCCTTCAAGTCTTTTCCTTGTCTAGATTTCTCTTAATGAGTAGAATATATTGGCTTTGTTAGAGAAATCTTGGAGTTCCAGGGCCCTTCTTTCTTTCATCTTATTTGTGTGTTATTGTGTATGATTTGATTTGAATGATCTTGTGGGTATAACTCAACCCCCTGTCACTCTGTCTCATTTTTGTGCCCTTTTGTTGGAAAGAACGTTTGCTTGTAAGTCACAGTCTGAGTCTTTTGTTCAGAGCCCTCTATGAAACACTTATGCAAGCCTATTTAGGAAGATTGTGTTCTATTAGATCTGAGAGCCTTCATGTTAATTTTGTTAATATATCATGTTCATGTCATTTTAGTGTATCACCTAGTAGGTAATTCACTTTCAATTGTTTCCTTTTAGCATTCCTTCTATCCCTTTCCCTTCAAAAATTTACTTTGGTGTCAAGAAGAAAATTAAGGTGATTATCCAAGAGGAACCAGCTTAGAGCCTAGAGGTTTCATCTTAGTTAGCAAAGGTCCCACAACCTAGAGATTATCCCAAATTTATACTACATTATCAAGACCAAGAGAGCTTGAACCAAGGGTGCAAACTTAGTGTATAACATTTCTATCATGCCCAGTGGGACTAGAAAGAAGTTCATCTTTAAATATTATGCTATCTCTAATATACTAATTGCATAATATAGACCTTAGAGAGGTTAATATTCAAGTATATCTGGTGACTTCATTGGTGTTAAGAACAAGCAGACCCAATTTCTAATAGAGCTTATGGGAAAAATAGATCCCTATTATGGGTAGACAATTTGTATTTGCACCCTTCAATTAGGGTAGTCCATTAAACTTTTCCCAACACCATGATGTGCCCTTGTCAGCACTAAAAAGTATACCTCCTTTCACAGGTGAAGGCGAAACAATAACTTTGAACACATAAGAGATGTGGCTACCATCTGTAGTATACACAATATAACTCAGGAAGATGTAGCCACTAAATTGTTAGCAGCCTCTTTGAAAGGTAAGGCTCTTGAATGGTTTAGAAATCTAGAAATTGGTTCCATTAATTCATGGGATAGACTTGGGGAGCTCCTTAACAAATACTTTGAGGATGATTTAGAATCTTTGTCTCTAGTAGAGAAACTCCAAATTATAAAGAGAGATCCTCAAGCACAAATGACAAACTATAATGGTAGATTCCTCAAGACATGGAATAGGATTCTAATTAATATAAGGCCTTCAATAGATTGTGCTTTCCTTTATTTTTTGAGAAGCCTAACTAGCAATATATCTATCATGATTCAGTCCTTGGGAGGTACTTCATTACCCTAGGCTTTTGATATAGCTGTTAAGGTAGAAAATTGCCTAATTCAGGCTAGTATAATAACCCCAAGGCCACCCATACCCATTCTTCCCAACATCTAGCCAAGTATGCCTCTGCAAATTCTTCCATGTACCCCTATACCAACTATAGTGGCACCACAAGCCATTTCTAGCTATGAGGAATCCAAACAAGACCCTTCTCAAGAGCTACTCAAATTGGAAAATAGTCAACAAGAGATGAGAAATGATCAGCAAGAAACAACCCAAGAAATGATAAGCCTACTATAGACTCTAACCAAGGAGTTGATCACTAAAAAAGGGCAGAATCAGGAAGTTGCACTACCTTATCAAAATCAGGGTCAAAGTCCTAACTAGCAGTACCAAACTCAGGGACAATCCTATTAGCAAAGTAGACCATAGTATCAAGAAAAGTATCAAAGTAAAAGAAAAAATTTGGTAAAGAGGCCTTTCCATCCCTATAATCTAGTCAAGAAGACATTCCAAACACAGAGCATCCAAGAAGATGGAAATTACTTAAACCCATTTTTGGGGAAGGAAGCTCCAGATTTTCCACTTGTTCTCATGAACTATGAGCTTCCTATTGAAAAGAATTTAGGAGTCCTACAAGAAGAGATAGTGGCCTCTCAATCATATCTCCCTGAGATTGGGATGCATCAAGCCATTGGAGACGATCATCAAAGAGGACTAGTTACAAAGGAGCAATAGTTGAAGGACAAGGTCTTAAAATTTCCAAATTTTAAAAAAAGTATGCCTTCTATGTCTGCATCTAAATCTTTTGATTTTAGTGTCCCAAGTTTTAAGGAAAAAGATTTTTTCCAAGAGCCTATACTTGAGGAATTTCAATCCACCACTCTACAAGGGTGGTTCTTCAAAGAATTTAGTTTATCCCAAGAGACACCTCTGGTCTCTCAAGATGATGAACTGCCATGGCAACTTCAATGGACTCCACCTCCTAGCTATCAGATGCCAAGTCTTTTCAAAGATACTAGTCAAGTATCAGAACAAGGACCTATGGTAAATGAGCTTTTATGTGGTGAGGAGGAGAGGAAATCTGAGGTATCAGTGCTAAGTGATGATTGTGATAAAAAAAAAAAGGAGATTGATGCTCGACCTAGGGTCTTGGTTGAATTGTTTGATGAGCTACCCCTCTTTGTTGATGATGAAGAAGAGACCATAGGTTAGTCAAAACAATAGATGCATCATCAAAAGATGATTGATACAAGGGATGCCATGTCCTTAATGAAGGAGCTACCTTGTTTTTTTGAGGAGGAAAATACTTCTAATATGTCACTTATCTCAGTAGTTGAAGGACAAAGAAAGGAATGTTTTCCTAAGAAGAAGCATGCTGCTAAGAATGTTGACAAGAAAAATGATGTGGAAGAGGAAGCTCATCTGCATGAATTGGTAGTTAAAAATTTTGACAATAGCAAAAAGAGCCCCAAGTTCATTCCTTCTAGGGGTTTCCCTTTAAGGTACTTAGCAAGAATGGAGGCTAGCCACGAAAGACCAGTCATGTTTGTGTCCAAGCATGAATGTTCAAATGAAGCTAAAGTTGAAGGTGAACTTGCAGTTCAGCAAGGACAAGCTCAACTCACTTATCTACCCCTGGACAATGGAAAGAAGAATCTATTGGTGGAGGTGAGTCAATTTTTTTATGTCTTTTAGGAGGTGGTGCATTGGTTCTTCACACAGCTATGTGTACTTCATTCCTTATTAGCTATCCTCATGCATGTAAAGTATTGTATCCAAAGGAGGAAGGGTAGCTATTTTAACTATCTAGTGAATGGTTTTGTTTAACCCTTTGTTGCACTAGTTAGTTTAGGGTAGAGTAGTTTTTCCTGCTTTCTTCCAGTTTTTCTACATTGGTTTTTTGAATTTTCAAGAAGTGCTCATGCACATTTTGTCCCTCCTGGTTTTGAGTCTATCTCTCTATCAAGAAGGTCCTTGTGTTCTTGAGATGACTCCTATGCCCAATGAATTGTGTTAAGGCCACTGATCTAATGTCTAGTAGGCTACCATCCAACAAAAATCACCAAAATGTTACCCAAATTTCCTGTTCCATACAATTTTGGCCAATAGGATGAGCTCTATCTAGAAATCTTTACTTTTTAAGCCCTGTTGAGAACCTTGATAATTTTTATGGTTAGGTGCCTCTTCCCCTGGTCTCTACAAGTTATTATATCTCTGGTCTGATAGCCATTAAATTTGAAAAAATATAATTGTTGGAGGTAAAAAACCCTAAAAACCCTATGACCGGTTCTATTTCACCATTACCTTTTTCGGTCACTTAAGTCTCTATATTCTCATGTGCACTTTTTTTGTGATTGGCTAGTTGTGAAATCTCTAAAGTTCAACTAAATATTATTTTCTATTTTCTGATCCCATGACTCACTTTATTTCTTTATCTCCCAATCAGATAGAATATTCCCTTTTCATTCAGTGACCCAACATTTTCTTCAGTCACGTGTTTGTGCTACCCTGATGGTTCATGCCTTAGCCTTCAGCAATTCAGTGAGCAGTTATGTTTCTTATGGCAGTTAGGTCACTTGATAGATTAAAGTTCATTTGAGATCAATGATTGTCATGATACTGCAAGAAAAAGGTGCTTGAGGGTTAATCTTCTTGGAATTATGACAACCGTCTTGTTAGTCCATTTTCCTGTCAATGCAAAATTCTTTGAAAATGGCCTATTCCCTGCAAATGTTTTGTAATGCTATCCTGCCATGCTTGTAGTCACAATTTAATCTTGCAATGAAAATCCATGATGTTTCATGGTTTGAGCTCTTAGCCCTATGTTCTTCATTGTGTCACTAGGCTCTAGTCCAAATTGCACGTGCTGAATTACAAAACTCAGGGAGAAATTAGAGTTTTAAGGTCTGTAGGAAACAATTTCAGAATATGCCTAAGTGTCGAAAACCCACAGTTGTTTTCAACCTTGTGTTTCCTATTTTTGTACGCTTGTCTTCTGGCATTGAAAAACCTGGATGTTTTCAATCTTTCACTATTGTAAACCCTATGTGTTTTCGACATTGCATTTCTTCTCTTCTATCGGCAATCCTTGTTCGTCGGTCTTAAGTGTGCAAGTGTGATGGTTGGTGGGGCTAGATTCTTCAAGCCATAGAGGGAGGAGATTGACGGTCGACGTATGAGTGTAAGGAATATTCCATGCGCATGAGATCATGTGCCTACCATTGATCTCATTTGTCTCAAATGTATCTTTGGCAGTGGTCCTGCTGCTAGGTGAGCTGACTTAACGGTATCTCATTCATCCATGGGAGTATGAAGTGGAGTGTTGTTAGTGGGATCAATCTTCTTGGCATTCAGGTAGATTAAAGTTTAGTTTAATCTTGTGCCTATCGTTATACCATTAATGAAACATGCTCAACCTTTAATGCAGCGATATAGAGATAGCCATTGATTCTCATAAGGGAGGTAGGTGGGTCTGTTGACACGTATGTATAGTTGGCACTATTTTATTCATCCATGTATTTGCACAGTGGCTTGTTGTTAGTGGGACTTGGTTTCTGGATGTGTCAGTGGGTCCTGATCCTATCTGTTAATTGATGAATGACATATAATCTCATCGAGTGTGTCAAAGGCTTAAGATCTTGCGACAGCCGTTGATTTTGTATCTTGTCAGAGGGTTGTCAGGGCTGAGGGAAGATTCTTCATCCGATGGTGGGCGTGAAATCTGATAAAATCTTGGAAGTCTTTGTGAACTTGAGATGGCCGTCGATCTTCCTGTGTGGGCTCAATTTAATTTCTCAGTGTCTTTGGTAGTTGTGATAAAATGTTTAGCGGCCTGACAAATTTTCTTCCTATTTGCTGGTTCATGTAATGTTTTGGTGGTGCCCCAATTTATTTGGAAATTCAGCGAATAGTGGTCGTGTGATCGCTAAGTTTTTTAGCGATTATGGAAAGTATTTCGTGAACTAGCGAAAGTTCTTCGGTCACCAGTTCGCTAGATCAACTGGGGCCGCTTGCTCAGTGATGTGCTCAGTTCTGATTGGTCGGTGGCGTGATGAGCTGGATGTTGTCAGTGGAGCCGCAGTTTTCAAAGGAAGTAGAACGTCTGCAAGTTTGTGAAGATTGTGTGGTTGTTGTTATACCGCTGAGGTGAGATGCTCAACTTTTAGCATGGTGGTGTAACGATGACCGTCAATTTTGTTTAAAAAAATATAAAGTGCACTGACCTGAGAAAAGCAAACAAATTGAACGGTGGTGATATAAAGTTAATCTCAGTTCAAATGTTGACCATTGATATGTTTTTGGCACCCTAAGGATGACTATTGGAATTCAAATTCAAACTTGGAGATGGTTTTTGTGACAGGAAGTACCAAAATTTATGGTTTTCTAGTCGTTTCTTGATTTGGTTGGTGGCATCGATTGTTGCAGTGTGGTCTAGTGAGTTGGGTGATTGCTTGCAGATGTTTTGTCGTGTGGGGGAGGATAGTTTTTGTTGGCTTGAGGTGTTTTGATGGTCTGGTTAGACTGTTATTCATGATGAATTTGTGATCCCAGGTACAAATTTGAAGATTTTATCTTTCTTGTGGATCATTCTTGTTTTTGACAGATTGGTGCTAGTTTTCCGTCTAGTGAGTTTTTAGATTTAGCTGTTGTAACCTATACCCTAGCTATCTGAAGCTTGTTGCATCCTATCTTTGGGATTCCAAGGTAGCTAGTGGTATAAATGGTTGAAGTTTTAACTTTGTAAGGGTTCCATTATATTTTGTTCTTGTGGGAAGTAATAAACTTTGTCGCATTGTAGGAGGCTCAATAGAATTTCTTTGCATCTTTTGCAAGTTATTGAAGTGGTAGTCTTATTTCTGGTATAGACATGTACATGATTCATCATACTTAATATAATTGTTTCAAGCTTTCAAGTCTCTCCTTGGTGTCAGTTTTATGAGTTTTGTATTTTCTTGTCCATTGGATAGGGTTACCTTTGCATATGTTCTAGTCTTTAGTTCTTGATCTAGGATCAAGTGAAAAATACTTTGGATAAGCCATAGATTCATTAGACTTGTCTATAGAAGGATCTTATAAGTAGTGGATGGGCTGGAATAGTTGTATTTATGGCTTTGAGTCTTTGACAGTAGTTGGTTCATGTTTCTATACTTACATTTGATGATTTTCCCAATGGATAATGGCACTGATCAAGGATTAGTACATTCAGTTGAGTTCAGTGTTTGATGGGTTTTGGCTATTTCCTGCATCTTCGAATATCAACACCATTTCAAGTCTTTTTCATTATTTGGTTGATAGTAGTAATACCCTTCACAAGGCCATATACCCAATAGCAATTGAGAATCAATGAATGTCTGGTTAACATTTAGTAGTCTCTTGCTATCATCTGCTTTGTTTAATCCAGTCCAAAGTCCGAAAATGTCATAAGTTACTGGATTAGGTGTACCTGCCATGATTTTGTAGAGCTAGAAGTAAAGAGGGCAGTCTTGTCCCTATAGTTGGTCCAATTGTCTTGCAGAGCTTTCACACTTGGAGTTAACCACTCCTAACATCAGTCTCAAGGCATATTGGTAGCCCTAAGTGGCGTAAGCATTTTCAAACACCAACAAGATGACGACTCTGCTGGGGAGAACAACAATGAAGAAGTATATCTATTAAGATCTCTGGTCAGGCTTGTGTTGTTATATTCAAAATCTTTTGTTGACCAAATTGATTTGCCCATCTGAGTCACCAACAAGATGGTGACTCTGCTAGGGAGCCATTGGAAAGAGTCAGATGAACAAACAAGTATTCGCTAAATTTTCTCACCTAGTTGTGAGTGGCTGCTCTGATTTTTCTTTGTTTGATGAGTGCAGTTTCTGATAAGAAGTGAACCCTGTGAAGTTTTGTGTATTGATTAGAAGAATATACAAAATTAGTGCAATATTTTCCTCTTCAAGGAGGTGGAAACTCTACATATCAAAGAACCTAATGGAGCTGCATGGTGAGCTCTAAATCTGCCATGTCTTCCCAGTCAACAAAGTTTTTTGCTGCAAAACTTCCAGGTATTTATGATTACAATGTTTCCCTATCAAGTATTCAGTGCTAGTATAAAGGGAAGACTAAAATAAGATGAGTGGTTCTCATCTTGTTTCAAATCAAATGAATAATCAAAGGAAAAGCCAGTCTAGACGGCTGGGTTTTGTCAAGTTGGATAGACCTTTAAGTTATGTTCTTCCAAAGTCCCCTCATTCTTTCCCTGGTGAGCTTTTGGGTCTGATTCCTATTTTTGATTGCCAGTCCGATTCAGCAGTGAAGCATGTCCTAGCATTCTATAGATTTATTATAGAATATCATAATCTTGATGAGGATGTTAGCATAATGTTTTTTGGGAGATCCCTCCAAGGGGTTGCATCTAATTGGTATCTAAATCTACCCCCAAAATGCATCTCTTCTTTGATTGAATTCAAGTGGTTATTCTTAGAGGAGTTTGATGATGATGATGAATGGAATGAGTTGCAAAGGATCGTCAGCAAAAAGGGAATACAAGTTGTATTTTAGAGAAACCCATATCTAATGCTGAGGGTACTTCTTCTGATGAAGTTTTGTCAGAGGAGTATTCAGATTGTGGTAGTGAGCAGGAACCAAAATCAAGGTGTGCAGGATCCTCCATTCATTCAAAGATTTCTGAATGTGATTTCAATGGTTATTCAGGTGAGGATGATGAAGGTAGTGATGTTGATGTATCCTCATATGAATCAGATGCATCATGGGAAGAAGAAAGTAATGGTGAAAGTGAACACTCCTTTAGTGAGGAATATGAAGATAAGGAAGTGATAATTCAATGTGATGTCAGTGAGTTTGAACATGAAGGTTTAAGTGATGGGTTATTAAATAATCCTAAAATGGGTAGTGAGTTTAAAGTGTTCACTAACACTTTATATGATGAAGACTATGATGATTATCAACCCATTTTTTGTCATGATATTCAACCCGGTGCATTGCATGGAGCTATCAATCCTTTGTTTGAAGAACATGTGGAGGTCTCAGACTTAGTTGAATCGGGATGCCTATTTTCCATCTATGGGTATCAGTCTGATTATTCATTCAAGGTCGAGCTGATTACACCTGTGGAAATGCAAAGTCAAGGTATGAATGAGGCCTTTCTGCAGGTAGAATATGAGACTTTTGTCTTTCCAATTGATAGCATACATGAGTCAGTAGAGAAGAACAAGTTCTTATCTGATGGTACTATTCATGGACATGCTGAATCTTTTCTTCATAGTGAGCAAGAAGAGGGAAGTGCTAAAAAATTTTACATGCACTATGAAGATAGTTATTTTGTTTTACTTGATAAGCTGGTTGGAAGTGTTGACATGCATGTTGAAACAAATGTAAATAGAATGTCTAGTGTGCCTCATGAAGGAAGAAATGAAAATCAGGTTTTTGACAGAGGCAAGAACTGACTCTTGTTTATTGTTGTAGGTTTTTTGTAAAAAATGTACATTTTGTGAATAGTTTCCCTTTCCTATTTGTTCCCTGTGTTTTTTGAGGTCTCTGTGTTTTTCTAGTGGGTGGTCTACTTCTTCCTAGATATCTGAGGTCCTCATTGTACCTACAAGAGATACATGTCCCCAACTAGAGCCACTGTTAGTCCATTTTCCTGTCAATGCAAAATTCTTTGAAAATGGTCTGTTCCTTGCAAATGTTTTGTAATGTTGTCCTGCCATGCCTGCAGTCACAATTTTATGTTGCAATGAAAATCCATGATGTTTCATGGTTTGAGCTCTTAGCCCTATGTTCTTCATTGTGTCACCAAGCTTTAGTCCAAATTACACGTGCTGAATTGCAAAACTCAGGGAGAAATTCATGTTTTAAGGTCTACAGGAAATAATTTTAGAATATGGCTAAGTGTCAAAAATCCACAGTGTTTTTGAAAACCCATGATGTTTTCTATCATCTATACAAAAAACCCTGGTTGTTTTCAACCTTGTGTTTCCTATTTTTGCACGCTTGTCTTCTGGCGTCGAAAACCTTGGATGATTTCGATCCTTCACTATTGTAAACCCTGTGTGTTTTCGACCTTTCATTTCTTCTCTTCTACTGGCACTCCTTGTTCATCGGTCTTAAGTGTGCAAGTGCAATGGTTGGTGGGGCTAGATTCTTCAAGTGGCAGAGGGAGGAGATCGACAGTCAATGTATGAGCATAAGGAATATTCCATGCTCATGAGATCATGCATCTGCCATTGATCTCATTTGTCTCAAATGTATCTTTGGCAATGGTCCCACTGCCAGGTGAGCTGACTTGACAGTATCTCATTGGTGCATGGGAGTATGAAGTGGAGTGTTGTTAGTAGGACCGGTCTTCTTGGAATTCAGGCAGATTAAAGTTCAATTTAATCTTATGGCTCTCATTATACCGTTAATGAAACATGCTCAACCTTTAATGCAGTGGTATAATGACAGCCATTGATTCTCATAAGGGAGATAGGTGGGTCCATTGACACATATGCATAGTTGGCACTATTTTATTCATCCATGTATTTGCATAGTGGCTTGTTGTGAGTGGGACTTGGTTTTTAGATGTGTCAGTGGGTCTTGATCCTATCAGTTAATCAATGAATGATGTATAATCTCATCAAGTGTGTCAGAGGCTGAAGATCTTGCGATGGCTATTGATTTTGTATCTTGTCAGAGGGTTGTCAGGGCTGGGGAAAGATTCTTCATCCGATGGTGTGTGTGAAATCAGATAAAATCTTGGAAGTCTTTGTGAACTTGAGATGGCCGTCGATCTTCCTGTGTGGGCTCGGTTGAATTTCTTAATGTCTTTGGTAGTTGTGATAAAATGTTTAGCGGCCTGACAAATTTTCTTCCTATTCACTGGTTCACATAATGTTTTGGCGGTGCCCTAGTTTATTTGGCAATTCAGCGAATAGTGGTCCTGTGATCGCTAAGTTTTTTAGTGATGGTGGAAAATATTTCAGGAACTAGTGAAAGTTCTTCGATTGCCAGTTCGCCAGATAAACTGGGGTGGCTTGCTTGGTGATGTGCTCAATTTTGATTGGTCGGTGGGGTGATGAGCTAGATGTTGTTAGTGGGGCCGCAGTTATCAAAGGAAGTAGAACATCTGCAAGTTTGTGAAGATCATGTGGTTTTTGTTATACCACTGAGGTGAGATGCTCAACTTTTAGCATCATGGTGTAACGATGACCATCAATTTTGTTTAAAGAAATATAAAGCTCACCGGCCTGAGAAAAGTAAATGAATCAAACGGTGGTGATATAAAGTTAATCTCAGTTCAAATGTTGACCATTGATAGATTGCTGGCACCTTGAGGATGACCGTTGGAATTCAAATTCAAACTTGGAGATGGTTTTCATGATAGGAAGTACCAGAATTTATAGTTTACTAGTCGTTTCTTGATTTGGTTGGTGGCATCGATTGTTGCAGTGTGGTCTAGTGAGTTGGGTGATTGCTTGCAGATGTTTTTCCATGTGGGGGAGGATAGTTTTTGTTGGCTTTAGTTGTTTTGATGGTTTGGTCAGACTGTTATTCATTGTGAATTTATGATCCTGGGTATAGATTTGAAGATTTTATCTTTCTTGTGGATCATTCTTGTTTCTGACAGATTGGTGCTAGTTTTCCATCCAGTGAGTTTTTAAATTTAGCTATTGTAACCTATACCTTAACTGTCCGAAGCTTGTTGCATCCTATCTTTGGGATTCCAAGGCAGCTAGTGGTATAAATGGTTGAAGTTTTGACTTTGTAAGGGTTCCATTCTGTTTGGTTCCTATGGGAAGTAGTAAACTCTATCGCATTGTAGGAGGCTAAATAGAATTTCTTTGCATCTTTTGCAGGTTATTAAAGTGGTAGTCTCATTTCTGGTATAGACATGTACATGATTCATCATACTTAATATAATTGTTTCAAGCTTTCAAGTCTCTCCTTGGTGTCAGTTTTATGAGTTTTGGATTTTCTTGTCCATTGGATAGGGTTACCTTTCCATATGTTCTAGTCTTTAGTTCTTGATCTAGGATCAAGTGAAAAACATTTTGGATAGGGCATAGATTCATTAGACTTGTCTACAGAAGGATCTTATAAGTAGTGGATGGGCTGGAATAGTTGTATTGATGGCTTTGAGTCTTTGACAGTAGTTGGTTCATGTTTCTATACTTGCATTTGATGATTTGCCCAATGGATAATGGCACTGATCAAGGATTAGTACATTCAGTTGAGTTCAGTGTTTGATGGGTTTTGGCTATTTCCTGCATCTTTGAATATCAACACCATTTCAAGTCTTTTTCATTATTTGGTTGATAGTAGTAATACCCTTCACAAGGCCATTTTATACCCAATAGCAATTAAGATTCAATGAATGTCTGGTTAACATTTAATAGTCTCTTGCTATCATCTACTTTGTTTAATCCAGTCCAAAGTCCTAAAATGCCATAAGTTACTGGATTAGGTGCACCCACCATGGTTTTGTAGCACCAAAAGTGAAGAGGGTAGTCTTGTCCCTATAGTTGGTCCAGTTGTCTTGTAGAGCTTTCACACTTAGAGCTAACCACTCCTAACATCAATTTCAAGGAATATTGGTAGCCCTAAGTGGCGTAAGCATTTTCAAACACCAACACGTCTGATCTTCCAAATGAAGGAAGCTAGTTGCGCAGTAGGTTTGCTATCAGATATTAATGAGGTATCTTCTCCTAATTGGTTGAGCTCAGTGTTGACATGGCTTTTCTCAATGGGGCCAGGGTTTTCATCATCCAAACAAGTTAAATTTTGATTAGGATCGATGATTGTCATATTGCCACCAAGGAAAAATGCTTGAGACATTCATCACGACATTGCAACAACCATCTGATGAAAAGTTAAGTAAAGTCATGGGTCCAAGGTGTCGGTCATGCTAAGGTGTTCGTTACTCATTGGTTTCCAACTGATGATGTGGCTGATGAATTTTTAGGGGGCCTTGTAACTATTATGGAGAATGATCTGGGCCATTCAATTTGCTGGTAAAGAATGATATCGATGGCCATGTCTTAAACTGAAACCTGCTAGCCGTTGTTTTGAATTTAAATATATTTCTGCAGGGTTTCTTGCTGGTTTGTTGTTGTTGGTTGAATGTGATGTTGTGGGTAGCTTGATGTTGATGTTTTCTGAATGGTTGTAGGTAAAAAAATAATGAAGAAGATCTGGGTGGTCATCGTGTGTTGATTTTTGATCTTGAGGTACCATGTCGGTGGTTTTCCACTCAAGAAGCATTGAAGGGTGAGCACCACTTGTGACCATTTATACTTTTAAATTCAAAATATCTATGAAGATCAAATTTGAACATTCATGATGAACCTGACCTAAAGAGACAAAGTCATGGTGGTGGTGTGGGGTTCTCAACTTGTAGCGAAGTAGATGGTCAAGGTGGCTCATTTGCAGATAGTTATGGTGATGGAAAAGACATGGAAACATATATCTGATCAGCCAAGATATTTCAAGGATGCATTTATGATCAAATATGACAGATTTAGGGTTTCCATTATTGTATGAAGATCTATGTAACCCTAATCAAAAAAAAATTTGACTCCTGCATGTGTGGTGGGGAGATGTATATATTAGTTGTTAGAGCTCTTAAAGCTTAGAGTTTACAGTTGTTAAAAAGAGACTTCTTCTTTCTTAGGAGCTATCCATGGCATTTGTTCTACCCTCTAGCTTTTACAGTTTGTAATCTTTCATTGATTTATCAGATTCAATAGAGGCTTTTTGAGGCATCTTCTCTTCCCTCAAGTCTTTTCCTTGTCTTTATTTCTCTTAATGAGTAGAATATACTGGCTTTGTTAGAGAAATCTTGGAGTTCCAGGGTCCTTCTTTCTTTCATCTTATTTGTGTGTTATTGTGTATGATTTGATTTGAATGATCTTGTGGGTATAACTCGACCCCCTGTCACTCTGTCTCATTTATGTGCCCTTTTGCTGGAAAGAACATTTTCTTGTAGGTCATAGTCGGAGTCTTTTGTTCAGACGCCTCTATGAAACACTTATGTAAGCTTGTTTAGGAAGATTATGTTCTATTAGATATGAGAGCCTTCATGCTAATTTGGTCAATATATTGTGTTCATGTCATTTTAGTGTATCAGCTAGTAGGTAATTTTCTTTTAGTTATTTCCTTTCAGCCTTCCTTCTATCCCTTTCCCTTTGAAAATTTACTTTCCTGTCAACAAGAAAATTAAGGTGATTATCCAAGAGGAACCAGCCTAGAACCTAGAGGTTTCATCTCAGTTAGCAAAGGTCCCACAACCTAGAGATGATCCCAAAATTATACTAGGTTATCAAGACCAAGAGAGCTTGAACCAAGGGTGGAAACTTAGTGTATAACAGTTTGGTAGACAGGAACCATGCAAGAAGTAACAAAAAAGGAAAATAAATTGATACAAATGAAATAAGAAAGGAAATGAAAAATACTTGAATGAGAAAGGAACAAATTGGTCCTTCTAGTAAGATTTCACCTCTTTCTAGTGTGAATCACTTTTCATCTAAAAATTAGGTCATGGGACCTAAAGGGGAATTTGATCAGAAAATATTTTGGCACCATGAGGATTGAAGAAGCTTTGACTATGATTGAAGATGTTGTTAGAGATCATTTTATTAAAGTTATCCTAAGAACTATGGAGGATTTCATGATCATTTGGAAGATCACATGCAAATTCATAATTCATTGGCTATAGTAATATTTTGGAGTCAAGGTATCAATAGCATTTATTGAGGAAAATAGATTGAATTTCAATATAAAAAGGAGTGTGGGAATCTCATTCAAAACTTTTCTACCTTGATATCAAGTGTGAACCTAAGTAAAAAGAGATCAAACAACATTTTTATCCAGTGATCAAATTCACCTACAAACCTTGAAAGGGATATATCTTAGCTAAACCTTTTTGAATTCATTAATCTAGTCAAGGATAGTTGACAAATTGTTAATGTTAATGAGAAGCTCCATTATGAATTATAATTCCTTCTATATAAATCCATGGAGGATGATCTCAAAGGTGGATTTTATCAATGTACCTAACATATTTTTACACATTGAGGACATGCAAGTATATATGCATTACAAGTTGGAAGATATTTGTGATTCTGAGATATTTAATAATTATGAATCTCCTTTCTAATGGAGTATTGAAGGGTAATTTTGAGAAGGTTAATCAGATTAACCTAGTGCATTAGAAAGACATAGTTACTTTTAATGATCTAGAATGGAGAAATATAGTTCTAAGAAGGATTCATGATTGGTTATTTTGGTTGGGAAATCAACCACTAAAGATTTTTAAGGAATTGATTCATAATTTAACCAAATTCAGTGCTACCAGAGAAGTATTATCATTAAAATCAACTAAGAAAAATGTTGTGGAATAGTTAACTAAATCATAGTGGGACATAAGAGCTATGATAGTAAATGAAATTATTCAACCATATGAGATGTTCACATTTATGTTAATAGGATACCAAGTCTATTATATCTATAAAATGAACTCTATATTATTAACTATCATACATATTACATACTGCTTGTTCATGGAAGATGTACAGTTTGACATCTATGAAATAATGAGGAAGAAGCTACTAGAAAACCTAGAGAAAATTTAAAGAGATAAGTCATGAATGTATATCGGCAAAAAGATACTCTTGTGGAATTATATATTTCTAATATGTAATAGAGTAAGAAGAAAGATGATATTGATGCTATAATCTCAAGACACTTAAAAATGTTTCAAAAGAAGGTGAAAAAAAGAGAGAATTCCAAAGAATATAGTAGAGAAATATGGAGATTCATTATGTTTCATGGTTGATATATACCAATGTTTCATGGAGGTATTTGTTCATAGAAAAATGTTGATTCAACTGATGGGCTATAAAGTAATATAAGAGATCATTATGAAGTATGTAGAAGATATTCTCAAGACCTCTATTGATTTGAATGCAAAAAGGTTCAATACCTATATTGAGAAGTACCAAGACATTTTGTTGGAATTAAAAAAGAAGGCAAGGAACCAAAAGATTAAAATGATTGTGGATGAAGCATCAAAATAGGATTGAATTACTAATGAAGAGATGGATGAAATTAGGAAGAAGAAAGAGGTACAAGATACACCAATTGATGTTGAGAAGGAGGCAACCCTTCCTTTTCATGTTTCCATGTTGAGAGCTGTAAGGATCCCTATTAGAACATATTCTACACCTCCTATAAAAAATTCACCTTCTTCACATAAGGCATCTAGACCTAAGATCAAAATAACTCAATTAGAACTAGTGAGTAGAATGATAAAACAAAAGAGTTTTAGTACTGAAAAGAAAAGGGACAAAGAAAGGGATGGTGATTCTTGTAAAATATTTGATCACTCTACGAAGAAGATGAGGACTCAAGGAGCTACTAAAACAAAAAATTTAAAGGAGATACCTATTATTCTAGGAAAAGAAGATAATTTTATTGATAAAATCTTGAAAAAATCTATTAAACATGGTGTTTTGGTTGAATCAAAGAAGTAATATCATGTGTTTGATGAAGATGAGAGAAGGATATTAGAACAAGGTGTTATTACTCATCTGAATAAGTTTAGTAGAAAATTGGTTTAAATAAAAGAACAAATACTTGATCACTTATATATAGGAAGATTAAAGGATAAGAGGGGCATCTATGTCTAATATATTTCTAGAAATTATTAATGATGAAAGAAAATATTTACATGAAGATGAAAAGAATAGGGTGAGGAAAAAGAAATGAATTAACATATTAATATATGGAAAGATAGAATAAATTATTTTTGAAAAAGAAGACATTATCAATCAGATGGTAATGGAAGATAGACGTAATGTACCTAAAAGGACATAGACTAGAACCTAGAGTAGAGTAGATAAACTATTCATTGATGACCGATTCATTTTTAAAGTTAAGGAAACTAATGTTTATATGAATAGTGTGGTAGTTACTCTTAATTAAATGGATTTTGATAAGAAAAAAGTAAGTGAGAAAGATCCCCACACTTATCCTGCAAAGGTTATAACTAGGGGATTAATTACATAAATCATGATAGGAAAAAGATTTTCTGAAGACAGACCTATTGAGGTTAAATTTTATCCACGTAAGAGGTTTGAAGAACATGTTGATATTGATGTGATTGATAAAGAGGATACCATATAAAAAGAGGTAAGAGAAGATCACATTCATACTATGTTAGGAATGGGAACACTAGGGGGGGTGAATTAGTGTTCTATAATATTAATTTCTGATACTTGAAACTTAACTCAATAACTTAATTGTTGAGCTGAATATTAAATCAAGTAAAGTGAAAAACCATAGCACATAACATGAGATATGATTATGGAGAAACCTTGGCCAAAGGAAAAACCTCAGTGGGAATTAATACCCACTAATAATTGTACTTGTGTATTATGAACCTGTTAAAGTTCCTTTGCCTAGTTAGGGGTAGTCATTACAATGCTTTAGTAAAATGACCTTGTCAAGGGTCAAACCCTATTAGGAGTCTCAAGATAATAAACCATGTTAGGGGTGGTTGGCTCACTGCTAGATCTCACTACTCAATAGAGAAGGCTACAACCTCCTAGATATCAGATATACAATATATATACAATGGTGAACTCCTACTATGACACTACTTGTCTGATCACTTCATTTTGTGCACTGATGCTTTAACCTTTTGTAAAGGTCTATATCATACTGAATCCTCTTCACATACTTGTGCTCTTCTTCTTTCAACTCTATGCCTCATGCCCTACTCAAATACAAAGGTGCATGTCTTATTTATAGGCACAAACAAAACTATTCACTAGGCCAGTCTATAACCTATTAAATAAAATGCTTCCAAATGAATTGGATCAAACGTGCTTATATACATTGATGTATCATGTTTATAATACATTTACAATAGACACATAGCCTTTACAAAATAAAATAATGAATGCTAATCAAAACCTTTCGTGTCGGTTGCATGCTCTGTTGTGTCTTGCCGCTCACTTACTGTGTCACTTAAACTCATTGTATCTTATTCATAGTAACTCATATGACCATGCATTCTTAACCATATCTTACTAACTTTTCCAAAATTTTATCTTTAAGGGTGCATGCCAATACTTGATCATGCGCACATGCACTGGTGCTCTATTCATCAAGTACTTAACTAAATGTCCTATCTTCCATACTTAGCCAAATTATGATCTTCTAATTAAATTTGTGAAACCCAAATATCCAACTATCTTAAGTCATAAGTACTTAACTAAATGGATAGTTGGGGGGGTAAACTATCCAAATTTTATACATAACATGCCCCTAAATGTGAACAGGGTGGGGGGGAATTATAGTGGCTTAATGTAGGGTGGGAACATAGGAAGAAGTAGAAAGGTACTTTAGCCCTAGGGACATGCTTACTTTCCACCCCCAAACTAGAATTGCCCAACTATCTGCCCAACAGATTTTCCCAACTATATGCCCTTTTTTAATATAGTTGGGCAGCCCCTTCATGAATAGTAGGGAAACCAATGTGCATGCAGAATGATAGCTATAAAGATTTAGTATAGAGATTAGTACTTTGCAAATAGTAGGGAAACCAATGTGTATACAGAATGAGCCCTTCAGGAAGGTGAGTCCCTACCCTTACACACCCCATTTCAAATTATTGTGGGGATATGGGCTAGTAGAGGTTTGTAGAATGAGAGTCAAAGGTTATTTAAATCATAGAGGCCACATATCTCCTTACAGAGGTAGGGGAGGGCAACTTCTTCCCATGCATGCAGATTAGCCTTTGTGAATATTAGGGCAACCAACTTCCCTAAATAGAATAAAGAGGGGCCCTACAATTCTATGGGTAGGGAGAGGTGAAAAGAGAGTAAAAGATTCACTAGGAGAACATGCATGCAAAGGTTACCTCCCCTACTATTATAAGGCTATGGGGTAGCCAACAGGTTATCGTGTAATCTAAACAGAGTAAAGGTCAGGACCCTACTATTCTAATGGGCGTAGTTGGGTGGGTGGGAGGGTATAATAGTGGGTGGGATGCCCTATCTACCTATCTTGGGTTTCCTAGAGACTACCCATGCAAGCCCCCCTTCAGATTATTGTAGGGGCCTAAGCCTTTTTTCCTCCCACCTGCAATTATAGAAAAAAAAAGGGGCAATAGTAGGGGCCCTACAAAACTAGTTGGTATGAGTCCCTTTCTACCCTAGAGAATAGTAAGGGTCCACCCAATCTATATCCTCCCACTCACCCTACTATCTCCACCCACCCTGGCATTTATCATCCTACTAGAGGTTGTTGTTCCCATCCCCAAGAACTAATATAGGGTATGTTATGTATAGCATATTCCCTTAGAAACTATAGGGAAAAGATTAGTGCATGAGACTTTTAAAAAAAAAAAAAAACTATACCTACAACTAGAGTAAAAGGTTCAACTTTTTCTTGTTGGTGGGGTAGTAAGGTGGGGGGTCAATTTGGTTTAGGTAGGATTTTTGAGAAACTATACTTGATCAGAGGTTCCTGGAATCTAACTCTTGGAGCTCTCAGAGCAAGGGGGAACTATACTCCATGAACTATAAATTATAGCCCCAAAAAGATGGGTTTAGTGGGGGCTTCCTTGTCATTAGCTAGTACCACTTCAGACCCATAAACTAAAGTGAAAGGTGTAGGCCCTATAGGTGTTCTATTACTTGTTCTATTACTTGTTCTAATACTAGTTCTGATACTAGTTTTGATACTAGTTCTGATACTTGGTATACTTGATAGCATCTTTTTTCATTGCAAACTCCCAAGCAAGATCATATCATGCAGTCCCAATGTCTAGCAAGGTGGAGAAAAAGAGGGATTGGCAAGCTGGTGGAAGAGATGGAAGATAGGAGAATGAAGGAGAATGAAGGGAAGAAATCCTCAAGGGAAAACTCCTCAAGAATACCCAAGCTAGGGAAAAATTGTCATGTACAACACATTTTTGGACAAGCAATGAAAGGTCAGCATAGGATAAGTCACAAAAATGTAATGCCAAATAAGGACATGATGTAGTCCAAAGGCGTAGACATGTCAATAGGCTTCATAGCACCGTGTTTTACTCTTTCTTTATTTTTTTTCTTAGATCAAGACCAAAGGGGAAATGATAGAAAAAGACTAGAATGAATGGAGGAAAATAAATATGAAGGCTAAATAGGAAGGGAATGAAAGCAAGATCATCATCAGACAACTCACAAAATAGCCAAATGTTCATGTATAGATCAACCTTGTCAAGATCAAAGAGAGAAGATGGAATGGATGAAATATGTAGAAGAACTACACATTATGCCTGATTATGAGGTTTTCATCATGGTAATTATCCAAGGCACCACAAGGGAGTGGTTTTCACCATAGGATGAATTTATTTCTCTTTACTTTTGCTACCAAGGTACTTGTTTCCAGGTTTTCACCAAGGCACATTTTTAATTTTTCTCATTTTTTGTCTTTTTGGAAGAAGGCAAGCTTTTTAGATAATGCTCCTTGAAAGGATAAAATCATGATATTGCAAGGATTCAAGATGATATTCTCAAAGATGTTGATAGTCAAAGAGAGATGAAAGAGAAAAATGGAGGATAAGGTTTTATGTAAAGTGAGTGAGGCCAGAAGATAGGAGGAATAGGCAAATGAGGAAAAAGGATAGAAGGTAGAAGGATAATGAATGGAAGGATTGTGAAAGGGTAAATGGAAAGGAAGGAAACCTCAACATCAACACATACCTTGAAGGGTGGTGAGAGGATGGAGGAATCATGAATGAAGGAATATGGTGAATGGATAGTAGAGGTTGTGGTTTAGGCGCATGGAATGGAAGAATATTTTTAGAGGGAGATGAAGTGGAAGCCTTTGGAAGCTTGAATGTGAATTTCACTTTTTACTCAACATGAGACTCTTTCAAGAGAGACTTTGGAATCCATATAGCCATAGGATTTTTATTTCCTTTTGATGATCTAGAGAGAATATCTTTAATGATGGATTTTGGAACCCATACTTGTCTTGTAGTTTTTTTCTTAAATATCTCTTTTGACTTTATGTTTCCATGTCTATTAGAGGAGACATGGTGATCTTCTTTTTTTGATGGATTCTTGTATTGAACATTCATGTTACTTCCAAAGAACTTGGGACTTGTGTTAGAAGGAGGATATGACTGGTTTAAATAGGTGGGTGGATGAAAAGGATTCAAGGGTATGCATCTATGTTGATCTTGAGGAAACATGGGAGATGGAGGGATGTAAGGACCCAAGATGGAGAGAAAATTAGGAGAGTTAGGAGGGGAAAGTGAAGGGACATAAGCACCCAAGATGGAAGGTAGACGTGAAGCTCATAGTATTAGTGGAAGAGGTCCGAGGATGGAAGTGGAAGACACAAAAGGATAATCAATAAGCTCATCATCATCTATATGACAACAAAAGAAATCAACATATTTAGAGTGAGCATTATAATTTTCAATAGAATCGTGGACATCTTGAATATGAGCACCTTCTTTGATAGGATTGTTCAAAGCTTGCAAAGACTTAGGAAGAGTAGAAAGTGGTAGCAAACATGGAGTGGTAGAATAAGAAGATGGAAGAATTTGATATTGACAAGGATCTTTGGATAGCATAAGCACATAATTTTATGGATGACTTTGGAAGAGATGGTGGAGGACTAGTTGAAGTAGGGATTATAGCATATGAAGGCTTAGGCTCTTTAGGTTTATCATTATTGAAATTATTTGCAGCCAAGTGAAGGTTAGCTTGAGTTTCTTTAAGAGGTAGCCCTAGAGGATAACTATAGGGAACCGCATGAAAAGTATCAGGGCTTGTGTCGGATGAAGGTTTGTGAAAGATTTGAAAGACTCAGAAGCTTTAAGAAATGTACGGGAATCGGAGGAAGTAGGCGATGGATGGGAACCATCACTAGACAAAGGTTCAACATTAACATGACCTTGCTTGAGAAGATAATCTTTATTTTCAGCAGGAGAGTCTTTAGGAGAAGGATTCTTATAATATTGATGCTTCAAGCTAGCACGATATATTTTAGTCCTCAGCAGTAGTAGATGGATCATAATCAAGGTATTGTCCACAAAAGCCATCAAAATCTCTTTCAAAATAAGAATCATATGGATCACCATCACGATCTATCCAATGTGACATCCCATTTCCAGTAAGTAGGAACACATGATGGGGAGGACTCTTAGGAACATAGGTTTCATAGGTATCATTACATTGTCTATCATCATAGTCATCATAGTCTCCAAAGCTGGATGTGTCACTCTCTGTGGAAGAGGTATCATAAGGGTTATCATGCTGCTCAAATTCTGTCTGGGGGCATGATGACATGTACAAGTCTTTAACAAATGGAAAAGAGCATAGAGTTTCCATGGAGAACTATTTAGGTTCCTTTTCTTTCTCAAGTTTGTCAAGCTAGACTTGCATAGCTTGTAGTTGCTTCATCATAGCGGTGATTAGAGCTTCTTCCTCTTGTGTACTGATTCTTTGAGACATGTGTACTGATTCCCAATAGCTATTGCTCTATTCTTGACACAATGATTTGTTCAATAGATTCTGGAAATAGGTTCAAAAAGCTGAATATCTGGCAATTTTGACAATTTTCTGACAACTCTCAAAAATTCTCCAAATGACACTCTACAGACTCGTACGATAGTGGGTATGCTGTGAAATGACAGTTGCAAAACTTGTACGACAATTGCAAGCAAGATTTTGACTCTTAGAATTTTCTGTCATCAAAACTCGTATGACACTGGGTTGGTTATCATATGACAGTTGGGTAGCAATGAAACGATAGTTGAAAATCTCATACGACGGTTGGGTAGCAATGAAACGATAGTTGAAAATCTCATACGACAGTTGCAAGATTTTGACTTTGAGAATTTGCTGGCATGAAAACTTGTACGACACTGGGTTTGCTATCATATGATAGATGGGTTGTAACGAAATGACACTTGATAGAAACTCATATGACTTTCTGACCTCCTGAGATGACTTTTGACTCCAGAAAAGGATTTTACTTCAGATTTTGCAAATTTTGAGTTTTCAGATTTGAATTGTTTGCAAATTTTAATGTCCAGATTTGAGGATTGTAACAGATTTGTCCGTGTTCAATAACCAGATAGATAAAAAAGGATGCAAAATAGCAAGCCAGTGATTTCAAGCATGTCTGAAAACAATGAACAAGGGCAAAAGCAACCTTGCGCATGAACAATCAAGTGACTTATTCGTTCTAATCCTCAGAAGCGCTAATTGTGTATGTTCCAAAAATGTTTTGCAATAACACACATATACCCTATAAAATGAAAATTTGGCCTCGCTATGGTTTTTAGTAATGGTTTGACTCTGCAAATTTTATGATCCAAAGGGATGAACTCCAATCCTGGTGCACCAAGGTTTTGACATAGTCTGAGAACTTAATCTTCAAGAGCTTCTAGGGAGATTTGACAACCCAACAATGAACCATACCCGTGGAGATTTCTTCCACAATGACATTTATATAGCAGCTGTCACTGCCACAGTGAAAATGGCTATTACCACTTGAGGTTCCATCAACGTAGTTTTCCCTATGAAGGGATTGTCTGCTATGGTTAACCCTCTCTAAAGGTGACTAACAATAGTATACCATAAAGGGGACTTGGCTCCAGATCCAAGGTTTAGATGCCTCTTCAATTTTAACCCAAACAAAGCAAGCAGATTAATCTGACATGCTAATACAAAGTTTGTCTCACCAAGGTCTATGATATCAACCCCACGTGATCTATCAACCCCTCTGGAGAGAGAATGTATCAATCAATAAGGGAAGATGCACTAACCAATTTTGATTCACCAAAGCTCATGATGTCTACCCCATGTGATCTATCAACCTCTCTTGGGAGAGAATGTATTGATCAATAAGAGAAGATGCACTAACCAAGTTGAATGTGAAACACACTAAGTATCCTCCCTATCTACAATGATTCTATCATCAAGAAGGATTTTGCTGGGAATCCAATCTCTCAAGAATCATGGATAGTGTTCATAGGGCCTAATTACTATGTGAGCACAGATGTATGTTTCCAAAAGCAAATCTACCAAAAGTATCCAAAAAGAAGAAAGAGGAACACTTAATGCTTAAAGCAAATATGAGATGAGTCCACAAGGTGGAACACTTAACACCTCACACAAGCTAAAAATGAGTCCCCAACTTAGAAAAGAAGTGAGTTCCTAAAAGCACAAAAGGGTTGCCAAGTGGAACACTTAACACTTCTATCGTGTTGACCCCTCCCCTTTATGGCGCTGAGATTGCAACCACAGGGTAGAATGAGGGACCGGTGGATTAGCGAGTCCAATAACCCAATATAGCAATCAAGATCAATCACAAGTATCTGAGACTACTTAATGAATCCTTAAGGGGTCATGACCCAGTATCAATTATGCAAGTGTGTAAAACAACAACATGAAAAGAATCACCCAAGCTAGACACAAGAGAGATTTATTTTAAGCCCCAAATCAAAATATTATCAACACAAGTGGAATACCTGAGATCCTTGCAACACGCTTAGTAGATTTTTACCTGATTTTAGAAAACTTTATGCTTTTTCTAATCAAAACTAGCAAAAATCAATCAGAAATAATAAATTTCAATTGTTAGGGTTAGCTATCAGTCAAAATCCAAAAATTAAATCTGACAAACTGCTTGCCAAAATGAAATGACAATTGAAATCTGATACCAAAACTCATATGACAGTGGGTCTCTTACCATATGACAGTCAAATCCTGATGCTGAAACTCGTATGACAATGGGTCTCTTACCATATGACAGTCAAATCCGGATGTCAAAACTCATACGATAGTGGGTCTCTTACCATACAATAGTCAAATCCTGATGCCGAAACTCATACAATAGTGGGTCTCTTACCATACGATAGTTGAAACCTGATGCTAAAACTTGTACGACAGTGGGTCTCTTACCATACGATAGTCAAATCCTGATGCCAAAACTCATACAACAGTGGGTCTGTTACCATACAATAGTTGAAACCTGATGCTGAAACTCATACAACAATGGGTATGCTCCCAGACGACACTGGGTATCCGATGAAATGATAGTCTAAAAAGACTCGTACGATAGTGGGTGTCTGATGAAATGATAGTCCAACTTCCAAATGACAGTGGGTGCCTGATGAAATGATACTCAGTCAACTGTCATACAAAAGTGGGTATGCTCCCAGACGACACTGGGTGTCTGATGAAATGACAGTCTGAGAAACTCATATGACAATTTGAAAAACTTATACGACACTGTATGGACCGAAATTAAAAATTGCGTTCTATGGATAGTTTTGATAGAAATAGTGCCAAATTTTATTTTTTTGTTTGCCTACTATTTCCCAATTGCTAATCTCTATACTAAATCTTTATAGCTATCATTTTGCATGCACATTGTGTTGGCATTAAGCAGGATTGCCACTAGTGACAACACTTATTTGCATTTTGAGTGCAAACTAAGCAGAACAGTGTAAACCGAGCAGAACAGTGCAAACCGAGTAGAATAGTGAAAACTGAGCAGAGCAGTGCAAACCAAGTAGAACAGTGCAAACCGAGTAGAATAGTGCAAACCGAGCAGAACAGTGCAAACCGAGCAGGATAGTGCAAACCGAGCAGGACAGTGTAAACCAAGTAACATTATGTCTACCGAGTCACCAGTATTTACTGAGTTCAAAACATACCAAGTGGTTAGTATGAACCGTGCCTTCACTTCTACCGAGTGCATGATGATGTCGAGTAATGCAGTGGACGCCAAGTATCAGAAAGTCACCGAGTTAGTTTGCAGGAACCGTGTAACCATACTTGGGCCGACTTAGTAGGACTTATGTTTATTTGTCAAGCTGACTTTGTAATTGTAATTGTAATTAATTATTTAGACTTGTATATAAACAATGTTGTAATAATGCCAAAATGTAATAAGTATGAATGTGAAAAAGAAAGAAAGGCAGAGATAAGTGAATTACAAAGGGCTTCAACAGTATAAGGAACAACAAAGACAAATTCATCACAGAAGGTGATCAGTACATCAGTGAATCTCAATCAGCAATCTAGTTGCAAAGCAAGAGATCTACTGTTTCATCCTAACAGGTGAATCAGTACTAAAATCCTTTAACCGGGTAGACTTAACAGTCTTTTGTAAAATCTCTTTACCGAGTGCATACTTCATTGTATGTTTGTAAATCCTTTAACAAGGTGGATTTAGCAATCCTTATTGCTCCTAGCAGGGTAGATCATCAGAAGTGATCAATTGTAAGCCTTAACCGGCCAACTTTATTCTGTAGTACTAAAGCTTTGTGGGTTTCATCCCCACCCCAGTTTTACTTTCTTTTTGGAAGGTTTCTAGGTAACCAAATCTATGTGTCATTGTTGTGAATGCTTTTAAGTTTCATGCTTTCTATATGCAAAAGGATAAATTAAACTACATGTTAATACATCTATAATTAGAAGAGAATTTGGAGTTACTGATTCACCCCTCCCCTCTTAGTAACTTGGTTAATTCTAGAATATTTCCAACACATTGGTTTCCCTACTATTCATGAATGGGCTGCCCAACTATAGTAAAAAAGGGCAACCAATGTGTATACAGAATGAGCCCTTTAGGAAGGTGAGCCCCTACCCTTGCACACCCCATTTCAAATTATTGTGGGGATATGGGCTAGTAGAGGTTTGTAGAATGAGAGTCAAAGGTTTTTTAAATCATAGAGGCCACATATCTCCTTACAGAGGTAGGCGAGGCCAACTTCTTCCCATGCATGCAGATTAGCCTTCATGAATATTAGGGCAACCAACTTCCCTAAATAGAATAAAGAGGGGGGCCCAGGGGCCTTACAATTCTATGGGTAGGGAGAGGTGAAAAGAGTGTAAAAGATTCACTAGGAGAAAAAGCATGCAAAGGTTACCTCCCCTACTATTATAAGGCTATGGGGTAGCCAACAAGTTATTGTGTAATCTGAATAGAGTAAAGGTGAGGACCCTACTATTCTAATGGGCATAGTTGGGTGGGTGGGAGGGTATAATAGTGGGTGGGAGGCCCTATCTACCTATCTTGGGTTTCCTAGAGACTACCCGTGCAAGCCCCCCTTTAGATTATTGTAGGGGCCTAAGCCTTTTTTCCTCCCACCTGCAATTATAGAAAAAAAAGGGGCAATAGTAGGGGCCCTACAAAACTAGTTGGCATGAGTCCATTTCTACCCTAGAGAATAGTAGGGGTCCACCCAATCTATATCCTCCCACTCACCCTACTATCTCCACCCACCCTGGCATTTATCATCCTCCTAGAGGTTGTTGTTCCCATCTCCAAGAACTAATATAGGGTATGTTATGTATAGAATATGCCCTTAGAAACTATAGGGGAAAGATTAGTGCATGAGACCTTTTTTTTAAAAACAAAACTATACCTACAACTAGAGTAAAATGTTCAACTTTTTCTTGTTGGTGGGGTAGTAAGGTGGGGGGTCAATTTGGCTTATATAGGATTTTCTAGAAACTATAGTTGATCGGAGGTTCTTAGAATCTAACTATTGGAGCTCTTGGAGCAAGGGGGAACTATACTCCATGAACTAGAAATTCTAGCCCCAAAAAGCTGGGTTTAGTGGGGGCTTCCTTGTCATTAGGTAGTACCACTTCAGACCCATAAACTAATGTGAAAGGTGTAGCCCCTATATGTGTTCTGATACTTGTTCTGTTACTTATTCTGATACTAGTTCTGATACTAGTTTTGATACTGGTTCTGATACTTGGTATACTTGATAGCATCTTTTTTCATTGCAAACTCCCAAGGAAGATCATATCGTGCAGTCCCAATTTCTAGCAAGGTGGAGGAAAAGAGGGATTGGCAAGCTGGTGGAAGAGATGGAAGATAGGAGAATGAAGGGAAGAAATCCTCAAGGGAAAACTCCTCAAGAATACCCAAGCTAGTGAAAAATTTTCATGTAAAGTGCATTTTTGGACAAGCAATGAAAGGTCAACATAGGATAAGTCACAAAAGTGTAATGCCAAAGAAGGACAGGATGTAGTCCAAAGGAGTAGACATGTCAATAGGCTTCATAGAACCGTATTTTACTCTTTCTTTCTTTTTTTTCTTAGATCAAGACCAAAGGGGAAATGATAGCGAAAGACTAGAATGAATGGAGGAAAATAAATATGAAAGCTAAACAAGAAGGGAAAGAAAGAAACATCATCATCAGACAACTCACAAAATAGCCAAATGTTCATGTATAGATCAACCTTGTCAAGATCAAAGAGAGAAGATGGAATGGATGAAATATGTAGAAGAACTATGCATGATGCCTGATTGCTAGGTTTTCATCATGGTACTTATCGAAGGCACCACAAGGGAGTGGTTTTCACCATAGGACAAATTTATTTCTCTTTATTTTTGCTACCAAGGTGCTTGTTTCTAGGTTTTCACCAAGGCACATTTTCAATTTTTTTCTTTTTTTTTTTCATTTTCTTTTTCTTTTTGGAAGAAGGCAAGCTTTTTAGATAATGCTCCTTGAAAGGATAAAATAATGATATGCCAAGGATTCAAGATGATATGGTCAAAGAAGTTGATAGGGAAAGGGAGATGAAAGAGAAAAATGGAGGATAAGGTTTTATGTAAAGCAAGTGAGGTCGGAAGATAGTAGGAATAGGCAAATGAGGAAAAAGGATAGAAGGTAGAAGGATAATGAATGGAAGGATTGTGAAAGGGTAAATGGAAAGGAAGGAAAGCTCAACATCAACACATACCTTGAAGGGTGGTGAGAGGATGGAGGAATCATGAATGAAGGAATATGGTGAATGGATAGTAGAGGTTGTGGTTTAGGTGCATGGAATGGAAGAATATTTTTAGAGGGAGATGAAGTGGAAGCCTTTGGAAGCTTGAATGTCAATTTTAATTTTTTCTCAACACCAGACTCTTTCAAGAGAGACTTTGGAATCCATATAGCCATAGGATTTTTATTTCCTTTTGAAGATCTAGAGAGAATATCTTTAATGATAGATTTTGGAACCCATACTTGTGTTGTAGTTTTTTTCTTAAATATCTGTTTTGACTTTATGTTTCCATGTCTATTAGAGGAGACATGGTGATCTTATTTTTTTGATGGATTCTTTTATTGCTTCTTTTTCTTATATTGAACATTCAAGTTACTTCCAAAGAACTTGGGACTTGTGGAAGAAGAAGGAGGATATGACTGGTTTAAATGGGTGGGTGGATGAAAAGGATTCAAGGGTATGCATCTATGTTGATCTTGAGGAAAGATGGGAGATGGAGGGATGTAAGGACCCAAGATGGATGGTGAACTAGGAGAGTTAGGAGGGGAAAGTGAAGGGACATAAGGAACCAAGATGGAAGGTAGATGTGAAGCCTGTAGTATTGGTGGAAGAGGTCCTAGAATGGAAGTGGAAGACACAAAAGGATAATCAATAAGCTCATCATCATCTATATGACAACCAAGAACATCAACATCTTTAGAGTGAGCATTAGAATTTTCAATAGAATCATGGACATCTTGAATATGAACACCTTCTTTGATAGGATTGTTCAAAGCTTGCAAAGACTTAGGAAGAGTAGAAAGTGGAAGCGAACATGGAGTGGTAGAATAAGAAGATGGAAGAATTTGATCTTGACAAGGATCTTTGGATAGCATAAGTGCATAATTTTATGGATGACTTTGGAAGAGATGGTGGAGGACTAGTTGAAGTAGGGATTATAGAATATGAAGGCTTAGGCTCTTTAGGTTTATCATTATTGAAAGTATTTTCAGCCAAGTGAAGGTTAGCTTGAGTTTCTTTAAGAGGTAGCCCTAGAGGATAACTATAGGGAACTGCATGAAAAGTATCAGGGCTTGTGTTGGATGAAGGTTCTATGAAAGATTTGAAAGACTTAGAAGCTTTAGGAAATGTACGGGTATTGGAGGAAGTAGGGGATGGAAGGGAACCATCACTAGACAAAGGTTCAACATTAACATGACCTTGCTTGAGAAGATAATCTTTATTTTTAGTAGGAGAGTCTTTAGGAGAAGGATTCTTATAATATTGATGCTTCAAGCTAGCACGATGCATTTTATAGTCCTCAGTAGTAGTAGATGGATCATAATCAAGGTATTGTCCCCAAAAGCCATCAAAATCTCTTTCAAAATTAGAATCATATGGATCACCATCACGATCTATCCAATGTGACATCCCATTTCCAGTAAGCAGGAACACATGATGAGGAGGACTCTTAGGAACAGTGGTGTCTTAGGTATCATTACATTGTCTATCGGCATAGTCATCATAGTCTCCAAAGCTAGATGTGTCACTCTCTATGGAAGAGGTATCATAAGGGTTATCATGTTGCTCAAATTCTATCTGAGGGCATGGTGACATGTACAATTCTTTATCAAATGGAAAAGAGCATAGAGTTTCCATGGAGAACTCTTTAGGTTCCTTTTCTTTCTCAAGTTTGTCAAGCTGGACTTGCATAGCTTGTAGTTGCTTCATCATAGCGGTGATTAGAGCTTCTTCCTCTTGTGTATTGATTCTTTGAGACATGTGTACTGATTCTCAATAGCTATTGCTCTATTCTTGACATAGTGATTTTTTCGATAGATTCTGGAAATAGGTTGAAAAAGCTAAATATTTGGCAATTCTGACAATTTTCTGACAACTCTAAAATTTTTTCCAAACGACACTCTCCGGACTCGTATGATAGTGGGTATGCTGTGAAACGATAGTTGCAAAACCCGTACGACAATTGCCAGCAAGATTTTGACTCTTAGAATTTTTTGGCATCAAAACTCCTACGACACTCGGTTGGTTATCATACAACAGTTGGGTAGCAATGAAACGACAGTTGAAAATCTCATATGACAGTTGGGTAGCATTGAAACGACAGTTGAAAATCTCATACGACAGTTGCAAGATTTTGACTTTGAGAATTTGTTGGCATGAAAACTTGTACGACACTGGGTTTGCTATCATACGATAGATGGGTTGTAATGAAATGACACTTGATAGAAACTTGTATGACTTTTTGACCTCCTGAGATGACTTTTGACTCCATAAAGGGATTTTAATTTAGATTTTGCAAATTTTGAGTTTTCAGATTTGAATTGTTTACAAATTTTAATGTCTACATTTGAGGATTGTAACAGATTTGTCCATTTTCAATAACCAGATAGATAAACAAGCACGCAAAAAAGCAAGCAAGTGATTTCAAGCATGTTTGAAAACAATGAACAAGGGCAAAAGCAACCTTGCGCATGAACAATCAAGTGACTTATTCGTTCTAATCCTTAGAAGCGCTAATTGTGTATGTTCCAAAAATGTTTTGCAATAATGTACATATACCCTATAAAATGAAAATTTGGCCTCGCTATGGTTTTTAGTAATGGTTTGACTCTGCAACTTTTATGATACAAAGGGGTGAACTCCAATCCCGGTGCACCAGGGTTTTGACATAGTCCGAGAACTTAATCTTCAGGAGCTACTAGGGAGATCTGACAACCCAACAATGAACCATACCCATGGAGATTTCTTCCACAAGGACATTTATATAGCGGCTATCACTACCATGATGAAAATGGCTGTTACCGCTTGAGGTTCCGTCAATGCAGTTTGCCTTGTGAAGGGATTGTCCACTATGGTTAACCCTCTCTAAGGGTGACTCACAATAGTATACCACAAGGGGACTTGGCTCCAAATCCAAGGTTTTGATGCCTCTTCACTTTTAACCCAAACAAAGCAAGCAGATTAATCTGACATGCTAATACAAAGTTTGTCTCACCAAGGTCTATGATATCAATAAGGGAAGATGCACTAACCAATTTTGATTCACCAAAGCTCATGATGTCTACCCCACATGATCTATCAACCTCTCCTAGGAGAGAATGTATCGATCAATAAGAGAAGATGCACTAACCAAGTTGAATGTGAAACACACTAAGTATCCTCCCTACCTACAATGATTCTATCATCAAGAAGGATTTCACTAGGAATCCAATCTCTCAAGAATCATGAATAGTGTTCATAGGGCCTAATTACTATGTGAGCATAAATGTATATTTCCAAAAGCAAATCTACCAAAAGTATCCAAAAAGTAGAAAGATGAACACTTAACGCTTAAAGGGAATATGAGATGAGTCCACAAGGTGGAACACTTAACACCTCACACAAGCTAAAAATGAGTCCCCAACTTAGAAAAGAAGTGAGTTCCTAAAAGCAAAAAAGGGTTGCCAAGTGGAACACTCAACACTTCTCTCCTATTGACCCCTCCCCTTTATGGCACTGAGATTGCAACCACGGGGTGGAATGAGGGGCCGGTCGATTAGCGAGTCCAATAACCCAAGATAGCAATCAAGATCAATCACAAGTATCTGAGACTACTTAATGAATCCTTAAGGGGTCATGACTTAGTATCAATTATGCAAGTGTGTAAAATAATAGCATGAAAAGAATCACCCAAGCTAGACACGAGAGATTTATTTTAAGCCCCAAATCAAAATATTATCAGCACAAGTGGAATACCTAAGATCCTCGCAATGCGCTTAGTATATTTTTACCTTATTTTAGCAAAATTTATGGTTTTTCCAATCAAAACCAAAAAAAATCAATCAGAAACAGTAAATTTCAATTGTTAGGGTTAGCTGTCAGTCAAAATCCAAAAATCAAATCTGACAAACTGCTTGCCAAAATGAAACAACAATTGAAATCTGATACCAAAACTCATACGATAGTGGGTCTCTTACCATACAATAGACAAATCCTGATGCTAAAAATCGTACTACAGTGGGTCTCTTACCATAGGATAGTCAAATTGTGATGCCAAAACTCATACGATAGTCAAATCCTGATGCTGAAACTCATACGACAGTGGGTCTCTTACCATACAAGAGTTGAAAGCTGATGCTGAAACTTATACAATAGTGGGTCTCTTACCATACGATAGTCAAATCTTGATGCCAAAACTCATATGACAGTGGGTCTGTTACCATACGACAGTAGAAACCTGATGCTGAAACTCGTATGACAGTGGGTATGCTCCCAGATGACATTGGGTATCCGATGAAATGATAGTCTAAAAAAACTCGTACGAAAGTGGGTGTCTGATGAAACAACAGTCCAGCTTCCAAATGACAGTGGGAGCCTAATGAAAGGATAATCAGTCAACTATCGTACAATAGTGGGTATGCTCCCAGATGACACTGGGTGTCTGATGAAACAACAGTCTGAGAAACTCATACGACAAATCAAAAAAATCGTATGACACTGTACGGACTGAAATTAAAAATTGTGTTGTATGGATAGTTTTGATAGAAAAAGTGCCAATTTTTTTTTTGTTTCCCTACTATTTGCAAAGTGCTAATCTCTATACTAAATCTTTATAGCTATCATTCTACATGCACATTGGTTTCCCTACTTTTTATGAAGGGGCTACCCAACTATATTAAAAAAGGGCAACCAACATGTATACAGAATGAGCCCTTCAGGAAGGTGAGCCCCTACCCTTTCACACCCAATTTCAAATTATTGTGGGGATATGGGCTAGCAGAGGTTTTTAGAATGAGAGTCAAAGGTTATTTAAATCATAGAGGCCACATATCTCCTTACAGAGGTAGGGGAGGGAAACTTCTTCCCATGAATGTAGATTAGCCTTCATGAATATTAGGGCAACCAACTTCCCTAAATAGAATAAAGAGGGGGACCCAGGGGCCCTACAATTCTATGGGTAGGGAGAGGTGAAAAGAGAGTAAAAGATTCACTAGGAGAACATGCATGCAAAGATTACCTCCCCTACTATTATAAGGCTATGTGGCAGCCAACAAGTTATCATGTAATCTGAATAGAGTAAAGGTGAGGACCCTACTATTGTAATGGGCATAGCCAGGTGGGTGGGAGGGTATAATAGTCAGTGGGAGGCCCTATCTACCTATCTTGGGTTTCCTAGAGACTACCCGTGCAAGCCCCCCTTCAGATTATTGTAGGGGCCTAAGCCTTTTTTCCTCCCACCTGTAATTATAGAAAAAAAAAAAAAGGGGCAATAGTAGGGGCCCTACAAAACTAGTCGGCATGAGTCCCTTTCTACCCTAGAGAATAGTAGGGGTCCACCCAATCTATATCCTCCCACTCACCCTACTATCTCCACCCACCCTAGCATTTATCATCCTTCTAGAGGTTGTTGTTCCCATCCCCAAGAACTAATATAGGGTATGTTATGTATAGAATATGCCCTTAGAAACTATAGGGGAAAGATTAGTGCATGAGACTTTTTTTTAAAAAAACAAAACTATACCTAAAACTAGAGTAAAAGGTTCAAATTTTTCTTGTTGGTGGGGCAGTAAGGTGGGGGGTCAATTTGGTTTAGGTAGGATTTTCTAGAAACTATAGTTGATCGGAGGTTCCTGGAATCTAACTATTGGAGATCTTAGAGCAAGGGGGAACTATACTCCATGAACTAGAAATTATAGCCCCAAAAACATGGGTTTAGTGGGGGCTTCCTCGTCATTAGGTACTACCGCTTTAGACCCATAAACTAAAGTGAAAGGTGTAGCCCCTATAGGTGTTCTGATACTTGTTCTGTTACTTGTTCTGATACTAGTTCTGATAGTGGTTGTTATACTGGTTCTGATACTTGGTATACTTTATAGCATATTTTTTCATTCCAAACTCACAAGAAAGATCATATCATGCAGTCGCAATGTCTAGCAAGGTGGAGAAAAAGAGGGATTGGCAAGCTAGTGGAAGAGATGGAAGATAGGAGAATGAAGGAGAATGAAGGGAACAAATCCTCAAGGGAAAACTCCTCAAGAATACCCAAGCTAGGGAAAAATTGTCATGTAAAGCACATTTTTGGACAAGCAATGAAAGGTCAGCATAGGATAAGTCACAAAAGCGTAATGCCAAAGAAGGACAAGATGTTGTCCAAAGGAGTAGACATGTCAATAGGCTTCATAGCACCGTGTTTTACTCTTTCTTTCTTTTTTTTCTTAGATCGAGACCAAAGGGGAAATGATAGCGAAAGACTAGAATGAATGGAGGAAAATAAATATGAAGGCTAAATAGGAAGGGAATGAAAGCAACATCATCATCAGACAACTCACAAAATAGCCAAATGTTCATGTATAGATCAACCTTGTCAAGATCAAAGAGAAAAGATGGAATGGATGAAATATGTAGAAGAACTACGCATGATGCTTGATTGCCAGGTTTTCATCATGGTACTTATCCAAGGTGCAACAAGGGAGTGGTTTTCACCATAGGATGAATTTATTTCTCTTTACTTTTGCTACCAAGGTGCTTGTTTCTAGGTTTTCACCAAGGCACATGTTCAATTTTTTTCATTTTTTCATTTTTTTCTTTTTTTTCTTTTTGTAAGAAGGGAAGCTTTTTAGATAATGCTCCTTGAAAGGATAAAATCATGATATGACAAGGATTCAAGATAATACACTCAAAGATGTTGATAGAGAAAGGGAGATGAAAGAAAAAAATGGAGGATAAGGTTTTATGTAAAGCGAGTGAGGTTGAAAGATAGGAGGAATAGGAAAATGAGGAAAAAGGATAGAAGGTAGAAGGATAATGAATGGAAGGATTGTGAAAGGGTAAATGGAAAGGAAGGAAAGCTCAACATCAACACATACTTTGAAGGGTGGTGAGAGGATGGCGGAATCATGAATGAAGGAATATGGGGAATGGATAGTAGAGGTTGTGGTTTAGGCACATGGAATGGAAGAATATTTTTAGAGGGAGATGAAGTGGAAGCCTTTGGAAGCTTGAATGTCAATTTTAATTTTTGCTCAACACCAGACTCTTTCAAGAGAGACTTTGGAATCCATATATTCATAGGCTTTTTATTTCCTTTTGATGATCTAGAGAGAATATCTTTAATGATGGATTTTGAAACCCATAATTGTCTTGTAGTTTTTTTCTTAAATATCTCTTTTGACTTTATGTTTCCATGTCTATTAGAGGAGACATGGTGATCTTATTTTTTTGATGGATTCTTGTATTGCTTCTTTTTCTTATATTGAACATTCAAGTTACTTCCAAAGAGCTTGGGACTTGTGGAAGAAGAAGGAGGATATGACTGGTTTAAATGGGTGGGTGGATGAAAAGGATTCAAGGGTATGCATCTATGTTGATCTTGAGGAAAGATGGGAGATGGAGGGATGTAAGGACCCAAGATGGATGGAAAATTAGGAGAGTTAGGAGGGGAAAGTTAAGGGAAATAAGGACCCGAGATGGAAGGCAGATGTGAAGCTTGTAGTATTGGTGGAAGAGGTCTGAGGATGGAAGTGGAAGACACAAAAAGATAATCAATAAGCTCATCATCATCGATATGACAACCAAGGACATCAACATATTTAGAGTGAGCATTAGAATTTGCAATAGAATCATGGACATCTTGAATATGAGCACCTTCTTTGATAGGATTGTTCAAAGCTTGCAAAGACTTAGGAAGAGTAGAAAGTGGAAGCGAACATGGAGTGGTAGAATAAGAAGATGGAAGAATTTGATCTTGACAAGGATCTTTGGATAGCATAAGTGCATAATTTTATGGATGACTTTGGAAGAGATGGTGGAGGACTAGCTGAAGTAGGGATTATAGAATATGAAGGCTTAGGCTCTTTAGGTTTATCATTATTGAAAGTATTTGCAGCCAAGTGAAGGTTAGCTTGAGTTTCTTTAAGAGGTAGCCCTAGAGGATAACTACAGGGAACCACATAAAAAGTACCAGGGCTTGTGTCAGATGAAGGTTCTATGAAAGATTTGAAAGACTCAAAAGCTTTAGGAAATGTATAGGTATTGGAGGAAGTAGGGGATGGAAGGGAACCATCACTGGACAAAGGTTCAACATTAACATGACCTTGCTTGAGAAGATAATCTTTATTTTCAGCAAGAGAGTCTTTAGGAGAAGGATTCTTATAATATTGATGCTTCAAGCTAGCACGATGCATTTTATAGTCCTCAGTAGTAGTAGATGGATCATAATCAAGGTATTGTCCACAAAAGCTAACAAAATATCTTTCAAAATCAGAATCATATGGATCACCATTACGATCTATCCAATGTGACATCCCATTTCTAGTAAGCAAGAACACACGATGAGGAGGACTCTTAGGAACAGAGGTTTCATAGGTATCATTACATTGTCTATCATCATAGTCATCATAGTCTCCAAAGCTAGATGTGTCACTCTCTGTGGAAGAGGTATCATAAGGGTTATCATGTTGCTCAAATTCTATCTGAGGGCATCGTGACATGTACAAGCCTTTATCAAATGGAAAAGATCATAGAGTTTCCATGGAGAACTCTTTAGGTTCCTTTTCTTTCTCAAATTTGTCAAGCTGGACTTGCATAACTTGTAGCTGCTTCATCATAGCGGTGATTAGAGCTTCTTCCTTTTGTGTACTAATTCTTTGAGACATTTGTACTAATTCTCAATAGCTATTGCTCTGTTCTTGACACAGTGATTTGTTCGATAGATTCTTGAAATAGGTTGAAAAAGCTAAATATCTGGCAATTCTGACAATTTTCTGACAACTCTCTAAAATTCTCCAAACGATACTCTGTAGACTCGTACGACAGTGGGTATGCTATGAAACGACAGTTGAAAAACTTGTATGACAATTGCAAGAAATATTTTGACTCTTAGAATTTTTTGGCATCAAAACTCGTATGACACTGGGTTGGTTATCATACAATAGTTGGGTAGCAATGAAACGACAGTTGAAAATCTCATACGACAGTTGGGTAGCAATGAAATGAGAGTTGAAAATCTCATATGACAGTTGCAAGATTTTGACTTTGAGAATTTGCTGGCTTGAAAACTTGTACGATCTTGGGTTTGCTATCATACTGTAGACTAGGATTTGAGTGTGCACCTAAACTTGTTTTGAAGGCCAAAGACAAACAAACGTCATAGCATATAATCAAATCAAATTTAATGGTAAACAAACTAAAATCAAAGCCACCTCAGTTTAAGCCTAAAACAGATGCGCCCATGCACCGTTTGATATGCTTGGATATAGATGGATGTGGGTGTGCAAACTCAAGCACTTGGAGCATGCAAATTAGGATGATTTGAGGATCAAGAAGACCCAAAATGACACAAAATAGGTATGAGGAACCTATTTTGCCTCAAAGGCCTCAAGATCACACAAATGTGCAAAGCTTAAAGATGAACTAAGATTGATTAAATAAGAAATGAATCTATGTTAATCCAATTAAGCTAATTTAGATGTGATTTAAGCTTGGAAATGATCTAAAATGATGAGTTTATGCTTATGCTAGAATGAAAAAGGCATTATAACTTTGCTATTGAGTTTGAGAGTTGAAGGATGATTTGCCTTAGGAAGTGAGGGTATTTTTAGGAAAAGGGAAGGGCTTGGTTTAAAAGGATGAGTCAGAGTTAGGGCTAAGGTTAGGGTTGAGTCAAGGACAAGTGTCCTGACAAGTGTCAAGGGAGGATTGAGTTGAAAGTTTGAGGGCATGTGCACAATTTGGTAAATGTGCCCAAGGCCAAGAGGTGGCAAAGAAGGGATAAGAAGGTCTTAAATGCATTTGAAGAGGTGGCCAAGAAGGCTTAAGAAACTCTTAAATACATTTGAAGAGGTGGCCAAAGAGGTGTCCCTCTTTGTTGACCAAAAAGGATGACTAAGAGGAGGTTAGCATAAGTTTTGATAAACCTTTTGCTAATGGAATGTGACAAGATTAGAAAGGGGATTAGGATTAGGATTAGGAGAAAGGGATGGGCAAGTGGCTTTTGGTGAGATTTAGATATTTATTAAAGGTAAATTTAATAAATATTAAATATCTAGGCTTAGGGTTTGAAGGGACTAGATTAGGGATTTGACCCATTTAGAGGAAGGTTTAAGACTTTCTAGAAGAGTTTAGTGCTCTTTAGAATTTTGGCCAACTTTGGGATAAAAAATAAATTAAAAATAAATTAATTTATTTTTGAAGTTTTTTAGTCAATTTATTAATTAAATAATTAATAAATTAGGGATAATGTCCAAATGACATTTTTAGGCTAGATTCCTTAATTAAAGATTTTTAATTAAGAGAGAGGGATTTAATGCCATAAAAATAAATAAATTAATTAAATAATTAATTAATTAATAAATGATGATGTCATCAAAGATTCTCAGAAAACAAAAATAATTTATTTTTTGAAGGATTTTTTGGTGTCTACATTTTGCCCCTCTTTGATGCGATGCCGCAAGTGGCATGGCGTCAAAGACAAGAAAACAAGATGCCAAGGCTAGAATCAGAAGAAGAGGGTATGATGCGCGGGGGGATTGGAAGAAAGAGGATACATGCCCCGGTGGGACAAAATCATGGAAGATGCGCCCAGTGGGACAAGGAGAAAGAGGGATTATGCCCTGGGATAGAGTGTGCCTGGCGGGACGAGGAAGGAAGAGGGATTACGCCCTGGGACAGCAAGAAGACAAAGAGTGCCCTGCTGGGACGAGGAAGGAAGGGCCTAGGAAGAAAGGGGAGATAAATAACCTCACTTCTATAAGCAAAAGGTGGATGAACGCAGAGTGAAATGATAAATGCAAGATGCAAGATGCAGCTATATGCAAAGATGCAAGATTAATCTATATGATAAATGCAAGGGACCAGATAGCTCCAAGTGCAAACGGGAGTGCACAACCTAGATTTAATATAGCTATGTTAGAGACCTGCCAAGGATACTGGGATCACGAGGCCTATCAACAATGTCACAGAGGACTGACGAGGACTGACACTAAACAAACACACAGGGTTGCCCCAACATCACACATGAAGCACAGAGGCGACATGGCGGAACCGATGCTGAAGGAACCATAAACACACAACTGACTCACAGGCAGAAGCGAAAGATCAAAAGACCTTGCCCTAGATTATCCGCACACGTAGCACACCATGATATAAAGAATCGTGGTGACCCTGGTGGGATAAAGAGAAGCCAAAAAGATTAACAAGACCCAAAGAACAAAAATCCAAGATCAAAATGATAACTCCGAACAGACATCCTTTGCCAACGAGAGAGATTAGGTTTGATTGATGGTGGGAAGATTGGTCGGATAGGAGGAATGATATATCCTCAAGGACCAGGATGGAAGATTAGGTCAGACAGGAGGAACAATATATCCTCAAGGACCCATGGGTTGGTGAGAGAATAAGTGTAGTTGTTCGCTGGCAAAAGCTAAAGTTCAAGGAATAATCAGGATGAGCAAGGATAAGTCGACAATTGATGTTGCTGAAGCACAAGGCCCGAGTGGGACTAAAAGTTTTCTGAGGCTGGGGATGGAACAAGATATTTGATCAAATGCTGCTGCAGGATAGACAAAGGTTATGTACAACAAGGAGGAACGATATGCACAAGGGATATGTACAGAAGCTTAGGATTGGGGATAGGAAGATCACACTCAGCGGGACTCTCACTAAGACGGAGACAAGAAGGATAAATACAGGGAGGATTGCACTGTACAAGAAAGGGATAAGGATATGGTACAAGATATGGTACAAGGATTTGGAATAGGATATGGATTGCAGATGGGTTGGAGGAAGATGGAAGCTGAATGCTTGGAGGATAGGGGAGATGGAACTGCTGGGAGATCTATTAAGAGATTATGGATGGAGGAAGAGGACGGTAGCTGAAAGGACAACTGAATAGATAAATAGCTCAGTTTACTATATTGGCACCTGTTTGCTAGGTTTTCACCAACATACTTGTCCAAGGTGCTTGAATTGCCAAGTTTTCACCGTTGGACGATTATTTTCTCTTTCTCTTTTTTTTACTTTTTTGCTTTTTTGCTTTTTTGCTTTTTTGAATGTTTTTGGATTTTCTGATATATGCAGGATCAGGTTCAGGCATAGAACCTCTTCAGATGGATGATGTTAATAGGATCATTCAAGGGCTCACCTTCTGGTGTTGATAGCTGATAGGCTCCCGAGCCAAAGGATGCGGTGACAACATAGGGGCCCAACCAAGTAGGCTCAAACTTGCCTTTCTTTTCTCTATTTGCTAGGACCTTCTGATTTTCTTTAAGGACCATGTCACCGACCTAGAATTGTCTAGGATGGACCTTTTTGTTATAACTCCTTTTGAGTTGATTCTGGTATGCAACCAGGTGATCGTAGGCTTGCTGTCTCTTTTCATCTAGCAAATCTAGCTGTGTGAGCTGGGCCACATGATAGTCTTCATCAGTTATGTAATTCTTCATGGAGACTCGCAAGGATGGAAGCTTGACCTCGATCGGCAGAATGACTTTAGCACCATATACAAAGGAGTATGGGGTGGTGCTTGTAGGAGTGCGATAAGAAGTGCGATAAGCCCAGAGGGCAGGATTAATTTGGAGATGCCAATCACGACCAGAATCATTGACAATCTTCTTGAGAAGTTTCAAAAGTGTTTTGTTGGTTGCCTCAGCTTGGCCATTTCCTTGAGGGAAATATGGACTGGAGAAATGGTGATGGATGTGGTGCCTGGCACACAGATCATCCACATGCTAGTTTTCAAAAGGTGTGCTGTGGTCTGTGAAGATGGTAGATGGTATGCCAAAGCGGCAAATGATATGGTAGAGGATGAACTTGGATATTTGGATGCCATTAGTAAGGGTGAGCGGAATCGCTTCAACCCATTTGGTAAAGTACTATGTGGCTGTTATGATATACTTGTGTCCATCCAAAGAGAGGGGGGTGATCAAGCCAACGAGGTCAAGGCCCCAACATGAAAAAGGCCACGGTGGTGCAATAGGCTGTAGATCCTGTGCTGGTGCATGTATCAAATTGGCATGCTGTTGACATGGGAGACATTTCTTGACAAATTCACACGCATCATGTTCCATTGTTGGCCAATAATATCCAACTCTAAGCAGCTGCTTTGCTAGAACCATGCCACTCGTGTGGGCACCGCAAATTCTAGCGTAAACTTCTTGTAAGGCTAGGATGGCCTCGTTTGAATCTAAACATCTAGATAGGACATTGTGATACCCGGGATGATATAGGGTGTTGGCTACAAGAGTGTAGCGGGAAGCTCTGCGAATAAGGTTTTGGCATTGGTTATTGGTGAGATGGGGAGATATGATACCATTTTTTAGATATGCATGGATGTCATGGTACCATGGGGATTGGGGACCAACCAAGACACACACCATGTTTGCATCGGTGTTCTCATAAGCTGGCAAGTGTAGCTGCTCGACTAGAAATTCATATTGTGTTGCGTCATGTGGGATTTCCAATAAGGATCCGATGGTTGCCATTGCATCTGCTACTTTGTTTTGAAGCCTTGGGATCTGATTGAATTGTAGATGTAGGAAATACTCTTTCAGTTTATCCACCAGTTGCTTGTAGGGTAGCAATTTGTCATCCTTTGTCTGATACTCATCGAGGACTTGATTGATAATGAGCTGTGAATCTCCAAAAACTTGTAGTTCTATGATGTTCCATTGGATAGCTATTTTGAGACCTAAGATGAGTGCCTCATATTCTGCAATGTTGTTGGTACAGGGGAATCCCAACTTGAATGATTTTGGAATATAGTCACCTTGAGGTGTGATGAATAGGATTCCTGCCCCAGAGCTATGGGATGTGTTGGAACCATCAAAGTATAGGTGCCACATGGATTGTTCTTTGATCATACACAGATGTTCATCGGGGAATTCCATGATTAGTGGATAGGCATCCACCAGTGGTGCTTCTGCTAGTTGATCGGCAATGACTTGCCCTTTGATTGCTTTGCGATCTACATACTGAATGTCAAATTCGCTGAGTAACATGACCCATTTTGCCATACGGCCTGTGAGGGTTATCTTTGATAACAGATACTTAAGAGGGTCCACCTTTGATATGAGCTTGATTGTGTGGCTAAGCATGTAATGTCTAAGTTTTTGAGTGGCAAAGACCACTGCTAGGCATGCTTTCTCCATGGGTGAATAGTTAAGCTCATAGCCCACAAGAGTGCGACTGATGTAGTAGACAGCTCATTCTTTGTTTTCATCATCATGCTGTGCTAGGAGTGCCCCTAGTGCTGTAGCTATTGTTGAGATGTAAAGGATGAGTGGGCATCCTAGAACTGGTGGTACTAGGATTGGAGCGTTAGCTAGATACTCCTTGAGCTTATCAAAGCTTCTTTGACATATGGGATCCCACTTGAAGTTGGTGTTTTTGCATAAGAGATGTGAGAATGGTTGGCACTTGTCTGCTAGTTGCGAGATGAACCGCCGAACTGATTGAAGCTTGCCCTGTAGGCTTCTGCGCTGTTTGAGATTTTTTGGTGGAGGCATCTCTGTTATTGCTTTTACCTTTTTAGGATCGATCTCTATGCCTCGTCTAGAGATGATGAAGCCTAGAAGCTTGCCAAATGTAACACCAAAGACACATTTCTTAGGATTAAGCTTTAAGCCATAATGATTCAGATGATCAAACACACGCTCTAAGATGTTGAGGTGTTCATCCCTTGTTTTGGATTTTGCAAGGATGTCATCCACATAGTCTTCAAGGATCTTGTGGATCATGTCATGGAAGATCGCTGTCATTGCTCGCTGATATGTTGCTCCTGCATTCTTTAGCCCAAAGGGCATCATATTGTAGTAGAAGGTGCCCCATGGAGTAGTGAATGCTATTTTATGTTGATCTGCTTCCGCTATATGAATTTGGTTGTAGCCTGAAAAGCCATCCATGAGTGATAGCATTTCGTGACCCGCTGTGAGGTCTACAAGCATGTCTATGTTTGGCAATGGGAAATCATCCTTAGGGCATGCCTTGTTCAAGTCCCTGAAATCAGTACAGATTCTGATGTCACCAGAAGGCTTTGTGACTGGCACCATGTTAGAGATCCACTCTGAATAGTCAATTGCTCTGATGATCTTAGCTTGGAGGAGCTTCTCAAGCTCTACTTTGATGAGCAATGCTACCTTTGGATGCATTTTCCTTAGCTTCTGCTTCACTAGCTTGACGTTTGGATCTACTGATAGATGATGAACAACAAGGTTTGGATCAAGCCCAGGCATGTGGGCATATGACCATGCAAAGTTGATAACTGATTCCTTGAGCAAGGCACTGAGAGCCATTTCTTCTCCTTCTGTTAGGTTGACTGCAATGTAGGTGATCCTTGGACATTCTTCTGTTGCCAAGTTGATTGGCTTGATTTCCTCTATGATGATCGGCGACTGCTCTGGTCTATAATCTTGGATAGGGGGAAGAGGCAAGGCTTCATCTTCTAGCACCTGAATTGCCAAGTTTTCGCTAGCAGATACGCCCTTTATTTTTACTATTTTGGAATCAGAATGTGCCCCAAAAGGGTTTTCAAATAAAGACTCATGATGTTCTTTTGCTTTATCATTTTTGCGACTAAAGCTTGCCTCTTCCCCAAAATATCCTTTTGGGTGAAGCGTATAAATAGATGTCGATGTTGGATCCTGGTTGACTGCTGGATCTGATGCCCCCATGAATTCTAGGAGTGCTTGTGCGCTATGGAACTCATCGATGTGTGTGATGTTTGGTTGGTCCCAATCTATGAGGTCAGGGTTTGTGAGGGGAAGATCTATGAGGTTAATGGAGAGTTGTTGGAGAACAGAAGTCCCCAGGAGGGTGTCATCGGCAAAGATATCATCGTAGGATGGGATGTCTTTCTCTTCAGGGATGTCTTCGATTTCCACAAGGTCATCCTAGCTATTCAAAAAGTTCACGTTGGTCATGTTAGTGCCCACAATTGTGGTATTGGGCTCTTGTTCAAGCAGGCGAGAGGTATTAAAGCCAAGTCATTGATATTCTGGATTCTGGGATGGTATGATAGGAAACAAATTTTCCTCCTCTTGTGGTCCTAGACCACCACCTTGATAGTTATAGTGTTCTGTGACATTTTTGTAGGGGATTGGGTATTTCTCTTTGAAGTACTCAAGAAGTTGTGTGTCACGTGATGGGGGATCTTTGTATAACCATTTGTTAATATCTGGATCCATTTCTTTGCTGTTGATGGTACCATGAGACTCAAAAGTCATGTTTCTAATTTGCTTGAGCTTATAATGTTCCTCAACAGGCTTGTTTTGACAACTTGGGTGCCCTTGAGTATGTGGATCACGTGGAAGAGCCCCTACAGAAAATGCATCACTGAGGCTGTATTCGCTAAAACCCTGGTTGTTGATCTTGACGGATGATAAGGTGGAAGAGAGGATGGTCTCTGGATCATGATGGGATCGGGATGAGCTAGCAATAGAAGTACCAATATCGGTTCCAGGACAATGAGTAGAATGAAGGAAAGATGTTTCCATCGCATGGCAGTATGCAAAGGGGTTAGGATCAGCGTGGATGGTAACCTCAGTGCCTTGATGTGGAAACTTGATGCACTGATGGTAAGTAGATGGTATAGCCTTAATGGAATGGATCCATAGGTGGCCGAGAAGAATATTAAATGGTAGGTCAAGATCAACAACGTGGCAGATAGTATCTTGCGTTGCTGGGCCTAGCTGGATAGGCAAGGTGATAGTACCTTCAGAGGTACGCTCCAAGTTGTCATATGCTTTGATAGTGATCATCTCATGTTTTATGTCAACCTCCGTGAACCCGATCTTCTTGATGAATTTTAATGTGCACAAGTTGAGGGCTGAGCCATTATCCACCAGAACTTGTTTGATGGTGAAATCTCTGACCATGACAGCAATGCGGAGAGGGAGAGTATGGTCAAGAGCGACATCTAGTATATCAGATTCTTTGAAGGATAAGGCACATGCTGCTAATAGGTGTCCCACAAGAGTTTCAAACTGAGTTGTTTTAATGTCCGTGGGGACATGGCCTTCTTTTAGAGCTTTGTCCAGGATCTCCTAATGGATGGGTGATGTGCGGAGCAAATCCAAGATAGATATTTGGGCTGGCATGTTCCCAAGATGCTCTATGATATTGTATTGTGCACTTGGTGCATTATGCTGTGTTGTGCGTGCATTTGATGCTGGCCTGGTGTTAGACTATGCTGTGGATGCAGTAGATGTTGGCCTTGGAGGAGCAGCTGAACTCGGAGGAGCACCAGCAACAGTTATCCTACCACTGCAGGTAGTTGTAGCACATTGTCGATCCGGCCCTCTGACATGGATGGTATTGATGGTGGGCTCATCTTGGATGGGCTCAACTTGAGTTATGCATCCGACATACTTGTCATAGTTGATGTAGGCCGCTGTGTGATCTTCTTGCTTGCCTTTGCCATGATTTTGGGGCTGATTGACATTGGCTTGATTCTTCCCGGTATTGTGTTGAGGGAACACATTTTGATATATTTGCAAACCGGTGTTGGGTGAAGCTTGAGCTGGTGCATCAACCTGGATCTCCTTGCGATCAATGAGATCCTGGATGTAGTTCTTAAGCCACATGCACTTCAATGTTGTGTGCCCCTTCACACGATGGTAATCACAGTATTCATGTTCTTTATACCAATCAGACTTTGGTGCGTTGTCATCCTTCTGTGGGATGGGCGGATATGTGATCATATTTGCCTTGGCTAGCCGATAAAAGATCTGATCTAGAGGCTCACCCAAAGGTGTGAAAGTCCTCTTTGGATTGTTCTGATTGTCGGGTTTGTTCTGCCTTGGGGCAACGTTAACTGCGTTAACAGGATTGCCTTGACGTGCTGGCTGTTGTTGTTGGTATTGCTGCTGATACTGTTGCACAGGTGGTTGATGAGCTTGAGGAGGCTGCTGATAAATAGGTGCTTGATATGCGGGAGCTGGTGGTTGCTGATAGATGGGCACTTGTGGCGGTTGGTATGTTTGAGCTGGTGTAGGACTAGCCACAATGAATTGTACATTCTTAGTGTCAGTGGCTCCATTTGTAACAACATTCTTGTTATGATTCTAGTAACGGGATTTATCATTGTTGGGTTTGTTCTTGGAATCATCCTTGAAGTGACGAATAGTGCCTTCGTCTAGGAGAGCTTTCTCGATGCCTATGCCTTTGCTCTTGATGTCTTGGTATGTCTAGAGACAGTTCATTCATATGTGATGGGATAGCTTTGGATGCAGGTTATCAATGAAGATCTTTGTTAGATGCTTCTTTGGCGGCTGATATGATAACCTGGTTGTAAGATTCTGCCATCTTTGCAAGTATTCTGCAAGGCTTTCTCCATCTTTCTTCTTTGAGTTGCATAGGTCTAGCAAGGACAACTCATTCTCCACATTATGGGCATAGTGTGTGATGAACTTCTCAGAGAGTTCAGCAAAGGTTTTTATTGTCCCATGTGGTATTTTGTAAAACCACTCAACAGCAGTTCCTCCCAAGCTTTTGGGAAACAGGCGCAGGAGATAGTTATCACTGTAAGCCACTTCTTGGCACGCCATATAGAACTCTTTGATATGGTTTACTGGATCTCCTTTCCCCCGATACTTGTCAAACTTGGGCATCTCAAAATGCTTGGGGAAAGGGATAGTTGCTATGGACCGATCGAAGGGATATGAGCACACCTCTTCGAACTTGTATGTTTTATTCTCTGTTCCACTTTGTAGCTCCTTTAGAGTATTTTTCATTACTTCCCACTCAGCATTGAGTGGCGAGGGAACTGAGACTTCTACTTGTGATGGAAGCTGTGGAACTGGATATGGCGCTTGCTGTGGATAAATGGGTTGAAACTAATTTTGGGGCAATGGTTGCTGGGGATATTGCTGGTGTGGCATAGGGGGATATTGTGGTAAATGATATGGAACCGCTTGATGTTGTTGGGCTGCTTGCTGTTGTTGAACTGGCGGTTGTTGTGGGACTGCTTGCTGATATTGGACATTTGGAACTTGCTATTGTAACTGATGGGTGGGAACTTGTTGTTGCTGGGGGATGATAGGGATTTATTGCTAGGGCTGATAGCAAGGGACTTGCTGTTGTTGAGGAATGATGGGTGTTTGCTGAAAGGGGACATGTGGTTGCTTTGGGGGAGGCTGTTGGAATGATGCTGCTTGCGAGTATGATGGTGGTAGTTGCTGAGGTTGGCTTTGGGTTTGGCTGATATAAGCTGGGTGCATGCCTGCGTTACTTAGAGGTGGAACAGATGTGGGGAAGCTAGAAGCAAAGGGTGATGGGGTAAGATAGCTGGGGAAAGTTGACTGTTGAGGTGGTGGAACTTGTTGGAAGGTATTTGGGATTTGGGACGAATAGCTTGAAGCCGACGGTGGTTGGGGTAGTTGTTGTTGTGCTGCTTAGGTGAAGGCAGTTTGTTGACTTGCAACCATAGATGTAGGGGATTGAGATGGGATCCCCCATGCCTTCATTTCTTCTTGTGTAAGGCCCCACTGAGAGCTTGTGTTAGGGTGCACTGTAGCAAATGATGGAATGGTAGGAGCAACGGGAGCTTGGGACATGAATGATGGTTGAGAGAAAGGAGCTTGTTGAGGTTGTGGTTGAGTGGATGCTTGTGAGGAGGAAAATGAAGGAAACACCCAAGAGAAAGATGAGGTTGGAATGGGAAGCGATTGCGCTAACCCCAAAGAAGAAGGTATGGGTGCTTGGGGGGTGAAGGGTGACGATGCTCCTTTGATGGTGAAAGGCATTGCTTGACTTGCAGATGGTGGCGAAGCTTTTGGTGTAAAAGCTTGCGTGAGAGGTAGAAGCTGACTTTGGGTTAAGCGTTGGATTTGGGCTTGGGCAGCCATAGTAGATGATGAAGCAAAAGGGGTAGGAGATGGAGTGGATGGCACTGCAGCTTGTGTTGTGGGACTGGCGAGGCTTCCTTGCAAGAAAAGGGGAATGGTGGAAAGCTCTTAGGGTGTTTGCATGATAGGATCGGGGAAGGATTGGACAAACGGAGAATATGCTTGTGCTGGAACTTGGATAGTATTGATGGGGATGTGTGGATAGAGAGATGGTGGGATGGAGGTACTTTCTGGTAGATAGTGGGAAAACATGCTTTGCTGATGTTGCGATACAAGGGCATTGGTCGCTGGTGGGCTTTCTGGAGGATTTGCAAATGCTTGGATTACCAACGGGGATGAAGGGATGTTTGGATCTTCACATGGGTTACTGGCTTGGATCTGGGGATTGTAGGTCATCATGGCGTTGGCGAAAAGGTTGGGATCAGATGAGGTTGTTGGTGGATAAGGATTCATGCTTCTTCTTTTCTGAGATCTAGTCTCAACAGGCATGGAGATGCAAGTGCTAAATGGATGCAAGATGTTTGGCTAAAAGATGTTGATGGATGCAAAGTTGATGAACTTCTAAAGATGATGACTTCTAAGATGCAAATGCAAAGATAGGGATCAAGATGGCGATGATGAAAGCTGGATGGAATGGATATGGATCAAGATGGTGGAGGAAAGATAGGTTGCTGGTGGAAAGCTGGTGAAAGATTACTGAGTGGTTAACAAATGAGCTGCTATTTTTCCCAAATGGAAGATCAGAGATATGATGGGGTCAACCTAAGATAGACTGATGATCTTCGGTCAAATGGTTTCTTATCAATACACTCCAATCTCTTGCTTGAGATGATGGCTATGCAAGGACAAGGTTTGATTTTTTTATGACAACACGTTGTGTCAAAAAAGAGGATGATGGTCTCTGATCTTGGATAAGGGATAGGAACAACTCAAAAGGTAGAGCACTAAGTGTTGGTGGGTCTCTGAGTTTAGAGCAAAAGATGATGGATCTGCTTTGGATGACGGATGCTAAAAGATAAGGATGGGAAACTGATTTAGTTTGGTGATGAAAAGATGGTGAAGGATGATGAAGGAACAATGCTCTAGAAGGATGATGCAAGTGCAAATGACAAGGACTGATTCTAGAATGCTGGTAGGAAGATGAATGCAAATGCAACTTTTATGATGTTCTTGAGATGCAACTAGGGTTTTGATGCTGATGCAAAGGGTGAAACTAGGATGAAACTAAGATGCAAGGCTGTTTGAGACAAGATTTCAAGATCTGAAGATGGAACAAGACATGAACAAGGATTTTGGCTAATTTTCTGGTTCAAGGCTGATGAAACGATGGTTTACTTGGAAACAGTAAACAAACTGTTTGATTCGGGCGTTATGGGTGATGTTCTCAAGTCTAGTTTGGGACTTCTCCTCTGCTTGGGTTGCTTGGATAATGGCTCGATAGCTCTTGAGTTTCTTCTTGGCAACTTTTCGCTCTTGATAGGCTTGGGATTTGGGCAACTTCGCTTTAGGATGTTTGTTCTTGCTGGGCATCACTTGGAAAAGAGGCTTCTAATTTTGAGACAAAGGTTTCCAATGGCAAAAGTTAAAGTCAAAGAAATCTCCACAAGGGACAAAGCAACCCTGTAGGATACAAACAAAGACAACTGACTCTGATAAAGCTCTAAAAAGTGTATGTTTCAACAAGTGTTTTCACGGAGTCTTTGACTGTCAAGCACTTCAAACAGATCTACCTAAGGAAGGTGAGTATCAAAATCGCTTGCTCACAGCTTGGTATCCCTCAGAAGGGAATACAAATGGTGAGTAATCTTGAGGTGACCTGGTAAACCCCTTGGAATCGGTCCTTGCATAAGGATTTTGATACTTTCGGATGTAGATAGGGTAGCCTCTATTTTATCAGTTTGCTAATGATTTCGTGGAGTCTCCATACCCGGTTATGTTGATCATCCATGACTCACTTAAGAGCCTTGCCAATAATGCTGGGGGAGAGGAATGTTTACCATCCCCAGACACGTGTTTGGCATGAACGCTTGGCGATTAGGAGATATAAGTGATTCTTTTGGTCTTCACTTATTTGTATACCGGCCGGGGGGGATACCGGTTTGAGGTTGTTCTCCGAGGAGGAAGTGCTTCTCCTTGGACAGGCCTCGCTAAAAGTAGAATAGGTGAACTTGTCCAAGTTCAAATGTTCCACGTTGCTTACTCTAACAAGGATTATGCAAGAATTAAAAAACTCCTACATGCACATCAAGCAGATTTTGTTCATTTTCCCAAATTTGATTAAGTGATGTTTGAACTTTGAAATGAAGACACTCGTGATTAGATTTTGATTTGTTCCTTTCTCCAAAATGTAAATGATTTGAACGGTTGCAAGTTCTTTCCTTTTGTGCATTCAAGATTTGATTAGCGAGTTGATTTAAGAACTTTGAAAAAGCTTTGTTTTATCCCTTAGATCACTCAAGATTGAATTTGTTTGCTTGGTTTGGAATTTGAAACGAGATAGGGAACATAGTTATTTGTTTCCTTTAGTGCATTCGAGATTGAGTTAGCTTTTTAAAATGACAATGACATTGTAGGACCTAAGTTCATTTCTTTAATGTCATTCAAGATTTTGTTTTTGACCTTTGCTGTAATAAAAGAAATGAAAAACCAGTCCCAAGCAACTCAAGACAAAAAAATAAAAAGCGACACTGTCCAGCTTATAGGCGATGCTGGAAAGTGCAGAGGCGATATTTCATTTTTACAGGTGACATTCTGTACCTTTATAGGCGACAGATAAATACGCAGAGGCGTGATTTCTTTCATCAAAGGCATGATTTCTTTACATGCAGGCGACAGAAGAAGAAGTAGAGGCAGAATAGAATTTATGGCCTGGCAGAAACCTTCCAGTAACCAGGCATGAAAATAGTGTCTTTACGCGTTATTTTATTTCTTGAAGGCGTGATTTAATGGCTTGAAGGCGTAAATGTGTAGGTGACATTTCTTTTCATGAAGGTGACATTTCTTTACTTGAAGGCGACATTTAATTGCTATAGGTGACATTTAATTGCTTGAAGGCGACATTTCATTTGTTTCCTACAAATACAAGCATATAAAGTATAATCTCATGAAAATGATTGCGGTTTTGATGTCCCACCGGGCGTGCCAGAATGTAGACTAGGATTTGAGTGTGCACCTAAACTTGTTTTGAAGGCCAAAGACAAACAAACGTCATAGCATATAATCAAATCAAATTTAATGGTAAACAAACTAAAATCAAAGCCACCTTAGTTTAAGCTTAAAACGGATGCACCCATGCACCGTTTGATATGCTTGGATATAGATGGATGTGGGTGTGCAAACTCAAGCACTTGGAGCATGCAAATTAGGATGATTTGAGGATCAAGAAGACCCAAAATGACACAAAATATGTATGAGGAACCTATTTTGCCTCAAAGGCCTCAAGATCACACAAATGTGCAAAGCTTAAAGATGAACTAAGATTGATTAAACAAGAAATGAATCTATGTTAATCCAATTAAGCTAATTTAGATGTGATTTAAGCTTGGAAATGATCTAAAATGATGAGTTTATGCTTATGCTAGAATGAAAAAGGCATTATAACTTTGCTATTGAGTTTGAGAGTTGAAGGATGATTTTCCTTAGGAAGTGAGGGTATTTATAGGAAAAGGGAAGGGCTTGGTTTAAAAGGATGAGTTAGAGTTAGGGCTAAGGTTAGGGTTGAGTCAAGGACAAGTGTCCTGACAAGTGTCAAGGGAGGATTGAGTTGAAAGTTTGAGGGCATGTGCACAATTTGGTAAATGTGCCCAAGGCCAAGAGGTGGCAAAGAAGGGATAAGAAGGTCTTAAATGCATTTGAAGAGGTGGCCAAGAAGGCTTAAGAAACTCTTAAATGCATTTGAAGAGGTGGCCAAAGAGGTGTCCCTCTTTGTTGACCAAAAAGGATGACTAAGAGGAGGTTAGCATAAGTTTTGATAAACCTTTTGCTAATGGAATGTGACAAGATTAGAAAGGGGATTAGGATTAGGATTAGGAGAAAGGGATGGGCAAGTGGCTTTTGGTGAGATTTAGATATTTATTAAAGGTAAATTTAATAAATATTAAATATCTAGGCTTAGGGTTTGAAGGGACTAGATTAGGGATTTGACCCATTTAGAGGAAGGTTTAAGACTTTCTAGAAGAGTTTAGTGCTCTTTAGAATTTTGGCCAACTTTGGGATAAAAAATAAATTAAAAATAAATTAATTTATTTTTGAAGTTTTTTAGTCAATTTATTAATTAAATAATTAATAAATTAGGGATAATGTTCAAATGACATTTTTAGGCTAGATTCCTTAATTAAAGATTTTTAATTAAGAGAGAGGGATTTAATGCCATAAAAATAAATTAATTAATTAAATAATTAATTAATTAATAAATGATGATGTCATCAAAGATTCTCAGAAAACAAAAATAATTTATTTTCTGAAGGATTTTTTGGTGTCTACACATACGATAGATGAGTTGTAATGAAATGACACTTGATAGAAACTCGTATGACTTTCTGACCTCCTGAGATGACTTTTGACTCTAGAAAAGGATTTTACATCAGATTTTGCAAATTTTGAGTTTTCAGATTTGAATTGTTTGCAAATTTTAATATCTAGATTTGAGGATTGTAATAGATTTGTGTATTTTCAATAACCAAATAGATAAACAAGCACACAAAATAGCAAGCAAGTGATTTCAAGCATGTCTGAAAACAATGAACAAGGGCAAAAGCAACCTTGTGCATGAACAATCAAGTGACTTATTCATTCTAATCCTCAAAAGCGCTAATTATGTATGTTCCAAAAATGTTTTGCAATAATGCACATATACCCTATAAAATGAAAATTTGGCCTCGCTATAGTTTTTAGTAATGGTTTGACTCTGCAACTTTTATGATCCAAAGGAGTGAACTCCAATCCCAGGGCACCGGGGTTTTGACACAATCTGAGAACTTAATCTTCAAGAGCTTCTAGGGAGATCTGACAACCCAACAATGAACCATACCCATGGAGATTTCTTCCACAAGGACATTTATATAGCGGCTGTCACTACCATAGCAAAAATGGGTATTACCGCTTGAGGTTCCATCATTGCAGTTTTCCCTAGGAAGGGATTGTCTGCTATGGTTAACCCTCTCTAAAGGTGACTCACAATAGTATACCACAAGGGGACTTCACTCTAGATGCAAGGTTTTGATGTCTCTTCACTTTTAACCCAAACAAAGCAAGCAGATTAATCCGACATGCTAATACAATGTTTTTCTCACCAAGGTCTATGATATCAACCCCACGTGATCTATCAACCCCTTCGGAGAGAGAATGTATCAATCAATAAGGGAAGATGCACTAACCAATTTTGATTCACCAAAGCTTGTGATGTCTACCCCATGTGATCTATCAACCTCTCCTGGGAGAGAATGTATCGATCAATAAGAGAAGATGCACTAACCAAGTTGAATGTGAAACGCACTAAGTATCCTCCCTACCTACAAGGATTATGTCATCAAGAAGGATTTCACGAGGAATCCAATCTCTCAAGAATCATGAATAGTGTTCATAGGGCCTAATTACTATGTGAGCACAGATGTATGTTTCCAAAAGAAAATCTACCAAAAGTATCCAAAAAGCAGAAAGAGGAACACTTAATGCTTAAAGCGAATATGAGATGAGTCCACAAGGTGGAACACTTCACCTCACACAAGCTAAAAATGAGTCCCCAACTTAGAAAACAAGTGAGTTCCTAAAAGCACAAAAGGATAGCCAAGTGGAACACTTAATGCTTCTGTCCTGTTGACCCCTCCCCTTTATGGTGCTGAGATTACAACCATTGGGCAGAATGAGGGGTTGGCAGATTAGCGAGTCCAATAACCCAAGATAGAAATCAAGATCAATCACAAGTATCTGAGACTACTTAATGAATCCTTAAGGGGTCATGACCTAGTATCAATTATGCAAGTATGTAAAACAACAGCATGAAAAGAATCACCCAAGCTAGACACATGAGAGATTTATTTTAAGCCCCAAATTGAAATATTATAAGCACAAATGGAATACCTGAGATTCTCGCAATGCGCTTAGTAGATTTTTACCTGATTTTAGCAAACTTTACACTTTTTCCAATCAAAACCTTTAAAAATCAATCAGAAATAGTAAATTTCAATTGTTAGGGTTAGCTGTCAATCAAAATCCAAAAATCAAATCTGACAAACTGCCTGCCAAAATGAAATGACAATTGAAATCTGATACCAAAACTCATACGACAGTGGGTCTCTTCCCATACGACCGTCAAATCTTGATGCTAAAACTTGTATGACAGTGGGTCTCTTACCATACGACAGTTGAAACTTGATGCCAAAACTTGTATGACAATGGGTCTCTTACCATATGACAGTCAAATCCTGATGCCAAAACTCGTACGACAGTTGAAACCTAATGCTGAAACTTGTACGGTAGTGGGTATGCTCCCAAACAACATTGGGTATCTGATGAAATGACAGTCTAAAAAAACTCGTACGACAGTGGGTGTCTGATGAAATGACAGTCCAGCTTCCAAATGATAGTGGGTGCCTGATGAAACAATACTCGGTCAACTATCGTACGACAGTGGGTATCCTCCTAGAGGACACTAGGTGTCTAATGAAATGATAGTCTGAGAAACTCGTATGATAATTTGAAAAACTCGTACGATAGTGTACAGACCAAAATTGAAAGTCACATTGTACAGACATTTTTGATAAAAAAGTGCCAAAAAGAAACAAAAAATAACGTCCTACTGAGAATACCACCAAAATAGGCAGCAACAGGGGAGTTCTAATAGAGAAATGATAGAAGATTGATAGAAATGAAGGGAAGCCCATTTCAGGGCCCCACGGTGGGCTCCAGAAATGTGTGTGTGAAAATTGTACCTGATATGTAGACACAACACTTTAGTAAAACATTAGAGGTTAGCAAAACTCATGCAAAATTGAAATCTAATTTAACCAAGTGATTTACTACCTTCTAGTAGGTGCGAGATCGATGTTCTCAGATTGTTATCAAGATCAATGACCTAGACAACACCTAAATGAAGGATTTGAATGCAATTGATCTAGATATAAATTGAATACAATTAAGCTATTTTTTTAATATTTTCTGTGCAATAATATGATGAAAACTGATATGAATCTATGCTAATATGAAAATTGATATGCATTGCTAATCTAGAAATGATATGATATGAGAATGAAAATTTTAACAATAATATGAAAGCTATGAATTTGAAATTGATCTCACAAAGCTTCGAATCCTCAAATTTATCTTTCAAGCTCCAATTGTGCAAATTCTCCAAATCTCATATGCTATGATTCCTGTAGAGTAAGTTTGCAATTTGTGAGATATGAATTATGAAGAGCTGAGCCTTGGTTTTATAGAAATTTAGGGCTTTGGAGGTGCATGAGAAAAAGCCATAAATCACTCAGATTAACTCAGCTTGATTTTTGAGTTATCTGATAATAAAGATAATTTAATTCACAAAAACATGCAAAAGCTAAGTTTTAACTCAAAATAGAGTTTAGCTTTAATTGATAATTGATAGTTGTCTACTTTTATGATTGTGCATGTTTTATTTATGAATAAATTTAATAAATAAAGTGATTTATGCTCAACTTAACTGATTTTTGAAAATAAATAATTGATTTATGGGTTCATCAATTATTTAATCAAACTTTTATTAAAAACTATATTATTAAATAATGACAACTTGCTTTAATTAATTAAATAAAAATTTAATCAATTATTCATAAGATATTAGATTTATTGTCAAAATTAAATAATACAATTAATAATAGATAGAACTAAATTTAATTACACAATTAAGTGGCAAGATATTAAATCTAATTAATTAAATATGAAAATATTCAATTAATCAAACTTAGGATAAATGTGATTTATTGCCAAATAATCATTAAATTAAAGATAATTACAATAATTAAGAATATTGCTAGGAATATTCCCCGATGCAAAATTTGAGATAATCAATTAGATTCGATGATGTGCAGATGTGCCTTAGGTTAGGACTTCTATGTCGATTTCATTCGATTTGAAGATGTAGGAGGTTAATGAACATATAGCCCATTTTTGGGGTATTACAGAAATTATAGCCCCAAAAGGATGGGTTTAGTGGGGGCTTCCTTGTCATTAGGTATGTAGGTGAAGTCATCGAGTGGGTGGCCCCTATCATTCTATAGGCTAGTTTTCAGTGGAACTCTACTAGGTGGGCCCTCCCACCAAGACCTATATCTCGGTAGGCAAAGTGCTCGAATCGTATCATTCTTACTCTACTCAATCAAAGTCCTACTATCTAGTTGGGCCATGACACTCAAGTATAGACCAAATTGGTTGGCCTACCTAAAGAGTCGTCATAATGGAGAGGAGAAACTAGACTATTAGATTAGGGAATCAACCATGTGCCCTACCATTATATAGGTTATCGCGTAATCTTTTTCAAATGGGGGGCTGGGGGAAAGAATATTGGATATGTGAGTGATGGGGCACACTATCCAAGCATTTCTCTCTAATCGCAATCATCACATTGGTGGAACTAAACTATTGGCTCTCAACTTCCTATGGTTGATCCAATCCATTCCCCATAATAAGTTGTGTAAGTTCCCAATAATACACTTTGATCGACCCCATTATATGAAACCTATGCATTGGGAAACTACTATATAGATAGTAGGGGTCCCCCCTTGAATAGTTATCTAATAGAAGACTACCTGCTGCCCCAATCTATAGTTCTAGGTTGGGGGGACTAGAATTGCCCAATGTTTAGCTCCCATTGTAGGCCCACCTTGTTCACATACAAGGGATCTTAGTTGGGGTTGGTTGGGAGATATAGTTCTCCTGCTAGAAGAATAGAATAATAGGGGCTCCAATTATAGTTGGGGATTCTAGGCATTGGGGATTCTTAGTTCTGGGTTGGGTGGGGGGAGATAGGATTGGGAATGTTACATATAGAATATTCCCTTACAAATGAAAGGCTAAAACTCTAGTTGTGTAGGGGGTAGAACTTGAAGAAAGAAATTGTGGGCAATGACCCATAAAATTGTAGGGGGTTTTATGTTCTGCATGTGTATTATGGATCAAGATTCAACTAGGGTGGGTTTTGAGGTAGGGGTACTGAATAAAAGAGTAGTAGGGATTTAGAATAGTGGGGCATTTCATTCACACATCTATGGATATAGCATTAGTAGGCCAACTAGAATTGCAACAGCCAGTAGAGGACTTATAGGAAAGTGAGAGCTTAAACAAACCTTTCATTCCAATATTTTCACCTGATGAACCCTACCTCTACCTCAACAAGTGGGGGCTAGAGGTAGGGCCCTATAGATAGTAGTGCACACCACCATCTACCTTTCTATAGTGGGGGACTCACCTCTGCTGGAACCCTATCGCTCACTCCACTCCCCCCCTACTATAACTAGTGCTAGGGTGGTAACACAAACAAAGGAATACTTTTCAAGAAGTAGTTAGTATGCAAAGGAGCCCCCCAGTTATCATAAAGACATACCCAAGCACACACACTACTAGGTTCTATTTGAACAAATCTTATCATCTGGAATCATTATTCTGCTAAAACTAGTATAGTAGTATAGTAGGTAATATGAGTTAGTTTGATGTTTGTTGATGGATGTGATAGGATTTTTACATTGGAAAAGTGGTGTAGGTGCAAGTGTAGGTGGTTGTGTAGGTGGTGTTAAGGTAGGTAAGGTTGGCTAGATCAAATAAAGGTACAAAGGAAGAAGGAGAAGATCTTCATGATTGAAAAGAAAGGGAAGGTTTGTTCTTTCTTGGGCATGATCAGTGGAAAAAAATATTATTGAGGATAAAGGTAGAAGATATAGTCTCACTTGAAGTGGGAGTTGAACCAATGAAGGCAAAGGAAAATCCTATAGTGCCTGATCCATTTATCTGTAATGAGTAGGTGTTCCCCGTTAAATGTGGACATTCAATATCTGGGTAGTTATCTTCTTGTGATAGTTCCACTCTATCTATCTAGACAACCTACTTCATTTCCATGATTGTTAGGTCGGGCTCTCTGTGCCTCTATTGCTATCTCTTATGTTGTGGGTGGATCAATAATTCTAGATAGAAATAGAGGCACTAATCTTATGTTGTGGTGCTTAAACTACTATCATTGGCACTACTTTTCTATCTACTAGTGTTTGTTACTAGTGGATAAGCCCCTAAAATTCTATGGGAAACTAGATCAACTATACTAGAAATTGAGAAAACTACTATTTTTGAGAGGGGGTCCAGGGGAACTATAACTAGAATTTTTAAGGAACTCTATAAGGGTGGGTAGTGCCTTCCTTCTAAACAATCCAATGAGGGGGTGTGGGTAGGAGAAGGAGATGGTAAGCTCTCCTCATTGGGGGAGATCTCGCTTGATAATTAAGGAGATGATAACAACCAAGTAATCAGATAGAAATAAAGGAGGGATCCTCCCCAGCAGATAGCCAAACAATCAATCATGTGGGCCTTCCTATTCTCAACAATTAATTAAGGGTTCCCTACCATTCTATAGAAGAAGGAGGTTGAATGAGAAATCCAACCAAGGCCTCTACCTCTAATACAAACAAACTAGAATTGAAGGGTGGAAACAAAGATTTTATTTCACTGCGTGAGCCCTCAACAATAATGAGTTATCATTTCCTAGTTTATTGAATGATTGCAACCAATGTTTCCCTCTCTCTCTACTTATTCTCTACCTCCCTCTTTCTTTGTGCTTAGGGAGATGGTGGGGTTGGGCACCACCACTAGGGATGATAATATAGTTCTAGTAGGGGAATGGAGAGTGGGATGGATATTCTCTGATATTTTTCCCACTCTCTCACATCGATTTGATATGTAACATGGCCATCCCCCTACAATTCTATGAGAAACTATCTCCTCCCACCCACCCAACTAAAGAACATCACTTTGATAGGCTATCTGTGTAAGCACCGCAAGGTCTACAATGAGATCGTACTAAACCATCAAAATTTCCTCTACATGCATGCCCTTATAGGGAATATTATTAGCCCGGCCACCCCATATATAGATATGTGAAATCACCAGCCTTTTTTACTACTACTCGAGTTGCAAAGAACATCACCAGTGAAATGAGAAAGTTAAATAATGAAGTAGTGAACCACGTAATAAACTAGGAGTCTTGCAAGGTAGCTCAGATGGTTAGAAGGATGTTAGGTAGAAGAATATTCCCTAACTCTAGCCCTCCCTTGCTCACCCTGTGCATTCACATGTAGGGAAGCAATAGTGTAGGGCCCCTACTATCCTAAGGTTTTCTCCTACTTATGTTGTTATCTTTGCCTCATAGGCATGGTCCCTATTAGGATAGGTTTTACATTAATTAAAGTTGGAACTAGAAGGGGTACTAGGCAAGGTGGTGGATCAACAATAGATTTGACTGACTTCATGGGGCCCACTGCTTCACCTCATGCTAATGATGGAGAAACTATGTATGGGTAAACAAATAACTTCTTCTAGAATAGGCTCCGCCCTATGCGGCCCTAGAGATGTATAGGGATAACATTGAAAGCTAGACCTACCCACTCAGGGTGCTCTATCAATAGAACCATAAGCTCAGTAGTCAACTATTGGCTTGACTACCCATGGATACAGATGGATGTGAAAGGGTTTTGATCTGGTCAAGGTGGTGCTACCCTTGCTTTTGGAACTAGTTCTGTAGGCTCAAATCTGGACCACCTGGACCTATCTCTGGACCTAGAACTGGAACCCATGCCTTTTCCTTCTTAGTAGTTGGGCCAACCTATGCCTTTTCCACCCCTATCTTCCACCCAACCCTACTAGGTCAATTTTTTATGCTTTGACTAAATCTACAACTGTAGGATATCGACATGAAATAACTGCCTCTATGGATGATACTATTTGTCTCTAACTTTGATGCAAGAAAGAAAGGGTTGTTGTGGGTACTAGTTCAACTTAGTAAATTGAATCGCTACCATAAAAAATCTACTAGCAACTAGGCCCCCTCCCCAGAAAAGTTTTAGGCCCATCCTATAATTTCTTAATATTGAAATTGTCAGACTATAGTGATTGATTTGATTAAGGCCCTATCCTTCCTATAGTGGGTTCGAGGGAAGAGAAGAACTAGAGAACCTATGATCGAGTCAATTCAATTGGAGGTGTGGTACCAATTCACTATCAAAAAAATTGGAGGGTGCTCACATCTTTCTAAGGCAATGGGGTTCCCCACATCTTTGTAATAGTTGTTGGGTGCTACATTAATGTTACATATAGAATATGGACTACATCACTATCTAGCCTAGATTGCATCACTATAGATAGGTATGGAATGCACTCCATCTACTATCTATGGTAAAGGTGGAGAAAAATGACCTGACACTATAGAATTTGTTTTCTTTCTAGATAGAACCCCTACTCCACTACTAGACCACCCCCACCTCTGCTTCACTAGTGTCATTGTTGAATATGTGATAGGTTTTGCAAGCTTGGAACAACACAATGGATGAGAGATGGTGTCCAATCAACAAGAACTTTTGAGTGGTTTCGAAACAATGAAATAGGCCCGGGTGGGGGATAGGAAAGAAACTAGAAACTAGATGCCCTACAATGGAAATAGGTGGACCATTCCATCCTTTACCCCTTACTTCAAGTGAAATAACTCTAGAGGGTCCTCGGGTCAAATAATTAACTCAACTACTGAGAAAGGTGAAGCTAACTAGTCTACAACCTAAGAGCTGGCCACGAAGGTTGGGAGTTCATTACTTCCAGCAAGAAACTCACCCAATTGCCCTATAGAAGAGTAGGGTGCTAACCTTGTTAATGATGAGAGTTCCTTCCTGGGATTCCAATAATGATAGTTCCTAGTCATTACAGAAGGAAGGAGATCAACATAGCCTAGTTGGTGGCCCCTACAATTCTACAGGGTTAGGAAAAAAAGATAGAAACTATATAAAGTCATAGATTAGAGGGAGGGTCCTCATTTCTGATTCTAGTGAAACAATGGGGAGGGAACCCTTGACTAGAGGTGAGGATGGATAAGTTGATGCAGGGATGAAATAGCTACCTACCATCTATATTAGTGAACAATTATAGCACTCTGAATAACCACCCATCGGTTATGTAATGGAAAGTTTCGGGGCCATGTGGACCTCATTTAGTGAGGGTGGGAGGAGTGTAGAGAATCGAGCCTGGCACTATTTTGTTATTGGAAAGGAAGGTTTCAACCATCTAGCTTTCATAATAGAATAGTAGGGAACTTTCTACTGACAAGCCTTTCTACTAACAAACCTTTCTACTAATACACAAGGATACGTATGTTCATCTACATGAAAGGAAAGTGTTGGTTGGAATCAATCAGGAACCAACATGGAGAGATAAGGATGGAGTATTCCAAACATATGCCCCGCGTAGCTTACTGAGTATATTGAACCAAGTACTAGACATTATTCATCCTAAGTTCTAGTGAGGGCAGGATGGATATAGAGCTACCCCCTACTATCTATAGGGCTATTCTCATGAATGGACATGAAACAAGAATCCTCCATGCCACAGAATTGAAAACAATAGTCATCGATTGGGAGGTTTTAACTGGGGGTCGAAGGAAATGGGCTCCAAAAGTAGGTGTGACCACCTGACTATGCTTATCTCTCAATTAATGAGAGGAGACTACCAATCATCCTAAATAGTTGGGAATCGAGCTCTGGAACTACTTACAAAGGGCCAACATCACTGAGATATAATGATGAACAAAACACTCTTGGTGAGATTAGTTAGAGAACCACATGCGATGAGAGCCTTAGGTGTGCCCCTTTAGCAGCTCCCATAGCCATCCTACACTACAATTTCTACCAACTAAGGAAGAGACAATGATCTACAAACTTATAGAATAAGATGTTATATGATGCTGCAACACCTTATATAGATAGATCCTAATGCAGGGTTGGATTGGGGTTGTTCAGGTTCCACCACCACATCTAATGAAATTCATGATGGGAAAGTTGTATTGTCAGCCATGGTAGTTAGGTAGTTTGACAAGTCCAATATTATAGTGGGAACTCTTAACCTACCCCCACTCCCCCTTTCTACAGCTAGGATATGGATTCAACCCAACTAAGCTCCTAACTTTACTCACAGAGAGCCACTTAATTCATGCCAACCCAAGACAACCATTTATCACCTAACTTCTTTTATGAAAATTTGAACTTGGCATAATCTTGTGGGTAGTGGTTTCTTGAGCATGCCTCACCCCTCATAGTCATTAGCTAACCAACGGCTCACCTTATGCATGCACAGGGGTTAGGGAACAATGAGAAGTGGCCTCCCAACCTAAATTCATTAATGAGTGTTTCCCCAACTTAATTGTAAGAAGAATTCCTATTAGTTCGTCCTGACATCCAAAATCAATACAAGAACCTGAAAGCTAGAATATGCTAAGCAGAAACTCATTGCCTAAAGAAAGTACAGGGGCCCTGCTTTCCATCTAGTTGTTAGCTTTCAAGATAGCTCCCTCTTGAGCCCAACCCAATGATAACCAATCATCATATTAGTCATACTTCCCAATCTAGGGAGACCATTGGGTGGCATCTCTCCCATTAGTTCATCCAGAACCCCTACCGCATCGGTAACTATATAAAGAAGGGTGTTCTATCTAGACAAATGAAATCCATTTGCATATATTGTATTGTCAAACTGCACTTCTTTTCTTTCTATCTGGCCCCTTCATTGATTGATCAGTGCCTACCTCCCCTTTCCTTTATGACAAGGACCATAAGCTTCATCCCAAATTATCACCCATGTCAGGCATTTCTTGAGATCGATCGCTGAAACCAAGCTAACCTAGGTGGCGTGTGCATGTACAAGGCCGCTACTATTCTAAGGCCGCATACTATTCTAAAGGTAGTGCTGATTTAATTGTGGGTGCAACAATAATCTTCCCTACAATTTTATGGGCTATCTATAATAATTGGGAATCTTTCTGGTAGTTCATCAGGTATGTAGTTCATCAGGTGGCTCCTACAAATAGAATCAATACCAATGCCCTCCTGATCATGAGTGACTAGGGTGAGGAGAGCCCGTTCATATGAATGAACATGTTCCCTCTAAAGAAAAGAAAGGTTCTAATTTTTCCAAATAAGAAGGCTTGAATCAGTGCATTCCACACACCCAATTCTAGCTGTTAAATTAATATATGTGGGTCGGCCAAAGAAACTATAGGTTTCCTAGTGTAGGCTGCTCAACTGAATCAACTACTTCAGATGCAAGTTCAACTAAGTGAAAGAATGTTACTATCACCTACCTATAGAATAGTAGGGCAATGACCCCTTCAAATAGTAGGGTCAGATCAACATTTCTACCTGGCCACCCAACTTCATCCTATTGCCAATCTCCATTTCAAGATTAGGGCTAATTGGAGAATGCAGGAACCAGCCGAGTCTATTGCATGATGGATGGCCCCCTCCTATCGGCCCATCCTAAACCAGGGGTGTAGGTGGCCCCATAGAATTATAAGGCTATCCCATCCTTTTTTTTGATATAGTTACCAGAGCATGCCTTAGATTAGTAGCATCTTAGAATAGTAGAGAATAATAGAATAGTAGGGCAACTGAGGACCTATTGATTGAACCAGAAAGGAGTTCCATCTAGTTCCCTTATTATAGTAGATGCCCAACTGAACTGAAACTGGAGTTGCTAAAGGTAGTTCTCCCACCCTTCCTAAGTTAGTCCCTTCCTTCTCATGCCTATTCCTTATAGATAGTAGGGCTCTTCAGGTAGCCCCCTACTATTTTCTAGGGCCACCCACCCCTATGGTTAGTTGAATTCCCCTTATAATAGTAGGGGGTTTCTATATTTCCTAGGGTGAACAATCAATATTTGAACTGGATGGTCAAGAAGAGATGTCGCAACCTCTAAGTAGCTCTACATCCTTCACTACTAGGTATTAAATGAATAGAAAAATAACAAGGGATCCTAAACCTTTCTCAAATATGTTGCATGCTCTTCCGAGCCCCTTAGAATAGTAGGGCTATGGCCCTAGTATTCTATTATTCCCTACTATTCTAAAGGTTGGGCTAACTATCACTGGATTTGAACAGATTATGTTATCTCATAAGCTGCATTCGAATAGATTATGATTTTCCTAACCTCATGAATAGTAGGGAATAATAGAATAGTAGGGCCAATAATCATTAAGGGGGCAATAGGCTTGCAGGTTTTGGTAGGGGTGGGTGAAATATTCTCTATGTAATATGCTAGCTCACCCTAGTAAAATAGGCCTGTGGGGGCCTCCTCCCACCCATATTATGTATATACTATGTTCAAATAATCTGAAATCCCCTGCCGGGGTGCCTTGCTATCCCCAGTGTTCAAGTAAAAAAAGTGACTGTTACATGATAGTTGCAATTGATGGCCCGAAATAAAGTGAGTAGGCATGTTATGTAGAGAATATCTTCCCACCAATTGTGCTAGCATTCTACTTCTGTATGCACCAAGCGGTGGGTGGGGCTCGGGAACAATAGGCCCACCTACAGGGGTGGGGGATCTTGCCCCATTCTATAGGCTACCCCTACTATTTTAGTGCATGTGTAGGGACCCCTACTATTCTATGGGGCATGTTACATATAGAATTGAGTAGTAAAGGTGTAGGTTCAAAACTATAGTTTCTCACCCACCCTACAATTCTATAGCATGTGTGGGGTTGGAACTCTAGTTTGCCTCCCACCCATGGGCCTAGAAATCATGATTCTAGCTTATTGACTAGCTTCTCCACCATAGAATAGTAGGGGCATGAGTGGGAATTGATATAGTTGTTGATTCTCGACTATAATCAAGTAGGCTAGGCATTGATCTAGTTGGTGATGTAGCCAACTCTAGTTATATCTTTCTATAGAGATGTGATAGCACCTATTTATCTGGTGAGTGGAGTGAGTCACTGTGTAATGTTTATTCAATGAGTCTAGTCAGTCATTATCCATTAGGGCCCCCGATGAACTACCCAAATGCATCTGGATGAAATCAAGTAGGGCCCTTCCTTCAACACTATCAGGTCGGGAGCAGTTTTTCTTATCAAAGAAATAGCACTTCCCCATGAACTGCATGTAGGATCGATAGTCCCTCATGCAGGGTGGGAACTTAGAATTTGGTTGGATATTGGAACTTTCTAAAAAATAAAATATATAAGTGGCATTTCATACATCTTTCCTATAGTTGGTTGGATATTGGTTCAGGCATAACCCTATAGCTATAGACCCCCTCTCACCTATCTATAGATCCCATCCCCTACCAATAAGAAACTAACTCTAGATGAAAGGCATGAACTATGGCATAGAGATGTCACCCAACCAAGCATGATCCCATGGAGTGGGTGGGAGGCTTATCTATTCCCGATAGCTACCCATGATTATTGGCATCATGGAATCATGTAAGTGACTATGCTCCCAAGACCAGCTTTGGAATTGGTGGTGCCTCCATCTTACCCCTACCTACTCAGATGTTCATTGATTTTCACTCCCCACTACTACTACCTCTTCTCTCACTTATTCCCCTATTGGATCATTTCAAAATTTTGGGTGGGCCCATTGGCATCAGCTCAGTCAACAGAATCAATTGGTTCAACTCACGAAGATGCTGATAGTATTTCTCCTACTTATGACTATGCCTCTGATGCTACTGCCCCTATATCTATGTTTGGTTCTTCTACTGGATGATCCACATATGGATATGGAATGGGCGGTGACTGGCTATTATGGCTCCCTAATGAATGGATCCAAAATTGGTGATAGATAAACAAGGTAACTTCCTATGCTCCTAGCACTATCAATGCCCCAACTTTTGGCTCTGCTAGAACATAATAAGGTGTGAGAGGCATAATCATTTATTGAAGCACTATGGGTTGAGTAGCATCATCAACCAATCAAAACACATCAATAATAGAAAAGAGGGGGTTGGTTGTTTCCATATAGGAAAATATTTGCACATACATATAAGAGATAGATGTGCAACCATGCATGCAGAAAGTAGGTGGTACAAGTCAAGGAGTTGGAATAGGCTTGTATTATTCAATTGACTAAGGGACTAGACTGACTAATCTAGAGCTGACTGATGTAGAGCTTACTCATTGCTTAATCATTTTTTCTCCACCTACCTCAGTGGACCTGGGGAATTTGAGTTGTGGGTGGGGAGTATAGTACTTCATGAGGTGATGGGCCTAGCTAGAACCTTTCTATGAGTTGGTCACCTTCCATGAGCAAGGTAATATTAGACGCCATGTCTAATTCCTTGAAACTACCATCAAGAGGAGCCCTACTATTATAAGGGTCCCTACCTCTTTTATATTGTTGGGGGGCTGGGGGAGAAAGGCAAGGAAGATTGCAAATCTAGATCTCACAATGGCTAAAGTAGTGATAGCTTGAGCTGATCCAATTATAGGTGCATATCCAATCCTGGAACCCACCTCATTAACCCATAACCTATTCATTCTCGATCTAGTCAGCCCGCTCCATATATCTAGAGCATTTTTAGAAGACACTAGACTGTGGTATCGATCCAAGGAATGAAATATTGCTATCTCTACTTTTTTCTCCCTTGCTACCATCCCCATTCCCATCACACTTTGTACACCCTAGCCTCCCTAGCCCCTAGTCTTTCCCACCTCTCTACCTCATGACACTGACCCTTCTACCCCCTGGCACCTTACTCTCCTACTCCTGTTTGTTGAATGACTAGTTCAAATGTAAGGGATAAATGTTGGGTTAACTGCTACTAATTTTGGTACCCTTGGCTCTAGACGTAGCTCCAAAAGGATGGAGGGTGACTCAGTATAAGGTGGAATGAAACTATGGGGTCATTTCCCGACACTGGATCTTTATCTGTATGAGTTACAAGGGAAACCCTATCGTATGCACCTATAACATATTCTTAGAATGGAACTACGTGAACTCTTGAACAATAATGTTTGAAGCCCCGAGGGAAGGGACAAGTGAAGGGCCTTAATAATGGGTGGTGTTGTTCTAATCGGTACTTTGGCTAGGTGAACTACCATAGTCTCTACTTCTCTCGGTAGTGATGAGACAACTCTGCCACTAATGCTTCCACTCGATCAATGTTCTAGCTTCCTCTGTCACTTAAATCCTTGTTTCAAATGTGCATCTACTCAATGATGGCCTGACACCCATCCCCATCTATTGGTAAATCATACTTACTAATAAAGGGTAGCTGATAGTAGTTGTAGCTCGTATCTTCATTCTTATGTGATGGTCCACCACACTAAATTTATTTCATTTATGGTTGGTCCAGGGCACACTCCCGGTTTCATGAGTTTCCATGTTTGGTTTGGGGCCCAACATTTTCTAATGATTGTTGCATGGTGGGTACTTTGCCCCTCGCCCCTTCTCTTTATTATTGATTAAAGAAGGGCAACTGGCTGAGATAAAATTTTCTTCTTTCATGGGTTGGTATCATGCATCTAACTAGTGTCTTTTGCTCTTCCATGCCCTACTATATCTACATTGGTTCATCTACTTAACTTTCAATATGCAAGTTAGGCATAGCTCGATGGTTATGTAGCCATGAAGGTTCTTGTGAATGAATCGTGAGTGACATAGATTCTATCTCATGAATGATTCGTGGGTAATGGATGATACCACTTATGTCTCTCACACTTTGATATGCATCCCATGTTCTGTGACTGTATCTAGGTGAGGGAATTTAGGATCTAGTACTACTGCAAGGTATCATGTGGGGTACATGGGTGAGATATAGCTATGACTATTGAACCGGCTGGAATTGGTCCCAAGTCAACTATCTTAGGCATGGGATTCAGAACTAGATGGAGAGAATTTCTACACCATTTGTACATATCATAGCTCATTTGAATGGCATGGTTCTATGTGCTATTAAAACCATAATGGATAGATTTGAACCTACATGGCCCACACCTGACATGTGATTGAGGAACCAAAAGGAAGCACCTTTCTAGATGATGCTCCAAAGTAAAAAACTGAGTCAACTCCACTTAGTTTACTAAATATGACTATGTATCTAGAACCAATCACCCGTTTGTGGAGCTCGGATGCTTAAACTACTGGTGATACCTTTGCTCTTTCCTATGCCTATGTTTATGATGCTTACACCTAATCAATAGGTTTTGGAAAAAGATAAGGCTAGGGGTGGGTGGCTATACAACAATCTATTTCTGAATGAGGCCCTATTCTGCTTCTATATATGGGGATGGGCTAGGTGGCTATATAGATTATAGATATATTTAGCACCCCAGTTATATAGATATCATGACAGGCCAACTGTCTATGGTATAGGGGAGGTTGGAGCTATATCCCTATCCCTATCCCGCTTCTATATAGATATATGAGATGGGATGGGGATGGGGTTGGTGGCTATATGGATTAGAGTTCAGATCTAGTCGCACTCAATCAAATACAAGTCATTCACTCCACCTCCTACCAACCTTTCGAGCCTAACTATACATGGGGATCAAATGGGGAGAACATGACTACACAACTAAAGTCAGGGTGGCTATATAGCTGATAGGGGAGGCCCTATATCCCTACCTGAGAACATCGGGGTGGATGAATGAATGAATGTTAGTTTGAGGTAGATCGACACGGTAGGTGGTTGATGAACTACAATTTATTTAGAACCTAATTGAAGATTAGTGATTAGAGATCACTAAGTTTTTTATTAGATATGTAAGATGATTAAATCAATAATATGTTGTCATTGATGTCAACTAGTTTGACAACACTTATCTTGTAAGTTACAATACTTAAACATCTGTATAAAGGAGAGAAAGAGATGAAGAACAAAAATATCTACATGAGAAAGATGTATATGATAGATGAGGATAAGGAATACATTGGGTAACTTGGTGATGAGTCTATGACTTTATGTTATTGACTTGATTATGTTGCACTCATCTATGATGAGGAAAAGAGCTGAAAGACACAAGGTAGTGTGGTTAGTACAACTGATTTAGAACCTAATTAAAGATCAATGATTAGAGATCAATGAGTTGGTGATTAGATATGTAAGATGATTAAATCAGTAATATGTTGTCATTGATGTCAACTAGTTTGACAACACTTATCTTGTAAGTTACAATACCTAAACATCTATAGAAAGAGGAGAAAGAAATGAAGAACAAAAATATCTACATGAGAAAGATGTATATGATAGATGAGGATAAGGAATACATTGGGTAACTTGTTGATGAGTCTATGACCTTATGTTATTGACTTGATTATGTTTCATTCATCTTGTGTGTGTGAATTTTGTACCTAGTTGTACACAAAACACTTCAATAAAACATTAGAGGTTAGCAAAAATTGAAATCTGCAAGTAATTGAAACTATGCTAACCAGGTGATTTGCTATCTTCTAGTAGGTGCGAGTATCATATTCTCAGATTGAAATCGAGATCAATGACAATGCAACACCTAAATGAAGGATTTGAATGCAAAATATGAAAGATTGTATGAATGCAGATTATTCTATATTTTTGTATTTTTGATGCAATTATAATGAAAAACTGTATGAATCTAAGCTATATGAATGAAATTTAATGCAAATTTAATCTAAGAATGCTATGAATGCATATAAAACATCTATGATATGAAACTATGAATGCTCAAAGTAATAAATGAAAATCTCACAATAACCTTGATTCACAAAAGATTGATTCTTCAGTCACCAAGTCACCAGAGTGAGGATGCAATTTTGAGTTCTTGATTGTGAAGACCTGAGCCTTGATTTTATATAAATCAAAGGCTTGAGGATGCAAGAGAAAAGCCATAAATCACTCTTGATAAACTCAGGTTGATTTTTGAGTTAGTAATAAATTAAAAATATTTAATTCATAAAATCATGCAAAAGCAGTTTTTATCTCAAAATAGAGTTTTAGTTCTCTTTTTCAACTCATCATCAGATGTTGAGTTTTAGAAAGTTTATAAATTGAAATTAGCAATTGTTTTAAAGTTGACTGCTTTTGTGATTATGCATGATTTAATATGAATTAATTTAATAAATAAAGTGATTTATTTTCCACTTAACTAATTTTGAATTAAAACAATTGATTTATGGGTTAATCAATTATTAAATCAAACTTTATTCCAACTAAATCATTAAATTTGACAACTTTGATTTTAAATCAATTAAATAAATATTCAATTGGTTTTTTGTAGGAATTTTGATTTATTGTCAAAATAAAAATAATATTAATTAGGAATAACTACAGTTAAATCTAATTAAATAATTAAGTGGCAGAATTAAATTAATTAATTAAATATTCATCATATTCAATTTATCAACTTTAGGATAAATAATAACATTTATCACCAAATAATATTTAATTAAAGATAATTAGATAAATTAGAAATATTAAGGAAATATTCCTTGATGCAGAATTAAGATAAAATCAATTAGGATTTCAATAATGTGCAGATGTGCCTTAGGTTAGGACTTTGATGTCAATTTCATTTGATTTGAAGATGTAGGAGGTTAATGAACCTATAGCCCATTTTTGGGGTATTACATTTTGCACCTCTTTGAATCACTGTGCAAAGCATAGTGGTTCAAAGAATAGTTTGTGTTTGATATATGTATGAAACTTATTTGTTTTGAAAGATGAACTGATTCTGAGATAGAAATCGATTGAAAGATTTAAAGATTCAAGATTTGAGATTTAGGTCCTGATTGACCAAAGATAATGTCAACTATAGGAACAATGAACCAATGATTATGAAAAAGTGTCAAAACACTTGATTCAGAACCTTATGATTGCAAAGAAGTGAGTGACCAATTCCAGACTTGAATGTCCTTGTATGAATCATATTTGTATCACATCTTGAACCCATCAGTTATGAAGAACTAAGGAAATAACACTAATGAACCGATGGTTATGAAAAGATAATATAGTAAGATAGATTTAGGATACTAGATTGATATGGATCTCGATGAATTTGATATGCCCCAAGTGATGATAGATTTTCCCCAAGCGATGAGGACTTTTGATGAGTCAACAAATAGATGTGGTTTTTTTCTTGATTACTGAGGAAAGATTGATTACATATTTAGATTTACAGACTTGAATGATGTGCAATACCATGCCCCCTTCGGGATTAAAATTGAAATCTGACAAGAAAAGTCAATGTTATAGTTTAGAAGCATGTTAATTGATTTCTGAAGTAGTTATACACATTCGAGAACATGTTCTGCATTGTTTAGAGGTCCTAGAGACCAAGTCTGACTAGGTTAAACCATAAGTTGACCATAGTTGACCAAGTTGAAATTTTGATAGTTTGACATGTAAGATAATAAGTTAAGTTGAATTCTAGATTCGTTTCATGATTGAAGGTTGATTATGCTAGTATTTAATAATATGAATGATCTTAGATTTCAATTTTGATCCCAAAAAAGGATTCTACTTGCTATTTCAGTGGAGGAACCCTCATACAATACTCAATCCTTGTGTCATGTTTAGCATTTTTTATTTTGAAGAATTGTTTAAGTGTTCAAGAAATTTGTGAGATCATGCAAACCTAGGACCTAAGACCTGGTCACTGATCATGTGTCGATTTGTTGTCATCATTGAACTTTTAGGTAACCAGATAAATCAATACAATGCCCACTAGTAATGAAACCATAGACATATGAATATTGATTTGTATGCACAAGAATCAATACAATGTCCACTAGTGAGACAACCATGGACATATGAATATTGATTTTATTTTCAAAATGTTAGATTAGATATAAGAATCAAGGCATAAATGCTAGGATGACCTGGATATCATGTCTATTTTAATATTGCAATTTTTATAAGAATCTAAACATAAACGTCATGATGACCTAAATACGCCTTGCATTCAAACACATCAAACAGTCAAGAGATCATTCCAAATCCAATGTGAATTACCTATAGTGACCCTTTATCATTCACCTCCTTAGGAAAGATCATGTTTCACAGTAGGAGAAAGAACTCACTCAAGAAGATAATAGTTAGATCAAATTTCTTTGAATTTTTCAGGTATCAATGGTTGAGGTACTCATGGCCATCCAATACGAGATGGAGGCTCTTATAGACGGACACCATTTCAATCCATAATTTCCAAAATTGTTAGATTTTCACATACAAGAAGAAGACATAAAATATTTTGCCCCTAGTCATCACTTTCTAAATCCTATAAAGGACATCATTCAAGAGTTCAAAGGGACACAATATGAAAAAATATCAATGTAAATCAATAAGCATACAAGGAGATAAAAGCATGTAAAAGCATAAATTGTTTTCATTTTGTTGTTTGATTACGTTGTTGTAGATGCAAAATCATTTCTAGAGATGAGACAGATTGATTGACTCAAATGAAGCTTCAAAAGACTTTGACTGGATATGACACATCTAAGATACATTGGAGGCCATATGATATGACATTGACTGCCCCCAAGTGTTAATCATTAATAGGATACAGATGCTTGAGCCAATTGGTGTTCAAACTAACTTATTGAAAACAAGGATATATACAGACTAAAGCAAACTAAAAGCTGGGAAAGACTAAGATTGCGCTGATAGATGGAGAGTTTTGAACAAGTGGCACCCGTTTGCCAAGTTTTCACCATCTTGGTAGAGATTCTATTTTTTCTACCAAGGCACCTATTTCCAGGTTTTCACCAAGGCACTTTTTCTTTTTCTCATTTTTTTTTTGTATTTTTCATTTTTCCAATTTTTTTCTACTTTTGATATTTTTTGATTTTTTTGTGAATCATCAAGCTACCTATTGCTAGGTTTTCACCAAGATGTTCATTTTTTCAGGACTTTTTCAAATTTTTAAGATTTTTTCAGGACATTTTACCATGGACTGAATGCCTTAGGCATAGAATTTCTTCAGATGGAGAATGTTGATTGGTTCTCAGAGCTATTCTCCTTCAATCGGTGAGAGTTGATAGGCACCAAAGCCAAAAGTAGCAGTGATTACAAAGGGACCCAGCCAGTTGGGTTCAAACTTTCCCTTCCATTCTCAATGTGATTAAGTTTTAGGATTCTCTCTCAAGACTAGATCACCAACCTGAAATTCTCTGTGTCTAACTTTCTTGTTGTAGCCTCTAGACATTCTTTTTTGATACACTCTAAGATGATCATACGCTTCTTGTCTAGACTCATCTAGTAGTTCAAGTTCTTGCAACCTAGACACTTTATAGTCATCATCAGTTACTAGACCATGCTTTCTGATTCTTAGTGATGGGATTTCAACCTCAATAGGCAATACCACTTCAGACCCATAAACTAAAACGAAAGGTGTAGCCCCAGTGGGCATTTTGATACTTGTTTTGTAGGTCTAGAGATCTAGATTGGTCTTGAGATGCCAGTCTCTTCCTATCTTATTAATTGTAGAGTGCAAGATTTTCAATAGGTTCTTGTTAGAAGCCTCTACTTGTCCATTCCCTTGAGGATAGTAGATAGATGACCAATGTTGTGTAATCTTGAATTTGGCACATAAATTATCCAAGTCTCTATTCTTGAATTGTCAACAATTATCTATGACTATAGAATGTGGAATACCATATCGGCATATGATGTAGTTCAAGATGAACATATATATTTGTTTTCCAGTTGCTTGTGTTAAAGAGACTGCTTCTACCCATTTCATGAAATAATCTGTAGATGTAATAATGTGGGTATGCACATTAGAAGAATGAGGATGTATGGATCCTATAAGATCAAATGCCCATTGATGAAAAGGCCATTATGTAGTAAAGGGGGTTAGATCTTTCCCTGGAGCATGAATTGAGTTACCATGTACTTGACACTTTTGATAGTTCTTAGCAAACTTGATAGCTTCTTTTTCCATTGCAAACTCCCAAGCAAGATCATATTGTGCAGTCCCAATGTCTAGCAAGGTGGAGAACAAGAGGGATTAGCAAGTTGGTGGAAGAGATGGAAGACAAGAGAATGAAGGAGAATGAATAGAAGAAATCCTCAAGGGAAAACTCCTCAAGAATACCCAAGCTAGGGAAAAATGTCATGTAAGGTGCATTTTGACAAACAATGAAAGGCCAACATAGGAGAAGTCACAAAATCATAATGCAAGAGTAGGAAAGGATGCAGCCTAAAGGGGTAGACATGTCAAGAGGCTTCATAGCATTGTGTTCTACTCTTTTTTTATTAGATCAAGACCAAAAGGGAAAAGCCTAACGAAAGGTTAGAATAAATGGAGGAAAGTAAATATGAAGGCTAAATAGGAAGGGAATGAAAGAAAGATTATCGTAAGATAGCTCACAAGATAGCCAAATGTTCATGTATAGATCAACATTGTCAAAATCAAAGAGAGAAGATGGAATGGATGACATATGTAGAAGAACTACGCATGATGTTTGATTGCTAGGTTTTCAACATGGTACTTATCCAAGGTGCCACAAGGGAGTAGTTTTCACCATAGGATGAATTTAGTTATCTTTACTTTTGCTACCAAGGCAACTGTTTCCAAGTTTCCACCAAGGCACATTTTCAATTTTTTTTTAATTTTAATTTTTTTTTTAGAAGGCAAAGTCTTTAGATAATGCTCCTTGAAAGGATAAACCAATATATGCCAAGGATTCAAAATGATACACTCAAAGATGTTGATAGGGAAAGGGAGATGGAAGAGAAAAATGGAGGATAGGTTTTATGTAAAGCAAGTGAGGTTGGAAGATAGGAGAAATAGGAAAATGAGGAAAAATGATAGAAGGTAGAAGGATAGTGAATGGAATGATTGTGAAAGGGTAGATGGAAAGAAATGAAAGATCAGCATCAACACACACCTTGAAGGGTGGCGAGAGGATGGAGGAAATGTGAATGAATGAATACATGAAGAAATATGGTGAATGGATAGCAGAGGTTGTGGTTTAGGCATATAGAATGGAAGAATGTTTTTGGAAGAAGATGAAGTGGAAGTCTTTGGAAGCTTGAATGTCAACTTCACTTGTTTCTCAACATTAGAATCTTTCAAGAAAGACTTTGGAATCCATATAGCCATAAGATTTTTATTTCTTTTTAATAATTTAAAGAGAATATCTTCAATGATGGATTTTGGAACCCATATGTGTCTTGTAGTTTTTTTTTAGATATCTCTTTTGACTTTATGTCTCCATGTTGATTAGAGGAAACATGGTGATCTTCTTTTTTTGATGGATTCTTGTATTGCTTCTTTTTCTTGTATTGAATATTCAAGTTAGTTTCAAAGAACTTGGGACTTGTGGAGGAAGGAGGATATGATTGGTTTAAATAGGTGGGTGAATGAAAAGGATTCAAGGGTATGAATCTATGTTTATCTTGAGGAAAGATGGGAGATGGAGGGATGTAAGGACCAAAGATGGATGGTGAATTAGGAGAGTTAGGAGGGGAAAGTGAAGGGACATAAGCACCCAAGAAGGAAGGAAGACATGAAGCCCTTAGTAGTGGTGGAAGAGGTCCAAGGATGGAAGTGGAAGATGCAAAAGGATAATCAACAAGTTCATCAACATTTATATGAAAACCAAGGACATCAACATCTTTAGAGTGAGCATTAGGATTTTCAATAGAATCATGGACATCTTGAATATGAGAACCTTCTTTGATAGGCCTGTTCGGAGCTTGAAAAGACTTAGGAAGAGTAGAAAGTGGAAGAAAACATGGAGTGATAGAACAAGAAGATGGAAGACTTTGATCTTGACAAGGAGCTTTGGATAGCACAAGCCTACAATTTTTTTCTTGATTTTTAATAGGCTTAACATTGGATGTAACAAAACCATTTTTACCAACCTTAATGGAAGTATCATCTTTGGAAATTGGAAGTGGGGTAAGATTATTTTGATTGTCAAAATGTCAATAAGCGCAACAGTGTAAGTAGTAACTTGATCTTGCTTAGGAGAAGACTTAAGACAGGGTGGAATGAATGAGAAAGGGCATGTGGGATCAAAAGAACCATGAAATGGATAAGAGACATCATGAAAAGTATTGGATGATGTGGAGGGTTCTTGATCTCGATCTTTCTTTATGTTATTTTCTTTATCATTTTTAGAGTCCTCTTGACATGGAGCCACTTCTAAGGACAAGGAAGCATGTTGGAATTGTATGGAAGACTTTGGAAGAGATGGTGAAGGACTACCTGGAGTAGGCATTATAGCGTATAAAGGCTTAGGCTCTTTAATTTTAGCATTATTGAAAGTATTTGCAGCCAAGCAAAGGTTTGATTTAGTTTCTTTAAGAGGTAGCCCTTGAGGATAACTATAGGAAACCACATGAAAAGTATTGGGACATTTGGTGGATGAAGGCCTTGTGAAAGATTTGGAAGACTTGGAAGCTTTAGAAAATCTATGGGTAGTGGAGGAAGTAGGGGATGGAAGGGAACCATCACAAGATAAAGGTTTAGCATTAACATGATCTTTCTTGAGAGTGTAATATTTATTCTCAGCATGAGAGTTCTTAGAGGAGAGATCCTTATAGTATCGACATTTATAATTAGCGCAGAAAGCTTTCTCTTCTTCAAGTGAAATAGATGGATCATCTAGGTATTGTGCACATAAATCATCAAAGTCTTTTTCAAAATTAGAATCATATGGATCACCATCACGATCTTTCCAATGTGACGTCCCATTTCTAGTAAGCATGAGCACATGATGAGGAGGACTCTTAAGAACATAGGTGTCATAGGTATCATTAAATTGTCCATCATCATAGTCATCATAGTCTTCAAAGATGGGTGTGTCACTCTCCGTGGAAAAGGTATCATAAGGGTTATCACATTGCTCAACATGGTATGTCTTGAGATGAAGAGTAAGACTCTTGGGAGAAGTAGAAGAGGAATGAGATCATGGAAAAGAGCAAGGTGAAGACCTTGTAGAGGAAGAAGATGTGGATGATGAGAAATGATGAGAAGACTCAAAATATGAAAGATGTTTGGAAGAAGAAGTCATGACATGACCATGCATATGAGCCTAGCAAAGGCATCTAATTCAATCAATTTTTCCTTTATTTTCATCATAAATTTATCACTCATGGGCTTTTTAGAATAATACTCTTCAAATTGAGTATTGAGTTCGAGATCATCCATTTTCAAGAGAGGTTCCATAACAAGATAGCTAAAATTCATGGTTTTGGAAGAGGAGGAATCAAGAATGGAAGTGATAGAAGAGATGAATAAAAGAAAGAAGACTAGATAATAAGAGGAAAAGAATCAAGAAGACATGAAGAGTTTTAGGAAGAAGAGGAAGAAGTGTGAAGGAATAGGATAAAGGATGGAAATAGGAGACTAGGAAAACATGAGAGATGTGGAAGAAAGAAGACCAAGAGTCATTTTGTTCAAATTGATACCATTTTAGTTCATTTGGATGTTGAACAACATGTCATAGCACCTAATATTTGACCCATACCAACCAAGGATGACTAGAAATGACAAGAATCAGTTCTTTATTTTGACAAAATTTAAGAATAGGCTGTAAAAACTAGATTTCTGACAAATTTGACCAATCTCTAACAACTTTGACTTTGGCTTTGATATGAGTTTTGAAATTTTAGGATGAATTTTGACACCAGAAAGGATTTTTGCTTCAGATTTGCAATTTTTCATTTTTTCAATATCAGTTTGTTTGCAAATTTTTCTATCTAGTTTTTGAAGATCTGTGTAAAAGTTTGTCTCAAGTAACCAAGAAGATATCAAGAACACAAAATAGAAAGCAAGGGAAGCAAGAAATCATCTAAAAATAATGAGCAAGGGAAAAAGCAACCTTGTACATGAACAAACAATAGTGACTTATTGTGCTAATCCCTAGAAATACTACTTGTGTATGTTCCAAAAAGTTTTTCAATAATGCACATATTCCTAGAAAATGAAAAATTTGGCCTCACTAGGGTTTGTAGTACTGGTCTGACTTTGCAACTTTGTGATCTCAAGAGGGAAAAATTCAATCCAGGTGCACCGGGGTTTAGACACAGTCTAAGAATTTAATCAATCAGGAGCTGCTAGGGAGATCTGACAGCCCAACAAGAGACCACACCTATGAAGATTACCTCCACAAGGACATTTATATAGTGGCTGCTACTACCACTACAAAAATGGCTATTACCTCTTGAGGTTCCATCCATGTGGTTGACCCAATTAAGGGAATTTCCACTATGGTTAAACCTCTCTAAAGGTGACTCACAAAAGATACCACATGGAGACTGGTTCCAGATTCAAGGATCTAAGTTTTTGATACTACCCAAAAAGGGAGTAGATCATAGTCCTCTAGCCTTTTCACTTTTAACCAAAATAAAGAAGATCGATTAATCTGACATGCTAAGACCAATATTATCTCACAAAGATCTATGACGTCAACCGTTTATGATCTATCAACCCCTCCGGAGAGAGAATGTATCAATCAAAAGTTGAAGACACACAAATCTAGTAGAATGTGAGACAATATCGGTATCCTCCCTACCTACAAGGGGATCCTTCATCAAGAAGATCTTCACATGCATGAACAAGCGATTGAAGCCCACTCTCTCAAGATCATCCACAAATAGTGTTCATAGGGTCTAATTACTATGTATAATAGATATGCAAAAAGCAAATCTATGTTCGTTTTAGAGCCCAAAACTAAAGTGTGAATTATGAAAGCTTTAAAGGCACTCAAGATTGACACAAGAGAGTTTATTTTATGTCCCAAAATGAAGTGTTATTAGATTTAACAAAATAATTGAGTTCCTCACAATGCGCTTAGTAGATTTTACCTGTTTTAGCAATTTTTGAGCATTTGTCTTCTATCTTTTGTACCCACAGGATGTGCCTGCACCTGCACCTGCAAACCACTGTTATGAAAAAATTACCTATTCTTGTACATGAAACCCACTGATATAAAAATCCATAAAAAAAATAAATGCAACTTTTCAACCCCACTTGGTAGAAAATCAGGTTAGTCAAAGATAATATGTCATTTGGTAATCGAAAAACCTATTGTCATAAAAAATCAGATTCTGACCAGTCTATACTAAATCAATAATAACTTTTGAAAATTAAAACAAAATTAATCCAAACCAATGGAAAATTAAAGTTAACTCAAATATATTTTCAGAAATATAAATTTTGGATCTGTATCATGTCATATGTGCATGTACCAATAAAAACATCAATCATATTACATAAAATCAGGTTCAGACTAGCCTTCACTAAAATGATCATAACTTTTGTAAATCAAAACAAAATTAATCTAAACCAATGAAAAATGAAAGATAACTCAAATAAATTTCTAGAAATATAAATTTCAGATCTATATCATGTCATCTATGCACGCACCAATAAAAACACCAGTAAGATTTCTGAAAAAATAGCCCAGAAATTTATCACAGAACTCACAAAAATTAACCTTGTGGTCATGGATTCAAGAAAAATGATAGAAATTTGATAGAATAGAATGGAAACCCATTTTAGGGCACCATGGTGGGTGCCAAAAATGTGTGTGAATTTTTTACCTAGCTGGAGATAGAGCACTTCAGTAAAACATTAGAGGTTAGCAAAAATTGAAATCTGCAAGTAATTGAAACTATGATAACCAGGTGATTTACTGCCTTCTAGTAGCTGCGAGTATGATGTTCTCAGATTGAAATCAATATCAGTGACAATGCAACACCTAAATGAAGGATTTGAATGCAAAATATGAAAGATTGTATGAATGCAGATTATTCTATATTTTTGCATTTTTTATGTAATTATAATGAAAAACTATATGAATCTAAGCTATATGAATGAAATTGAATGTAGATTTAATCTAACAATGCTATGAATGCATATAAAAAATCTATGATATGAAACTATGAATGCTCAAAACAATAAATGAAAATCTCACAATAACCTTGATTCGTAAAAGATTGATTCTTCAGTCACTAATTCGCCAGAGTGAGGATGCAATTTCGAGTTCTTGATTGTGAAGAGCCAAGCCTTGATTTTATAGAAATCCAGGGCTTGAGGATGCAAGAGAAAAGCCATAAATCACTCTTGATAAACTCAGGTTGATTTTTGAGTTAACAAGAAATTAAGAATATTTAATTCATAAAATCATGCAAAAGCAGTTTTTATCTCAAAATAGAGTTTTAGTTTTCTTTTTCAACTCGTCATTAGATGTTGAGTTTTAGAAAGTTTACAAATTGAAATTAGCAATTGTTTTAAAGTTGACTGCTTTTGTGATTGTGCATAATTTAATATGAATTAATTTAATAAATAAAGTGATTTATTTTCCACTTAACTGATTTTGAATTAAAACAATTGATTTATGAGTTAATCAATTATTAAATCATACTTTATTCCAATTAAATCTTTAAATTTGGCAAGTTTGATTTTAAATCAATTAAATAAATATTCAATTGATTGTTTGTAGGAATTTTGATTTATTATCAAAATAAAAACAATATTAATCAGGAATAAATACAATTAAATCTAATTAAATAATTAAGTGGCAGAATTAAATTAATTAAGTAAATCTTCATCATATTCAATTAATCAACTTTAGGATAAATAATAACATTTATCGCCAAATAATATTTAATTAAAGATAATTAAATAAATTAGGAATATTTAAGAAATATTCTCTGATGCAGAATTAAGATAAAATCAATTAGGATTTCGATAATGTGCAGATGTGCCTTAGGTTAGGACTTTGATGTCAATTTCATTTGATTTGAAGATGTAGGAGGTTAATGAACTTATAGCCCATTTTTTGGGTATTACACATCTATGATGAGGAAAAGAGCTGAAAGACACAAGGCAATGTTGTCGGTTGATGAAGCATCATAGTATACACTTAGCAGTGTAGTGTATACCGAGCATAGTATAAACCAAGCTTGTGTTCACCGACACATTTCTTTGTTAACTGAGCAGGAGAAAGGAACTAAATGATTAGTCTATAGCGATGTTGATTGGGATGGAAATGTGGATGACATAAATAGAACCACTGGAGGAGGATTTTTCTTTGGTTAAAGACATTTTACATGGACAAGTAAGAAGCAAGCTTGCATTTCTCAGTCTACAGCCAAAGTAGAGTATGTTGTTGCTGCTACAAACTATTCAAATATTGCATATATTAAGCAAGTGTTGGAAGGTATGAATGAGGTAATCACTGAGTTGGTGATTATATATTGTGACAACACTAGTGCAATAAAAATTTTAAAGAATTTAGTGATGCACTCAAAAACAAAACATATATCTATTAAGTATCACTACTTAAGAGAACAAGTACAGGAGAAGCAAGTGAAGCTAGAATTTGTTACATCTAAAGAACAACTTGCAGATATATGTACAAAACCTCTACCAAAGGATACATTTGAATACTTGAGGACTAGACTTGGGGTCTGTCCCCTATCTATTGGTTACTAATGTGATGTGGGTGTTGCATCAACCTAATCCTATCAGAAGATCATGCATTTTGATGCAGCATAGTTCACACTTTGGATCATGTCTAACGTTGTGAAAAGTTTGAAGAACTGGAACAAATTGGCATATCGGTATATTGAGATATAGAGAATACATCAGACAATAGAGAGTTACATGGCTACTAAAGGGCTATATGTTTATTTGTTTCTTTGGCATTGTTGTCAAATAGAGAGATAAACAATATGAACTAATGAGAATAATGAAACATCTATCAAAGGGAAAGATACACTAAAATTAAGGGAGAGCACTGAAGATCAGTTACTGAGAACAAAAAAATGAATCTAAGAGCTGAAAAGATCATATCTGCAAAAGTAGTCTGCACTTTTAAATGCTGCTAAGTAACATAGTGATTAAACATATTAAGCTAGGGAGAGCTTGTACAACATTTGTTCACAGATTTGTAGAATACATGTTTGGTATGTGTATGGTATATTTCATATTTCTTGAGTTTCCATCAATGCCAAAGGAAGAGATTGATGAACTATAACTGATTTAGAACCTAATTGAAGATCCAGTGATTAGAGATCACCAAGTTGTTGATTAGATATGTAGGATGATTAAATTAGTAATATGTTGTCATTGATGTCAACTAGTTTGACAACACTTATCTTGTAAGTAACAATACTTAAACATCTGTAGAAAGGAGAGAAAGAGATGAAGAACATAAATATCTACATGAGAAAGATGTATATGATAGATGAGGATAAGGAATACATTGGGTAACTTGGTGATGAGTTTATGACCTTATGTTATTGACTTGAGTATGTTGCACTCATCTATGATGAGGAAAAGAGATGAAAGACACAAGGCAGTGTGGTTAGTTAATGAAGCATCATAGTATACACTGAGCAGTGTAGTGTATATTGAGCATAGTATAAAATGATCTTGTGTTCACCGACACATTTCTTTGTTAACTAAGCAGGAGAAAGGAGCTAAATGATTAGTCTATACCGATGTTGATTGGGCTAGAAATGTGGATGACAAAAAAAAGTATTACTGGAGGAGGAATTTTCTTTGGTGAAAGACTTGTTGCATGGACAAGCAAGAAGTGGGCTTGCATTTCTCAGTCTATAGCCAAAGTCAACTATGTTGCTGCTACTACAAACTATTCAAATATTGCATATATTAAGAAAATGTTGGAAGGTATAAATGAGGTAATCACTAAGTTGATGATTATATATTGTGACAACACTAGTGCAATAAACATTTCAAAGAATCCAGTGATGCATTCTAAAACAAAGCATATATATATTAAGTATCACTACTTAAGAGAACAAGTACATGAGAAGCAAGTTAAGATAGAATTTGTTACATCTAAAGAACAACTTGCAGACATATTTAAAAAGACTCTACTAAAGGATACATTTGAATACTTGAGGACTAGAGTTGGGGTCTGTCCCCTATGTACCAGTCACTAATGTGATCTAGGTGTTGCATCAGCCTAATCTTATTAGAAGATCATTCATGTTGATCCAACATAGTTCATACTTGTGATCATGTCTAAAGTTGTGAAAAGTTTAAAGAACTGAAACAAATTGGCATATCAGTATACAAAGATATAGATAATTCACCAGACAATAGAGAGTTACATGGCTACTATAGACCTTTATGTTTATTTGTTTATTTAGAATTGTTTTCAAAGGAAAAGATAAATAATATGAACCAATGATAACACTAAAACATCTATCAAAGGGAAAGATAAACTAAAAGTAAGGGAGATCACTAAAGATTAATTACTGAGAACGGAAGAAGGAATTTGAGAGCTGAAAAGATCATATCTGTAGAAGATAGTCTACACTTGTAAATGTTTCTATGTAACGTAGTGATAAAACATATTAAGCTAGGAAGAGCTTGTACAAAATTTGTTCATAGAGTTGTAGAATACATGTTTGGTATGTGTATGATATATTTTATATTGCTTGAGTTTCCATCAATTCCAAAGGGAGAGATTGATGAACTAAAACTGATTTAGAACCTAATTAAAGATCAGTGATTAGAGATCACCAAGTTGATGATTAGATATGTAAGATTATTAAAATAGTAATATGTTGTCATTAATGTCAACTAGTTTGACAACACTTATCTTGTAAGTTACAATACCAAAAACATCTGTAGAAAGGAGAGAAAGAGATGAAAAACATAAATATATACATGAGAAAGATGTGTATGACAAATGAGGATAAGGAATACATTGGGTAACTTGTTGATGAGTCTATGACCTTATGTTATTGACTTGATTATGTTGCATTCATCTATGATGAGGAAAAGAGCTAAAAGAAACAAGGCAGTGTGGTCAATTGATGAAGCATCATAGTATATACCGAGCAGTGTAGTGTATACTGAGCATAGTATAAACCAATCTTGTGTTCACTGACACATTTCTTTGTTAACCAAGCATGAGAAAGGAACTAAATGATTAGTTTAGCTAATAAGGATTGATGAGTTGGAAAGTGTATAAGTTTGAGATTGGAGATAAAGTTTGTTACAAAGATCGATGGCTAACTAAATTCAAGAAAGATCAAAAGGATGGAAATAAAATGTGTTACTGACATATCAGCCGAGAAAGGTTTAAGCAAAAAAATGGACAAAGGAGAATAAGCGGAAAAATCTAATGAATAAGAAGAAAATGGTTTACATGTCTCTTTAAGAGACTAGGGTTTCATTATGAAACTTATGCCAAAAGAAGGAGACTGCATAATTATCATGTGAACAAGCTTCCTGCATGCCTGATCAAACTAGTTAAGGAGAACCAAACTGTAGAGTTTACCAAGCATTAGAAAGCTATTATCGAGAGATAGTAAGTTATTGATTATTGTTGAAATAGAATTGATATATTGATTAGAAGATTTGAATGAGCAAAATATAGATCTAAACATTTGCAATTGAAGTTGTATTGTAATCAGCTCACCTACTGTTACATTTTAACCATGGTAATCAGACAAATCTCTTAACTGAGTGGACTTGAAAGTCATGTAATGTCATTCATAGAATGTAGATTTTTTATCTTGTCAACCCCATAGTGAATAATGTTTGGATGATAACTATTGGATGAAAATCCTCTAACAAGGTCACACCTTATAGTGTGTTTTGTAACCTTTAACAAGGTTGGGTCTTCACCGACCTCACTTCAGAAGAGTGAACAATTTTTGGGTTGTTGGTCCCAGGTGGATTTTCCCTTAGCAGGGTTTCCATGTTAAATATTTTGTGTTATGTGTTCATTGTGATGATTTTTTGTTGTTATACTTTACATATTTCATATTGGATTTGGTTGGTAATCATTATATGTTATTGACTGGTAATCGACAAAAGCACATATAGTATAGTATTTTATGTTACCAAGCTGCAAAAGTTTTAGTAGATTGTTTTTGGTTATACATTTTGGTTTGGGACTATGGATAACTGATTCACCCCCCTCTCAGTTATTCTAATAGTGGTAGATATCAGGGTTTTCTCAGCCCCATATCATACAATAGGGCCCGATCCCTTCTATATATAGGGCATTCCTAGGATTCACACAAGGCAATTGTGAAGAGCCCTCCCCCATCTATATATTGCAGGGAGAGAAAACTATATGTTTCTATCACCTATATGGTGACCCTATATATCTATATGGTGAGGGAGGCTAGGCACTCAACTAGTAAGCCCTATATAGATAGGCCCATAAGGGTGAATACTTATGAATACGAGAATGAGTCAAAGTTGAGACTCATAATCGATGGACATTATTGCTAGCGATATGGGGTAGGAAATGGCCTCATCCAATTTGCGCACCCCAGAATCTCATGCCCCTATTGATATATGGCTAGCAGATATAGGGTGAAAAGATAGCTTTGAGAGCGATCTCATAATTGATTATAATTCTTGTGGACATGGGTCTCTATCTACTCTACAAGTGGCAACAGCCCCATATGATATATAGTGTCCATCCTGAGCCATCTAAGAATTGATTGCCTATAGATATATGGGGTGTTATTGGTTTCCCAGATTCTATACATAACATGGGTGGGAAATTCCCCCTACTATTCTATGGGGCATGTGACGTATAGATGGCTAATGAAAAATAATCATCGAACCAATATCGGTGGCTATAGTGGAAAGTTCTCTTCCCCTGCATGCACCAACTGACCCCCTTACAATAATATAGAAGAGGCCCCTATGGGGAAGAGGGGAGGTTTATTATAGAAGTCAGTACAAAAGGTAGGCTTCTATGGCCTCAACCTATTTTCCTATTTTTCTATTATTCAGTTTAGAGGGTATGTATATTGCATGTTGGTGCATGAATGCATGCAGAGGTACATAACTATTCTTTTAGGGGGGTTAGATTGGCCCGAGAAGGGGTGGGTGGTTGTAGTTGATTCCCACCCACTTGGTATAACCCCCCACCCATCCCTACACATGTCTCAGGGGCCCCTACTATCTATGGGCCTAAGGTTGAGGGCTATAGAAATGGGCAGATCTGAGCAACTTCATGAGTGGAGGTATGCTTCCCCTCTCTCCTGACCTACTCTCCCTATCCAGTGGTCAAGATGGGGACAAGCCACTACTTGCGCTAATGGATAGATCATAGATTAGATCTATCTACTTGGGGAGGGATTTTTACTACATATATAATATAGATCCACCCCCTCCCTCCCCCCTCCTTCTATATTGTAGTTTAGTCCCTACTCTAGATAGTAGTGGTTTGGATAGGGTGGATAGGGGTTAATATCTTATGTCTCTCTCACCATGAATAGAGGGACATTGGAAAGAAAAATAGTTCTCTAGGGGCTTCAATTAATCCACCCATCCCCCCTACATGTTCTCCCTGATAACATGCAGTGATAACCTACATGCAGCAATAACCTGCATGTAGTGGGGGCCCCTACTATTCTATGGTAGTGGTGGGTGGCATCTTCCTCAATTATATAGAGGGGGGGCAGTTGGTGGAGGATGAAGATTATGGGGTGAGCTCATCAACATTCTCCAAGTGAGCCCCTATAGTTCATGGGTAGTTATAGCTCTATATTGGTCACAAAAAACCTAGAGCTATCCCCCGCTCCCCTGAGAGTGGGGAAAAGGAGGCCTTAACATCACCTTGTTTTATGAACACATCATCTACAACATTTGATTTACATACATGCTAGTTGGGAAAGTTTAGCAACCCTACTGTAATTGTTCCCACCTTTAGTACCGACATGGTTAGTGCGTCAAATCAAGCTAGGTATCGCATCATCAGTTGAGAAGTGGTTTTTTGCCATGTAAGAAGACTGATTTAGTGGCCTGCATATATCCTACATCTGTGCTCTTATCTGACCAATAGGACAAGGAGGGAAGACCAATCCCTCACATCATCAATCCCCAAGAGGAAACCCCTATGCATGCCAACCCTGACATGCCTACTACCCCTCTAATTTAAATATAGGTAGGCTAGGAACCGATATCATCCTCAATGCAGAGGTGCTCATAGGGCTCATGGATCTGGTAGCCCAAGGCCCAGCCCCAGTCTTCCCCCACTAGAGGTCTTGGAAGGAGAGTGAGAAAGCTTAACAAAACTCAGCGTCACCCCAACTATAGTTCTTTCTATTCACATCAGGTATGAAAGCATGGAAAGCCTAGGTTTGAGGGTTGGGGAACTAGAGTTGTGGGGTAGGAGGGAGTTCTTTATGTGGGTTGATTGGAATTGTTTCTAGTTGAACTTCTATCAGGGGGTGTGCAATAGTATCAAACTCCCCCTATCCTAGAGCCAACAAAAATATCCAATCCTAAGAGGAGCCGTATGAGGTAGAAGCTTCATGTATGGTTTTGAAACGAAGCCTTTCCAACAATGGAGTTTAGGGACATATATGATGATTAATTTAGGTAGGGTGGCCTACACAAATGACCTTGCAGGGATAAAACTATATATAGTTATGTGTGAGTATGGGACCCACCCTTCCTTAAGAATGGAGAATGGGAGCATAGCATGTCACAAGAGAAAGGTGCCTCACGAGCCCGATGCTTTTAGAGATGAGAAATGCAAAGATGAGTCCATTTCAGGCCACCAAACCCTGTAACCACCCTATCTATATATGGGTCAATTGTATGATGTAACATGCCCCACCTTCCAAGGGTTCCTAGGGGACAGACCAGACATAGCCAGTAGAGATCATGGAGCGGATTAATCACCTAGGAGGGACAACAGATAGATGACCATCTCGAAGCATATTGTGATCTATAGGTAACACCAATGAGACCCAACACAAGGTTATCCCTCATCATCACTTCATTCCCTACTATTCTAAGGGGGTGAAGGAAACCCTGATTGGGAGTAAGAGGATCCATATTACCTACCTACCCAGTCAATTGGATGGACCAGGGAAGGCATCTATTATCTACAACTAAATGATTCAACCTTGATGATACATCCAATGCCCCAAAGGGGCTCCCCTATCAGTTGGCTATCTCTGATTTCCCTACTATGGATAGGGGTTCCCTCTTCCTCTCCCATTTATTGAGAGGGCTGGTATGGCATGGCAAGGTAAGAAATGAGATCAGATAGGTCAATGAATGAAGGAAGAATAGTAGAAGAAAGAGGAGTCAAAGTCCCCTACTATTCTAAGGGAGATAATAAGAACCTTTTAATCTATCGGTTGATGTGGGATATGACATTTCCTCTACCATCTCTCCTCCCACTGCACTAGCAAATCTAATGAAGCCTCTTCACCTGCAGGCCCTTCAAATAGTAGTAGGTGATAGATCCCTCTGCATGCATGCAATGGAAGGCCCTTTAAATAGTAGGGGCCATAACATCCCTCTGGAAGCATTCACTGGAAGGCCCTTCAAATAGTAGGGGCCATAGCAGCCCTCTAAACTAGCTTCTATACTATCCCTCTACATGCATCGACAATATAATTGAGAGCCCTCCTTGGTGATAAATATAACCTCCCCTGCAGGTAATATAATAGCGGCCCTCCCTAACCTTCATTTCATTCAGGTAAGTATCACACATTTGATTTAGGTAAGTGATAACCTATGTATTCACAAGAAATAGATATAACCCTCTTTATGCATGCATGCACAAGCCCTCCTAGTAGGGAGGACTTCTATGGCCCCAACCTATTTGCCTATTATTCAGTTCAGAGGATATGTATATTGAAACCTAGTTCATGCAAAGGGATAGTATATTATTGTAGGGAGGTTACTATATTTTTCAGGAGGGTATCTATAGCCTATAAATGCACTGGGAGGGTTATATATCATTGTCAGGTTCTTATAGAAGCTGAGAGGGTATGTATATTACAGGAGGTATATTAATTAGATAACCCCCTCTCCCCCCATTAGAAAAATAGACCTCAATTCTATAGAGGGGGGGACCACACATGCTCTACTAATTTGGGATGGGCCCATGTGATTGGGGATGGGTCACCCATGGAACACCATGCCCTGAACGATCTTGTACCAATCAAGATCGGTGACAATTCAAAAATAATAGGGTAATTAGAGTGAGTAATCCATAATTTGAGCACTCGACCCCTCCCCCTCAATGATAGATGGATATGGATATGGGGGTCTGGTCTCTAGCTATATAGTCATATTGAGATCCCATAAAATAGTAGGAGCCCTCTGCACTAGAGACCATGACTGTGGTTGTGACTATGACTACAACTACAGGGGGGAGAAACTGGGGGGAACTAGGCACTACAAGAGACAATGACATAGATGATCATAAAGCCATCCCAAGCCTCCCAGTGGTCAAGAGAATAGTGAGTGGCATGTGTACCCCCTTCCCCCTTCTATATAGATGGATATGGGGCTTCTCAACTAGCCAAGGGAATAAACCAATCGGGAAGGACATGTGCTTGCTATTAGCGCTTCATACGAGCGGGCTGTGTGCTAGGATTTATAGATAGATGGGGTTGAGAGAATATTCAAAGGCATTCAGATGCCCTACTATTCTAAGGGGTTTTGAAATATCATCTCTAAACTATAGCCTCCCACCCTAGTCAAGCCCAACAACTCTGCTCTAGTTGTGCTCACTCATATAGATAGAGAGTGGGGTGGGGGCAGCTAGATCAGCATCAACAAAAATTTAGACTATAGACTCTAGAGAGTATACTATAGACTATAGAGAGTCAGAGTCAGTCATTGGAAAATTTTATAAAAGAAGGGCCCATCCCAATCCCCAATCCCAAATTGAACCCTCAACTCTAACCCCCAACTCTAGAGGGAAACTAGGGGAGCCCCTCTCTCGTATATATATGCCAGGAAACACTCTTATGGGTTATCTTGGCTTTATGTTGGGATTAGATCAAAGCCCCTCTATATGAACTATTATAGGTAGTTGGGGGAGAAAGTGGGATCAGATCAAAGCCCTCTATATGAACTATAGTAGAACCGAATAGCTAGGAGAGCCCCTCTCCCCTATGAACTATATGGTAGAACAACTAGGAGAGCCCCTTTCCATCTGAACTATATGGATATGGAGTTGTCTTGGCCACTAGGCCCTCTATGTATGAACTATGGCAGCTGGTGTATATTCTATTTTATTCTATTATGTTATCTTACACTCTCGACCTTTATTGAATATAGGGTTTTCTCCACCCCCTATAGCTATATGGGCGAGAGGAACCCTGAACTATCTAGATGGTGATAGGATGAGATGGGAGAGGAGCCCTAACTACTATAATCATTGTCCTCAACTCCCTACTAATCAATAGATAGGAAACACCATATAGACAAGGATGGTCCCACTAGAAGAGCCATCGACAGATTGGTGGATGTGAACACCACATATCTACCACAGTGGTGGGTGGGAGGAGAGGCCCCTGGCTGAGAAATCTAATTTGAACTATGGGTGATGGGTGACCCCCAGTTGGATGTATAGGGAATGATCATGGATTAACAACCACTAAATGGCCTAGATTATGGTTGACCCATTGAACCTGCACTTGTTTTCATAACCATCATACCTATATATATGGGCATCCACTAAATAGATAGTCAGTCTACCAATGCCCTACTATTGATACAAACTATTTCCTATATATTATATGGGGGCCCTATATATTCTATGGAGCTAGAGTAGAGACTACTTAGAATGGTAAAGTTGACCACACCACAGTTCAGATAGAGGGCTAATCACTTATGTATCAAACTTGCACCTGCTGAACTACCCATCTTGAACTATATGGTATGGGGATTGGGCATGATATTATAGATCTAGATCAATGGGGTGGGGGAGAATCGAGAGATATTGGAATGGATAATCTAATCTCCCCCGGCCAACCTAAACTATAGAGGGGTGGATCTCCCAAGCTAGCAACCGATCAGTGGGTCATAGCTAACCATATTGGTTCTATCTAGTCAAGGGCCCTATCTTTGTACTAAAATCTAGAGCTCTTCCCATTCAATGGATGGATGCATCAATTGCATATCTATATATCAAGTCATATTACATATATAATATGACTCAATTGGGGTGGGTAGGAATGAGATAGTGGTTGAGTCCTTGAATAAGGGCCCTACTATCTATAGGCTTTCCATCACTTATATATAATAGGGGATCCCACCACATGACTTATATATAGGGGTTAGATATTTCTGGCTCAACTTGTAAACCTAATATTCATAGAAGGCTCAATCTGGCATGCCTGATCAATCAATAAATTCCTCCAATCAAACCAACTTTCTAATGAGATCTCAAATGATTGTAGCTAATCTAGAAGGAACCTTCATTGAGTAAGTTGGTTTGACCAAGAATGGGAGGTCCAGGGGGGTGAGCCGTACTATTATAAGGTGGTTGATCATCCCTATTGACAATGGCTAGGCCATATTTGATGACTGCTCAAGCGAGAGACATGGCAGAGGGCTTCTTTAATCCCATGTGTGGCCCCCCCTACTATTATAAGGGTAAGGGGGTGTTGGTTGTGGAATATTCCCTTTGATCTTCAACTTGCAGATTTACACTTTGATGGATAATATAAATAAAATCCTGACTCTATCACCACCCCAAAGTCCATAAGGAAGAGGGCCAACTGACAAGGATCAAAGGATCCTTCTACTCTTTGAGCTTCAATGCTCAGGTGGGTGTACCCTTGACTCACTTCTTCAAAGGAGTCTCAAAATGATGTATACAATGCTCAACACAAGTCTATAAAAGGTTTATCAAATGAATGTTTATGTTTGTGTGGTTGTTAACCATGACTTCAAGAGAAGGGACTAGTGCCTTATCCCAGGGCTAAGAGTCATCCAACCGTATACTTCAACTAAATACCTTAAGTCAAACACAATAGAAACCAGAGTAAGTGCTTTGCCTATTACCCCTTTCCCTCAAGCACAAGGACATCAAATTCTATACCTGGCTGCAAACTCACTGAATTCACCTAGAAGGATTTAATCCTAACTTTGTTAGGAACTCAAAGACAAATTCAAAATACTCTTTGTTTACCATACATTAACGCACTTTGTGACATTAACATATATGAGGTCAGAGACAAGCAAGAAGACATACACAAGATACCAGATTGGGACTCAAGAATGTTTTCCTTAACACAATCAGGATCAACATATAATTGGCATGACACCAAGATGAGAAAAAGACACCAAATCAGACCTCTATCAGTATATTATAGTAAAAAACCAGGGACCAAAAGCAACAAGATTTTGGAACCCTTGCAAAATCCAAAATTTTGCAACTTATACCACTAGCTGCCTTGGGATCCTCAAGATCAGATGCAACAAGCTTCAGATAGCTAGGGTTAGGGTCTCAACCACCCAACCTACTAGAAATGGTCTAAAATTTATTACAGGGGTGGGAAACACAGGAAACTAGAATTGATCCTCAATCATGAAAGTCTTCTCTACAGGTACAGGGGATCATAAAACTAGGCTCAAAAGGACACCCTGCAACATGCCTTGAGCACACAACCACCATGGCACAAGCTCTACAAATGATCCAACCACACCCTAGACCACACCACAAATAGAAAACCAGTCATTTCTCATAGAACAGGGTCATTTCTGCAATAAAATCCATAAATTTGGTACTTTCTGGTGCTGGAAGCTCTCAGAAAAATTTGAATTTGAATACCAATGGCCACTTCTATGGTGCTTGTAGAGAAATGATGGACCACATTTAAACTGAGACCAGCTTTAAAACACAGCCGTCCGATCAATTTCCTTTCCCGGGTTTATGATTTTCCTCTAAAAGTGGCCCCACCAGACTTAGCGAACTGGCAACAAAGGACCCTCACTAATTTGCTAAACATTTTGTGCCTTCACTAAACACTTAGCGACTTCCCGACTACCATTTGTGCAATCACTAGACAAACTAGAGAATCTCCCTTTCTTCTCCGGAATGCACAAACACATTAAATTTGTCAGCACCGTTAACTTCTTTATCCACTCCACCAAACACTAGACTCCACCTAGGCCCACCAGATGCCACATATCACTATTTCATTTGTAGTTCACACCCGGTCATACTGACAGGGGAACCACTTTCCTTAAGCCTTTGAAATGAATGGCTAGCGTAAGATCTCATAGCCCTGACAAATCGCATGAGAACTTACGCCGACTGTTATATCTATCCTTGTCACAAACCCTTCTGACAATGGCCCCACCTTTGAGCACATCCACATCGACCAATAGGAACATAGCAACCAAGCACCACATGGAAAATAGTCCCACTCACACAACAAACAACTTGGCAAAATGGAATAAAATCTGACAGATGGTGCATGATCTCAAAGGCTTGGAATATTCCTTGAGATCATAGGCCGACCGTTAGATTAAAAGCTTTCAATGCGGGCACCTCTGACAAACCAAGTCATCACCATGCAGATGAATGAAAACCTACCAACTCAGATCACCATGGCATATAAGAGCTACCTGGCAAGCCTCATCACCACCTACTACCGGGACCACACCCCTTTCTACCAACAGGCCCCAAGGACATGTGGCAAGCGGTCGCATGATCACATAGCCAAAAACTGGGCTATGCGATCATGTGACAGCCAATCACAAGCTGCCACATCATCTCCAGGACCACTTCCAAAGAAGCCTTACACTTTCAGAGGATTGGACGATTGTCGCAAAAGTGCAAAAATTAAACCTCATTCATCTTCACCTTGTGAAGTTGCGGCAACCATCGATCTTGTCCAAACTTTAACCATGCTGGAAGCATGAGAAGAGACAAATTGCCAAGCACTCAGTGACTACGTGACTAACTGTTCGCAAGTCACTGGATGTTAGTAGATAACCACCAATCTTTTAGAGATCATGTGACTAATAGTCACCGAGTTGTTGGATAGAAGATGTAACCACCTAGAGACTTGGAGAATCAGCGACAAGAAACTTTGAAGGACTGGGCTCCACCATCTGTCGCACCTGCGCACTAAAGAAAAGTAAACCACTAGGTAGCTAAACAAAAATTGAGACCCGCACGGCTAGGTGGAAAGCAGTTGCATGATTGCATGTCAGAAAATTTTGACATGTGGCCATGCGACAACCAATCAGGAAGAGCCTGGACCCACCACCCACGTTGGACTTGCGTAGTTGAGGGAACACCAGCAAACAGGGAACTAGTGTGAGGTCAAAAACACACAAAGTTCTCGACACGTCAATAGATAAGCGCATAAAGATGGAAGACAAAGGGTTGAAAAAAATTTAGGTTATTGGTAAAAGATCAAAAACATCATGGATTTTGAAAACACTGTGGGTTTTCGACACTGTGGTAGATTTTGACAATATTTCCAGCAGACTTTAGAATTTGAATATCTTTCTGGGTTTGGCAAATTAGCAGATGTGATTTGGGCTAATGCAAGGTGACACATGAAACACATAGGGCAAGACACTCACACCATGAAACCAAGTGGATTTCCTTTGCAAGTTAAAACTATGATTGTAGGCATTGCAAGACAACAAAACAAAGACATTGCATGGAATAGGCCAACTTCACAAGATTTTACAATCATAGAAAAAGGGCGTAACAGGGGGCACTACTAGAATTGAATTTGGGATGGCCCTAAATGACATCTTCCTTTGCATGCATGCACCAAACCTACTATCACTATAGATCCTCATCTGAATCGAATGAAGGCCATCATTTGCAACTATAGATAGTAGGGAAAATAGTAGAGGTGAAGGTGAGGTTATCCCTTACACGAATGGAGTGAAGGTGAGGTGATTGATCTAATCAATCAATAGCAACAGGTATGCTAGAGGAGATTGATCCTTGACAAAGTTTATTTTTAGTTGATCGATCTTGCTAAAGGAAGATAGGGCGTCTTAGATATCGATCGAATCAAGTTTCAATCTTTGACGCAACTTTCATGGTGGGGGTAGGAATTTCAGAGAGAGATTAGCCATTGATGCTATTGAGTTTACAACTATTTAATGTGCTCACCACCATATCTGAGAAGTGAAATTGATTAGTTGGTTCTGTAACTCAATGCACTACCTCTCTACTATTAGGAAAAGGATAGCAGCCATTTAACAATATGTAAGGGGCTTGTCGTAAAAAGAGAATCCCTAGTATGACCCAAGATAATAAACCAAAAGACTCAATATAGAAGGTATATTGGGTGAGGTGATGGTTCTGTTGCTACTAGTGCTTTCTTTCCCGTCATTGGTGGCTATGATGCATGGGTGCTTCTACCAAAATTGCCAAGATAGATAGATCTCGGTAAACTATAGCATTTGCTAGTGGATTAGCTACTTAAGCATGTATCTACTGTCTTTCTTGCCTTTACCTATGCCTTTGTATCCACCAAAGGTAACACCATTAGAATAGTAGGTCCCCACTAGATCAGATCCATATTGGGATCGATCAAATATGGGTACATATCTAGTTTCAACCCCTACCTGTAGAGGCAAGGGTAGGGGCATAGGCAACAAAGAGAACACTAGCATGTAGTGGAACAACAGGTAATGCTAGAAAATGAGGAACATATGCCTATAGAAAAAAGAGGGGCCTTCATGAACTTCTAGTCACTCAATCAGATGTTTCTTAGCATCCCTCCCTATGGTGAGATAGTGGTGAAAAGAAGGCTATGATGTTGACTCAAATATCAACTTTCATGTGAGAGATGTTGGTGAATATACAATGGAATCTACTCTGGCTCCCCCCACTATAGATAGGTAGTCTCAATCTCCATCAACTAGAACTTGAACAAAAACTGATAGCTCCCCCCTATAAATTCTATGGCTTGGCTAGGGGATTCAATTATGGGTGGGTGGGAGGAGATGGGGTGCAACAAGAAGTTTTGTCTAGTTATGTGAAATATTTGACAGGGCATAATCAACAGAGATGCGTGTGGAGTAGGAACCAATGATTGATGTAATACATATGAAGAAAAGGAATGGATCCAGATAAAGAGTAATGAGATATGGAAGAAGGGATTGGGTGACTCTGGTTTCAATAGTAATAGAAAGATTTATGAAGTTAGTTGTGGGTTTGGTCAAGCCTAGATAAGAAATCCCATCCCCTTACAACTAAATGAATAGTGTTGGGCTAGGACAAGCCTACTATTCTAAAGAGGTACTCCTCTGGTGAAAAGATAATGATCTTGTGCATCAATGGGATAACCATAAAGAAATGCCCTCGCTTATTCATTCAATTAGGTTATCCTATAATCTGAATGGAGTGAAGGCCCTTACCTAAATTCCATGAAGGTGAGGGGAGGCTTCGACATGCATAAATGGAGAGGATCTATCAAATAATAGAAAAGAAGGGCATACCGCACCCTGTTCAACGTTGCAATTATGTATCCAATAAAGGATCATGAAGTATTGTACACACTAGAATGTGCACTTCTCTAAGTCTTTACTTCCAAGGGAATCCATGAATGGAAAACCTTGAAAAATGACCTAGAGCTCCCTAGGCATGGAGTGCAAGGATATTAGGAGTGCTCTTAGCTAGAGCTATTAAGCCTATGACCTTGCTAGTAAACCATGCAATGGGAGATTCAATAGAGATAAGGGAAAGAATGTCAATATCCTCAAGAATCAAGATGAGAATGGAATGCAACTATGCTAGAAATGAGAATGCAAGGTAAGCTATGAAAAAAAAGATGAAAGTGTTACAATCCTAGCTAATTAATCTATGTGAGCTAATCTAGAGCATATAAATGAAGCTAATATAGAAAATCATAAACATGAAGCTATGATCCAAGAAATGAAAGATGGATGCAAGAATGTCTTCAAAAAGCTCCAAAGTCTCCAAGAAATCCTACAGCATAAGGTTAGTATTCAAAAGATGGATCTAAGAATGAGAAGAGAGCTCTACTTTTATAAGAAATGAGAAAGAATGGACCATGGAGATTAAGAAGAAAAAGATTTAATCAATGGTGGAGCTTGAAAGAGGAGCAATCCATATGCACAAGTTTCCTCCAATGAGAAATAAGAATTGACTTTTGTGCCCCATGTGAGACAAAAATGTCTTTTCTTATTTTTATAAAATAAGAATAATACTTTATTTGTGCAACTTAGGATAAGAGGAAAAGTGAGGGATTTTATTTAATAAAAGGGGAGGAAATTCTTTTTAATTAAATAAAGACTTTAGGATAAAATGGTTAGCCCATAGAATAAAATTGAATAAATGATAGCATTAGCATTTGAGCAAGAATAAGCAATGGATAATTTAGCAAAAGGGGATAATAGTCTAGATGACCATTTTTGGGTGATTACATTTTCCCCTCTTTGGCTAATGTGTGATCGATCTGAGAACACATTACATCAAAGAATAGATCAGCCAAGAAGGCAATAGATAGAGATCTGACTCCAAAGAATGAAGTGCAGAGAGGTAGCAAATCTTGCATGGTTAGCCTGGTAACAACAATACTAAACACTTAGGAAAGAGATGGACACTATCATAACTCGAGATGAGAACTAACATGTCAAGCACAAAGAGATAGATTGATCAGAGCAAATGGAATGGTCAAGCATATGCTCGGGAGGATAGCCTATAGGATATGATGTGTCTACCCCCTCGAGATCGAAAGCAAAATTAGGTAGAGGAATGCAGAATCAAGAGCAACATGATCAAATCACTAGAAATCATAATCGAAGATGAAAGATAAGAGGAAAACCATCAAGCAGTAAAGATATGCCTCAGTCAAGACCTCAGAGAGATGAAATGAAATGAAAATGAATGAAAGACTAGAAAGGTGGTGAGAGATGGAGATAAAGAGGGAAAGGATGCCCCAGTGAAGCTCGAAGGATCAGGCCTCAAAAGGTCACCCAACTACATGGAAGAAGGAGAAATGCTATTTTGATGATCAAGGTGAACTCAAATTTTGATTTTGATCCTAAAATGAAGAGAAAATGATGTGATATGAAAGATAAGAAGTGAAAGGTGAGCGTAGTTTGACTAACAAGTCCGTGAAAGATGAAAGGAGAGCTCTCTCCATATGCAAGATGCAAAACTAAATTAACATGATCCTAAAAAATGCAAGCGACTATGAAAAGTGGTTTACTTGCAAGGTCAAAAGGCTTTTAGACTCTAATATTCATCATTGAGCATTATTGGTAGCATCGCAAGATCATACAATACACACTATTATAACTATGGGTATATGAATATGATCTATATCAGATGAAATGTGGGAATCCCACCTAGGCACCAAAGACATGTAGGTCAAGATGACTAGTGCAGTGGGGTTCCCTAAGTTTGATATAGCAAGATTATGCTTGCACTGAGACATAAAAAAATAAAGATGTCTATAAGCACGCACTTGCGAACATAGTCAAGGATAATACCTTGTAAGTCCTATTGTCAAGTAGAACCAACATAAATGCTAATGACAATTAAGACCAAAAAAATATATCCACAAGTAGAGAAAGAAATAAAACATGTTCTCATGCCCCCAGTCTTCTAGCTATGCATCATCAAAAACCATTAGGGAGAGAACACTCAACAAAGAAATCATCATAGACAGCACACAAAAAAAAAGTCCAACAAGTCTCAGTAAGTCAAGTGGTTTAAGTGCATGTGTGTAGGTCATAGAGTCAATCTTTGAGTATCACCACTACCAGTGGAAATATCACATCATTCTGGACTATGGGTAAACATATGGTAAGTGTTGAAGAAACACTTGACGCTAGGATAGTGTTGAAAAACACAGTTGGGAAGGTGTTGAAAAACACCGTTTGAACCAAGTGGCCTAAGAAACCCAGACACACAAAGAGACCCAAAATAAGCTAAAACAACATGTGCTCCCTAGACTAAGACAAGAGTCAATTCTAGGCTAGGAGAGGCAAAGCAAGAAGTGGAGCAAAGGAGCACCACGCAAGACTGATAGACATAGGTGCAAGGATCTCAAACAGCGCCTGTTTCTAGGTTTTCACCACTTGATATATTTTTTTAGGACCTTTTTTCAATTTTCTTATATTTTTTCTACCAAGGCCCCTATTTCTAGGTTTTCACCAAGGTACTTTTTCTATTTTTTTAAAATTTGTTGCATTTTTAAAAAAAAATTTAACTTTTTAGGACTTTATATGCTTTTTAAAAAAATTTCAGCATCATATATGATTTTTTTTGGAATTTTTTTAGGATCAATAAGTATGTACAAAGGATGCCCCCAGATAGGATGAGCATCAAACTCCCAAGAAAGATCACATTGTGTAGTCCCAATTTCTAGCAAGGTGGAGGATAAGAGTGAATAGCAAGCTAGTGGAAGAGATGGAAGACAAGAGAATGAATGAGAATGAAGGAAAGAAATCCTCAATGGTAAAATCCTCAAAAGTACCCAAGCTAGGGGAAAAAATGTCATGCAAAACACATTTGGACATGCAATGAAAGGCCAACATATGATAAGTCACAAAGGCGTAATGCAAAAGAAGGAAAGGATATAGTCCAAAGGAGTAGACATGTCAAGAGGCTTCATAGCATCATGTTTTACTCTTTTTTATTAGATCAAGACCAAAGGGGAAAATGATAGAGAAATGATAGAATGAATGGAGGAAGATAAATATGAAAAATAAACATGAATGGAATGAAAGCAAGATCATCATAAGATAGCTCACAAGATAGACAAATGTCTGTGTATAGGTGAACACTGTCAAGATCAAAGAGAGAAGGTGGAGTGAATGAAATATGTAAAAGAACTACACATGATGCCTGATTGCTAGGTTTTCATCATGGTACTTATCCAAGGCACCACAAGGGAGTAGTTTTCACCATAGGAAAAATTTATTTCTGTTTACTTTTGCTACCAAGGCATCTATTTCTAGGTTTCCACCAAGGCACATTTTCAATTTTTCATTTTTTTTTAAAATTTTTTTTTTTTAAGAAGGTAAACTTTTTAGATAATGCTCCTTGGAAGGATAAACCATGATATGCCAAGGATTCAAAATTATATTCTCAAAGATTCTGATAGGGAAAGGTAGATGGAAGAGAAAAATGGAGGATAAGATTTTATGTAAAGTAAGTGAGGTTGGAAGATAGGAGGAATAGGCAAATGAGAAAAAAGGATAGAAGGTAGATAGATAATGAATGGAAGGATTGTGAAAGGGTAGATGGAAAGGAAGGAAAGATCAACATCAACACACACCTTGAAAGGTGGTGAGAGGATGGAGGAAATGTGAATGAAGGAATACGAGAAGGAATATCGCTAATGTTTAGTAGAGGTTGCGGTTTAGGCACATGGAATGAAAGAATGTTTTTGGAAGAAGATGAAGTGGAAGCCTTTGGAAGCTTGAATGTCAACTTCACTTTTTCTTCAATATTAGACTCTTTCAAGAGAGATTTTGGAATCCATATGGTCATAGGATTTTCATTTCTTTTTGATGATTTAGAGAGAATATCTTCAATGATAGATTTTGGAACCCATACTTGTCTTGAGGTTTCTTCTTAGATATCTCTTTTGACTTTTTACCTCCATGTCGATTGGAGGAGACATGGTGATCTTCTTTTTTTGATGGATTCTTGTATTGCTTCTTTTTCTTGTATTGAACATTCAAGTTACTTCCAAAAGACTTGGGACTTGTGGAAGAAGGAGGATATGACTAGTTTATCTGGGTGGGTGGATGAAAAGGATTAAAGGACATGCATCTATGTTGATCTTGAGGAAATATAGGAGATGGAGGGATGTAAGGACCCAAGATGGATCATGAATTAGGAGAGTTAGGAGGGGAAAGTAAAGGGACATAAGGGCCCAAGATGGAAGGAAGATGTGAATCCTTTGGTGGTGGTGGAAGAGGTACAAGGATGGAAGTGGAAGATGCAAAAGGATAATCAATAAGTTCACCAACATCTATATGACAACCAAGGACATTAGAATCCTTAGAGTGAGCATTAAGATTTTCAATAGGATCATGAACATCTTGCATAGGAGAAACTTATTTGATAGGATTTTTCAAAGCTTGCAAAGACATAGGAAGAGTAGAAAGTGGAAGCGAACATGTAGTGGTAGAATAAGAAGATGGATGACTTTGATCTTGGCAAGGAGCTTTGGATAGCATAAGGGTATAATTTTTCCCTTGATTTTCAATAGGCTTAACATTAGAAGTAACAATACCATTTTTAATAACCTTAATGGAAGTATCATATTTGGAAAGCGGAAGTGGAGTAAGGTTATTTTGATTGTCAATAAGCTCAACAGTGTAAGTAGTAGCTTGATCTTGCTTAGGAGAAGACTTAAGACATGGTGGAATGAATGAGGAAGGGCATAGAGGATCAAAAGAACCATGAAATGAATGAGAGACATCATGAAAAGGATTGAATGACATGGAGGGTTCTTGATCTTGATCTTTCTTTATGTTATTTTCTTTATCATTTTTAGAGTCCTCTTGACATGGAGCCACTTCTAAGGACAAGGAAACATGTTGAAATTGTATGGAAGAATTTGGGAGAGATAGTGAAGGACTAGCTAAAGTAGGCATTATAGCGCATAAATGCTTAGGCTCTTTAGGTTTAGCATTATTGAAATTATTTTCAGCCAAGTGAAGGTTAGCTTGATTTTCTTTAAGAGGTAGCCCTTGAGGATAACTATAGGGAACCATATGAAAAGTATTAGGACTTTCATTGGATGAAGGATTTGTGAAAGATTTGGAAGACTCGGAAGCTTTGGGAAGTGTATGGGTATTGGAGAAAGTAGGGGATGGAAGGGAACCATCACAAGACAAAGGTCCATCATTAACATAATCTTTCTTGAGAGTGAAATCTTTATCTTCAGCATGAGGGTTCTTAGAGGAAGGATTCTTATAATATTGACATTTCATATCAGCATGGTACATTTTATATTCCTCAATAGAAGTGGATGCATCATCTAGGTATTGTTGACAGAAATCATCAAAGTCTTGTTCAAAATCAAAATCATATGGATCACCATCACAATCTATCAAATGTGACAACCCATTTCTAGTAAGCACAAGCACATGACTAGGAGGACTCTTAGGAATAGAGGTATCATAAGGACTATCATATTTCTCATCATGGTATGTCTTCATAAGAGAAGTAAGACTCTTGGGAGAAGTAGAAGAGGAATGATATTATGAAGAAGAGGAAATTAAAGATCTTGTGGGGGAAGAAGACTTGGATAATGAAGAATGTGAATAATGCCTAGAAGAGTCATGATAAGACTTGGAATGTGAAGAAGAATGAGAAGACTTAGAAGATGAGGAATGTTTGGAAGAAGGAGGTCATGATATGATCATGCCTATGATCCTAGAAAAGACATCTGATTCAATCATCTTTTCTTTTATTTTTTCTTTAAGTTTGTCACACATGAGATATCTAAAAGGACTATTGGAGGAATAAAATTCTTTTAGTTGAGCAATGAGTTTGAGATCATCCATTCTCAAGAGAGGTTCCATAGCAAGGTAGTTGAAATTCATGGTTGTAGAAGAGAAGGAATCAAGCATGGAAGAAATGAATAGAAAAGATGAAATAGAAGGTATACTAGATAATAAGAGGAAAAGAATCAAGAAGACATGAAGAATTTAGGAAGAATCATGAAGAAAGAAGAGAAAAGATGAAAATAGAAGACTAGGAATACATGGAAGAAGTGGAAGAAAGAAGACTAAGAGTCATTTTTTGCAATTTGATACCATTGAAATTCATTTGGATATTGAGCAACATGTCACAACACCTAAGATCTGAGATCTGGACTAACCAAGGAAGACTGGAAGTGACAAAAATCAACTTCCGATTGCAAGTAGCAGTGAGACAGCAAAAGGACTCTATGCAATAGTTTCGAGGCTAACATAGAAATATAATTTCTCCAGGTGATATTTCGCATAAGGCAGTGCGACAGTTTCTAGGAAGTTGGTGTGACAAAATGTATAATAGGCAAGTGATACAATAGAAAAGATGAAGTATCATGTGATATTTCTAAGGAGGGTGTGCAATGGTTTTCTAGTATCATACGATTCTTGACCAGTGAGTGCTAAAAATCTCATTTTTAAGGGAAGTTTGTTCAAAATTTTAGTTTGAAGGTTGGAATTTTTGATTTCAAGCATAGTGATAGTAGTAAATAGACATGTTTGCAAATAGTAGGTGATTAAACATGTCATAAAAAACTTGCACAAGGGAAAAAGAAACCTTGCCAAGACAAGCAATTGTGATATCAAAGTAACAAAATCCTATGAATACTACCGTGATGTTTGATTTTTGAGAATGTTTACATAGGTAGGTCACAATGAGAACACTTCAAGTACTTAATATCCTATAAGGACAAAGGCTCAACACTTAACAACTTGGCTCACACTTGATGTCCCATTGCCTCACACAAAGTGGTTTCCCATAATAGATATTGGCTTTGTCGTGGAAGTGTCAATGACACAACCAAAGGAACATAGATGGTGAGTAATCTTGGGGTGATCTAAGTTAGTCCACTAGGATCAATCATTGCACCAAGATGTTAAGAGGCAAAATAGGGTAGCTTCTATCTATGGTTCTTAATAAGGGCTTCCATTTGTAATAATTCTCTTGATCCCCAAAGGGACTCCTTACCTTGTGGCAAGTAATGAACCTCACGGCCAAAAGAGTACCTTAAGCATTCTTGCTCAACATTTTCCTCATGGTCACAATCCCACAAGTACTCACATTAAGCGAAGACAAGTACTACATCTACCAAGGTTTTGTATCCTTGATAGCCTTAAGTTTATAGTGGGTCAGAATAGCTAACAATAGGCTTGTCCCCACTTGGGTCATTCCTCTTGATCACTCAAGAGAAGGCCCGCTAAAAGATCCTAAAAGCTAAACAAAGAGTGGATCAACCTTTGAGTGTCAAAATTTATGTTTCACCTCAAGGGTGAAGAGCATAATCTCCTAGCTCAAAAATATCTCCCTAACACACCAAGAAAAGGTTCAATTAACCTCTTGCTTTCAAAATCTAAAGATGGGTCAAGATTTTCTAGCTCACCATGAGGGTGAAGAGCACACTTCTCCTACCACCCAAAGATTCCTACAACAAGATATTAAGTGCCTAATACATGAAACAACTAGTATATACCATACTTAAAATGGAAAGAAATTAAACAAGCACTTTATTGGTTTTTATGCTTTGGGTAGCCCTACAAAAACGGTTAGTAGCCCTTGTGCATTTGAAGCTCTGACATGTGTTCTTTTGGAAAAATATTTCAAGCAATGAGAGTGTAACACCCCGCTAGGCAACCCAAGAGGACAAGACATAAAACCTCTATAAAATGCAAGTAGTGAATTTTTATTTATTTATTTATTTATTTTAACTAGAATAATATTCATCATTACACTTCATATTTCTAAAAGAAGAAATAATTTTCTACTACTTGAATGTAAGATTTATACAACTTAAGTCCTCCCGGGTTCCCTAACATCGCTATTAAAGCAACATCATATAAACCATTTACATGCATAAGATATTCATGGAATCATGAGCTTAAAAGATCTACATTCATTTTAATGCACCAAGTTAAATGTCCCTAACTTATTTCTTTTATTAAACATAGGTTAATCATCCAACATCACTATTCCTTTTATCAACTCATTCCATAAATTCATATTGATTTCATCTACATCTACTATCCTTTGTATCACTTTTCTCTAATAATTTAGGTAAGAGATTAATATTCATTAAGGTAGGCATTATCCTAGGTACTTCATTAACATGAACCAAGTATTAACATTATAATCAAGTTACTATTTTATTGCATTGTTTCATAACCATTCATTGTTAATAATTCCAATCACTAACTTAGCATTTCTCAATAATTTCCTTGGATCCTTTCATCAAGAGAGAATACATTATTTTTGTGATAGATCATTATATATAACTATATTTAAGATTATTTCCTTTACATATGGACAACATAAGAGGATAGGATAAATAACATAAACACTTTCTTTTAATGCTAGTAACATGTCCAATATTCCACATTCTTTTCCCTTTCTTTTACCTAGAACTACCCATTCCTTTAGCATTGCCTTGAATTGAGATTACATCAATACTACAAGACTCCTTTTAGGAGATTAAAATTACATGAATACAGATACATAAGTACATCTCAACATATTAAAATATCCAATAAGAAATCTTCAACTGCAGATTTGGAAAGGAATATGTGCTAGGATCATCCAAAGAATCATGATCAATACCTCGATATAAATATTAACCACCCAACCATGTGGAACCAATAGGCCCACTCCCCCGAGCTAGGAGATAGAACCAAAGGCCCATACAAGAGGTAACAACTAGGAAATTCCTAAGGTGGTGATAAAATTTACCCAAAGTCACAACACAAAAGAAAAGACAAGAAGACCACAAGGACTACCAGAGGCATGATCAAATTTGGTAGAGACTCTAAGCTACAAGCTAGGTGAGTGTCATCGCATAGCCCTCACCCCTTGGGTTGTCCTGGTACTAGCCACTCTTGGCCCCGGCCCCCAAGTAGGCACATGCGGAACCAAATGCCTCTCGTACAAACAAGGTCATCCAGTCGTACCTACGCATAGGTACCTTCTCCCACTCCCATCCTTAGTCTTTACTAGCACTAAAGGCATGGGCGAGGAAAAATTAATCTTGATTAGTGTGTAATTTTCCATTCTAATAATCTCCCATTCCCAATTCATTTACTTAGGTTATCACTTGATTAAATAACTCATAGTAGGTTATTTTGGTACTAGCCACTTAGGGCCCCGGCCCCTCACTATGAGCCACTCACCTAGTGTACTTAGGTTCCCTAACATACATATAAAAATCATAAGAACATAATAGATTCATCATCAAGAATTCATATCAATTCCATAACAACATTTGATTGTGTTTAGGAAAACATATGTTGTCCCTAGTCCACTTGACAACCCTAAACCCAATATGACATTCAAAATGTTCCAAACATATAAGAAGACATAAAAGTGATATTATAAACATATTCAGAGTATAAATAGATTCTATTAACCAAAAACAAATTCTAATAGCCTCTGGTAACCCTACGAAACCTTAAAACTTAATGATGTTCTTAAACTGAATTATTTCAAGCAAGGATTAAATGCAAAGAATAGTCATCATAGAACAGTCATCCATATCTTCCACAAAAAAAATAATAAAGGAAATCGATTCAATGGAGATTTAGATAACATAATTATGGACTTTCAATTTTATTTTTAGGAAGATCCAACGGTGGGAAAGAAAGTTATGACTTCTGGTTTAAAACAGAAAACTCTGGTTAGGGTTCAGACCCGCCTTCACTAAAACGGTTGTAATTTTCACAAAACATAATTAAAATTCACCAAACCAATTGAAAATAAAATATAAGACTTAGGAGAATCTATGATATCAAATTCAGACTTTTATATGATCATATCAGCCTGTAGCATATGAATACATTTGACAGAAAATTTGGAATCAAGAATGGAAAGACATAGTCTACCAAAATGTCAAAAATAAGGTATTAATTCGACCCTAAAAATAAAATCAGAGAGATACCCATTTGAGATCTTTGAATTTTACTTTCAGAAAATCAATTTAGTAAAACTCTAGATGCAATTTAAATTATTATAATAATAGATTTCCAAAAATGGGTTGCTAAAAACCCTAGGAAAACACATGCCAATTCTTACAAACAAAAACTCAAAACTTTAAAATAACCATAGAAATGAAAAGTATAGATATAATAAATAATGATAATATATAAATATATCCATAATCTATCAGAGACATAAAGTAACTAAAATATTCAATCCATACCTCATGTCCTACGAAGGTTGAATTGAAGAAGGAAGGAAACAAAAGAGAAGACAAATCCAAACTTGAGATGCATCCTTCAAACCCTATCCACTTTCAAAAATCTCCATGAAAGAAAGAAATAATTCCATAGCAAAGAATCCCTCTCTCAACTACTGAAATTCTCACAAAAATGTCTCTCTCCCAAAAGCAAAGATAGCCAAAATTTTTTAAAGACATATGCTTACAAACTCTCCCTCACATCTCCAAGTTTTCTCTCCAAAATCTCCATGAAAAGTAAGGCCATCCTCTCCTCAATGCTTCAGCCCAAAAATCCCCTCTCTTCAAATGAGAAAGTAGTGCATATAAATAGATTTCCAAAGGTTGAGAGGAAAAGCAACCAACTCCCAACTAACTCTTAACTAAAGGGTATTATAAAATAACTTAATATCATAAAACTATATTACTCACATATACAATAAAAGATTATTTGTATTCATTCATACACATATGTAATATTATCCTAACATATATGCATATGCCATCATTAATTACATCAATATCTATATATATAACTGATGCAGGAGCATCCTGGGTGTAAGAGCAATCTTGCATCACCCAAAAATATTTCTATTTTTGTATTCAATAAGGGCTATTTTGTGCAGAGCTGCTACTTATGAAAGTTACTATTTTTGGTAATTTTCGTATGTGCTCAGAATGATCTTATTTTTTTCTTAGAGGTTGATTTTGGTCATATAAGTCTGCCAGTAAAGTTTCATTGCCAGATCAAGTGTATATTGGAAGATATTGAAGATTTTCGTTATTGGCAGCAGGGTACAGAAACTTTGAACTCAGTTTTGAAAGCTTTAGAGGCCTCGGATGAGGTCAAAAATTTGGGTGATGGGCGCTTGCATGGGTCAAGCCTGTAGAGCGCTTTGTGGCATTTCTGAAATGGGGTTATAATAGCCGAGCGGGTCAACTGGTGATGACTTATGGTCTTTGGAAGTTGGGCCACCTGAAATGGCGGAAAATAATTTTCTTCAAAATTTCTATTCAGGTTTCAAAGGTTATCTTGAGCCGACTATGATGTAATAAAATGTAAAATAAAATAATTCTAAGTTGGTCGGCCTTATTGGCTAAAATTTTGGAACTTTCCCAAGCGATGGAAAATTACCTATATAAGGAAGGCTGTATTATTGTCTTAGGCAGTTCAGAATAGTTCTGGGTAGTAGATCTGGGTATTGATTCGAGGCTTTGTCCTAAAGAATATTGTAAGGGAATGCCCATGTGGCTTTGCATATTGTAATTCTGAAAGTTTGTAATTCCACCTTTGTGGAGATAATAAGAAGCCAATTTTTTGTTCTTGCATATTATTGTTGTTGTTTCTCTATTTCTGTTATGTGTTTGTGGCATTAAGGGGAGCACCCTTCATCAGGTGGTATCAGAGCAGGAGTTCTTGAGTGTGTAAATAGATCGCCGATTGTGAGGCAGTTTGCACCAGGACTGTGGCTAGGGTTTCAGCGCGCATCACGAAAATGCCTCCACGAAGGGAACGTGGTGGAAGAGCTGGTGTTGTAACACCTGAGGTTAGAGAGCTGCAGAGACAAGTGCGAGCATTACAAGAAGAGATTCATAGAGGAATGAATCTTAATGTCAGAGATGAAAGCGAGGATGAAGCCGAAGAAGAATATCAAGAAGGAGAAGCTGAAATTGTGAACCAGGAGGAAGAAAGACTTTTTCGGGTGATTTCCAAGATTGGGAAAAGACCTAAGATTGAGGTTCCTACATTTTTTGGAAATCTTAACCCAGAAGAATTGATCGACTGGATCAATGAATGTGAGGAATATTTTGAGTATGAAGATGTTGAGGATCGACTGAAAGGTCATGTAAAGATCTGGTGGCAAGAAATTCAATTGGAGTGAAATAGAAGAGGGAAAGATAAAATCACAAGATGGGATCGGATGGTGGATAAATTGAAGCGACAGTTCATTCCTGTTGATTATGAGCTTGATCTACTAAAGAAAATGCAAAGTTTGAAGCAAGCAGGAAGATCTATTCAGGAGTATATAGAGGAGTTCTATCGACTCCTCATCAGAACAGGCTATGCAGAAGCTGATAAGGAGAAAGTTGCCCGATACCTTAATGGGTTAAGGCTAAGCATTCAGGAGGAGTTGAATCTAGTTCGAATGAGCAGTATTGAGGAGGCATACCAATTTGCCCTAAAAGTAGAGGAAAAGTTGAACAAGAAGTTCGAGAGCAGACAAAATGGAAGAGGTCGCGGTGGACAATCTGGTGGACGGTCATATGGTGGCCAAAATGAAGATCTGAAAAAGAAGGATGAGGCCAGTAGCAGTCAAAATCAGTGTGGAAATAATTCCAATCACTTCCACAATCAGAATAATAGAGATCAGAGAGGAAGAGGAAGAGGACAAGGATCTGGAAGAGGAGGCTTCCGTGGAACATGTTTTCATTGTGGAGAAGAAGGTCATAGGGCATTTGAATGTCCTCAGTGCTAAGGTAGAACATACAGAAGAAATGAAGGCCAGGCCAGAGTTGCACATGTAGATGAAGATGCCAGATCATCAAATTCTAAAGATGCTGAAAAAGGAGAAACGTTGATTAACAGAAGAGTCCTGTTGAGTGGTGAGAATGAACCTGAGCAAAGGAGGAGCCTGTTTCACAACAGGTGCAAGTGTGAAGGTAAATGTTGTGATGTGATCATTGATAGTGGAAGCAATGACAATTTGGTGTCAGAAGAGATGGTGACAAAGTTGAAGCTCAAGAGACAGAAACACCCACATCCATATCGGATTGCCTGGGTACAGGATGACCACAAGGTCATGGTCAATGAACAATTCCTGGTGAAGTTCAAGATTGGCGGATACCAAGACAAGGTATTATGTGATATCATATCTATGGATGCATGTCATATGTTGTTGGGTAGACCATGACAGTTTGACAGATGTGTTGTACATGATGGTTGTGCGAATACCTATTCCCTGACAAAGGATGGAGTGCGGCATAAGCTAAAACTATTGAAGGAGACTGAAGAAAAGGTATGTGGTAATGCAAAGATAACTTTTGTTGATGGAAGAAATTTCCTAGATGGTATGAGGCATGAGCATGTATATTTTGCTTTAATTCCAAAAGCTGGTAAAGAGAAAGTAGAAGATGTTCTTGTAGAAGTTGCAGATTTGTTGAATGAGTTTCAGGATATTGTATCTGATAACGTGCCTGATGGATTACCACCGGTCAAGAAGATCAGTCATCAGATGGACTTGATCCCAGAAGTGAGTTTGTCGAATAAGGTAGCATACAGAATGACACCTGCAGAAAGTGAGGAGTTGAACAGACAAGTACATGAACTGTTACAGAAAGGATTGATCCGTGAGAGTCTGAGTCCCTGTGTTGTACCAGTGGTATTAGCACCAAAAAAGAATGGAGAATGGAGGATGTGTATAGATTCTAGAGCAATAAACAAGATCACAATCAAGTATAGGTTTCCATTGCCACGAATGGATGATATTATGGACTGTTTGAGTGGAGCTGTGTATTTCTCAAAGATAGATCTGAAGAGTGGATATCACCAGATTCAGATTAGAGAAGGAGATGAATGGAAGACTGCCTTCAAGACAAAGGAAGGACTATATGAGTGGTTAGTCATGCCTTTTGGGCTAACCAATGCACTGAGCACTTTCATGCGGCTTATGAATGAGGTTCTGAAAGAATTTTTGGGTAAGTTTGTCATTGTTTACCTAGATGATATTTTGATCTTTAGTAAGACATTGGATGAGCATATGATGCATATTTGTATGGTATTTGAGAAGTTGAGAGAAGAGAAATTGTTGATTAATTTGAAGAAGTGCAGTTTTGTGAAGAAAGAGTTAGTGTATTTGGGATTTGTAGTTTCAGCAGAAGGTCTAAAAATGGACCCAGATAAGGTACAGGCTATCCTTGAATGGCCTACTCCAAGGAGTGCTACTGAGGTAAGATCTTTTCATGGTCTAGCTAGCTTTTACAGAAAGTTTATCAGAAATTTTAGCAGTATTTGTGGACCCTTGACTGAAACAATGAGAGGGGATAGAAAAGAGTTTAAGTGGACTAAAGGAGCAGAAAAGAGTTTTTAATTATTGAAACAAAAAGTTATAGAACAACCTATTTTAGCACTTCCAGATTTCAATAAGGTGTTTCAAGTAGATTGTGATGCTAGTGGTACTGCAATAGGAGCTGTTATGAGCGAAGAAGGTAAACCTTTTGCTTATTTCAGTGAGAAGTTAAATGATGCCAAGAGGAAATATTATGTTTATGATCAAGAATTTTATGCTATAGTTCAGACATTAAAGAAGTGGAGACATTATCTACTTCCTAAGGAGTTTGTTTTGTATACTGATCATCAAGCTTTGCAATATTTGAATAGTCAAGGAAAATTGAATCAAAGACATTTGAAATGGGTTGAGTTTTTGCAGAGTTATACATTTGTTTTGAAACACAGGAGTGGAAAGTCTAATAGGGTTGTAGATGCTCTTAGCAGAAGGCAACTATTGCTGACAGAAATGCAGATTGAAGTGGTTGGGTTCAAGGAACTCAAGAATTTGTATCCAGAGGATCCTGATTTTGGTGAAGCTTGGAAAGCTTGTACAGAACCTGTTACTCTAGACAGGACGAAATGGTTGGATTTCATCATCCAGGATGATATGCTATTCAGAGGGAGTTAGTTGTGCATTCCATGAAGTTCTATGAGGGAGAATCTCATCAAGGAGAAGCATAGCGGAGGATTGGCTAGACATTTTGGTCGTGACAAAACCCTTGGTTTGGTTAGTGAGAATTATTATTGGCCACAGTTGCAGCAAGATGTGAAGAAGTTTGTACAGAGTTGTAGAGTATGTCAGATGGAAAAAGGAGTGAAGTAGAATACAGGGTTGTATCAGCCATTATCTATACCAGAGAAGCCTTGGGAGGATATCAGCATGGACTTTTTTCTTGGTTTACCGAGGACACAGCGGGGACACGATTCAATTTTTGTGGTAGTTGACAGATTTTCAAAGATGACACATTTTATTCCCTGCAAGAAGACTAATGATGCTGTTCATGTAGCAGAATTGTTTTTCAGAGAAGTAGTGAGACTTCATGGTTTGCCAAAGACCATAGTTTCAGATCGGGACACTAAGTTTGTTGGATATTTCTGGTGTACATTGTGGAAGAAGTTGAAGACAGATTTGAAGTTTAGTTCATCACATCATCCACAGACTGATGGACAGACAGAGGTGGTGAATAGGAGCTTGGGAAATTTGCTGAGATGTTTGGTTGGAGATAAGCCAACATGATGGGATTTGATTTTATCACAGGCGGAATTTGCATACAATAATTCTGTCAATAGAAGCACTGGTAAATCACCATTCCAGATTGTATATGGAAGTAGTCCAAGAAATGCATCTGAATTGAGGAAGATAGATAAAGGAGAAATAAGTAGTGCTGAAGCTGAGGATTTTGTAGAACACTTGAAGAACATCCATGAGGAGGTGAGGAAGCATATTACCAAGATGAATGCACAGTATAAGGCTAAGGCAGATGAGAAAAGGAGGTATAAAGAATTTTAGGTTGGTGATGAAGTCATGGTTCATTTGCGGAAGGAGCGGTTTCTAGTTGGTACATATAACAAGCTGAAAATGAAGAAGTTTGGACCATGTAGGATACTGAAGAAACATGATTTAGGAAATGCATATGAGGTAGAATTACCTACTGAGCTAAATAATTTGCCAGTGTTTAACATTTCAGATCTGATAGAGTATCATGAAGGAGGTGTTGAAGATGAGATCATAGCAGCACAGTGGAGTATTCCAGCAACTAGTTTAGACACTAAAGAGATCGAAGATATACTGGACAGTCGTGTTGGCAAAAGCACAAGGAACATGACATATGAAGAATATCTGGTCAAATGGAAAGGACGACCTATTGAAGATTCATCATGGCTGACAAAGGAGGAGGTTAGCCATCTTGGTTTTCCTCTGCACACATGAGTCGTGATAGGGTCACTTCTCAAATTACCCCGGGTGTCTGATGCAGGAGCATCCGAGGTGTAAGAGCAATCTTGCATCACCCAAAAATATTTCTATTTTTGTATTCAATAAGGGCTATTTTGTGTAGAGTTGCTATTTATGGAAAGTTACTATTTTTGGTAATTTTTGTATGTGCTCAGAATGATCTTATTTCTTTCTTGGAGGTTCATTTTGGTCATATAAGTCTGCCAGTAAAGTTTCATTGCCAGATCAAGTGTATATTGGAAGATATTGAAGATTTTTGGTATTGGCTGCAGGGTACAGAAATTTTGAACTCAGTTTTGAAGGCTTTAAAAGCCCCCGATGAGGTCAAAAATTTGGGTGACGGGCACTTGCGTGGGTCAAGCCTGTAGAGCGCTTCATGGCATTTCTGAAATGGGGTTATAATAACCGAGCAGGTCAACTGGTGATGACTTATGGTCTTCGAAAGTTGGGCCACCTGAAATGGCGAAAAATAATTTTCTTCAAAATTTCTGTTCGGGTTTCAAAGGTTATCTTGAGCCGAGTATGATGTAATAAAATGTAAAATAAAATAATTCTAAGTTGGTCAGCCTTATTGGCTAAAATTCTGGAACCTTCCCAAGCAGTGGAAAATTGCCTATATAAGGAAGGTTGTATTATTGTCTTAGGCAGTTCAGAACAGTTCTGGGTAGTAGATCTGGGTATTGATTCGAGACTTTGTTCTAAATAATATTGTAAGGGAATGCCCATGTGGCTTTGCATATTGTAATTCTGAAAGTTTGTAATTCCACCTTTGTGGAGATAATAAGAAGCCAATTTTCTGTTCTTGCATATTATTGTTGTTGTTTCTCTATTTCTATTATGTGTTTGTGGCATTAAGGGGAGCACCCTTCATCAATAACCTATCCACATTATTAATAGTTAACAATTGAGAATAATATACCTTGCATTATTTAATATTTAATTATTAATAATATTATACTTTACATTAATCCCAAAATATACACCATCAACAATATCTACATTAATTAACATATAATCACATATAAATTATATATATATAAATAATATATGTGTGCACCCATATATATATTTCTATATATATATATATATATTTATATTTATATAGATACATGCCAAATACCAAACACTATAATCTATAAGATTATGAAGTAATAGATCACAATATTATTACCTATTTATAATTACTATAGGATATAACACTGAGGTAGAATAAAATCACATGCCTCAAAATAAATCTAATCATCCAAAGAGGCCATACAAATCATCTATGAAACATATTGAGAAAACCATAAGATCAAACAAGGTCAACCAAAGTCAACAAGGAAAGTCAAGCCAAACTCCTGAAACACAACATAGAAAGATTAACTAAGAATCATACCAAGAAGGAGAAATAAATAAAATGAGTAAACAAAACATACAACCAAATGAATTAAGTGGCCACAAGGCACTAACTACAACCATGCCCAACCGGGTGCGTTGGATCTGGGTTTTTGACCCAAAGGTTGACTGACAAAGAAGGAACCCTAATATTCCAAAATTGGAATAATGACAAAGGAAGACTCATGTAGGGGCCTTAGTACTATCTCCATAACAACAACCATCAAGGATTTGAGGGCATAATCAGACCTGTGAAGCCAGGTGAAGTCGATGCCCAGTACCTGCAAGCCTGCATCATAAAGAAGAAATACATATGCACGAATATACATATAAAAGAAAACATTGTAAACAGATGACTAGGATCGATACATCGTGTGGACCTCAGCTATGTGAGTAACTACGACTTCGTCCTGAATCATGAAAACACATCATGTATATATATACTCAAAGCATGTAGCATCATCATAACGAAGGTTAGAATCTCAAGCATTGTGTTAGTCTCTTATCAATACTAATAATAAATTAACATAATCAAATCATCAAGTGAGATACAAGATTCATCCAAAGTAACCTTAATAGAAGAAAATATAAATAACCACTTATATATATCTATCAAGTACATGTCATATAACATCTTAACTATATTCATAAAGGTCTTGAAGGTACTCAATACATACACGGAGATAAATACATACAAAAATGATACGTTTAGATAGTATATTTGATATTAGAATCATTGAGTACTAGCTTATGAAATTATTATAAACAACTATAGGAATAGATCAAACAAGTATCATGTACAACTTAAGCTATAAGAAAACATCGAAAGATCTTAATTCTTTCAGAAACACAAAAGTTATATTAGGGTTAAAGGGGTATTACATCCTCCCCCACTAAGATTCGACTTACTCCTGGAAGTCGAGAAGGTGAACTATATATCGCACATTATCTAACAGAATTTTAATGTTACTATTCTAGAACCTAATTTAATGACTGCACACATATTTCTCCTATCAAGAGTTTTGGTAAATCCTATCTTATTACAACTTTAGTATAGATTAACTTAGTTCAATTAGTAATGACTTTTAAAAAGAATTAACTATGTGATTCTATCACTTTATGCAGTAAGTTTGTTAACAAGATACTTGAAATTACATCAAAATTATTGTTATCAAGTCGAAACTCTAAGGTATTCATGTTTACTCACTAATATCAATATATTATGAAATTGCATGTTTTACCAATTGAGATTATCACTTTCTTTCACAATATCAAAGTTCCTATCTATGGTAACCAGTATAAAAAGAAAGAAAGAATTTATGATATATTTTCCCTTTTGAAACATAATCTAACCCTACATAATACAACCTGTGAGACCTTATTGCAAATAAGGTCCAAAATTCATGTTCCTTACAAGCTATGAATACCAAACATAGAGAGGTATGTAACATTTATATTTGTTATGATCATGAAGGGAATACATCAAATAATTTTTATTTACTTTTGTAATCATGAAAATAAAACAATCTAGATACTTGAAACTTACCATTTTCATTAACACATAGTTTTATAAGAAATATTCCTTTCCATCAAAGCTTTAAGTAGAATTCCAATGACATAGGACACACAAATTTTACAATATACATATTCTAAGTCATATTTCATAATAGTTGTAGTGCTTGATTTCCAAAAACACATTCACACCCTAGAGGAGATCTAAACAATTTACAATTTATTGCACCATTATTCATTAAGTTGGGATCCCTTCTTAAAGCTTACTATTTATATATGCACTTTTCCCTAATTTGCATGTCAGGAGGTTTCCATATAGCATTTACTTAAGAGTTATTTCAAATTCTTTATTGCATAACGATCATAGATCCATTAAGAGATAAAGAAGTATATGAGTCCTACTACTATCTTCATAATCACAACACCTAAATTAATAACATTAACTACTATACATAACTTTAATTTCTACCCTTTACCTATTTGAAACATTACCCTCATACAATTTATAATTTTGAGATAATATTAGTTCTAAGTAGAAATTGAGTAAGGTACATTCCTATAGCATTTATTTACTACAAAAAATCCTTATTCATAGTTGATCAATCACTTAATGTTGTTAATTTTGTACTACTATGGTGTTGATCACAATGTATACAAAACATGAATTTGTTTCCAAAATACCCATCTAAGATCCTAACTATTCACTAGGCATTTTGCAAGACATATTTAATAAAAACAACTTCCATCATTAGTACAGATAATCCATCATCGCACATACTCTTCCCTAGAATTTCTTGATTATGTTATCTTAAATCTTTTTTGTGCAATTTAATAAGATATGCAGAAAGGATATAACTTCTTACCAAGATAGGGATAAAAATTCCTCTTCCTAAATGAAGATGTGAATTATAGCCTATGATAAAATCTTGGGGACATAGGTCCTTCACCCAAGGGTTTCCTAATTGAGTATTTACATTTATTTTCCTGATATATTATTGCCTTGTCTAAACAATTTTAGTCATGCAAAACTTATTTCTTAAGAGGGGAGAGAGAAAGAGAGAGAGAAATGCATATGACAGTAAATTATTTGTTCCTAATTTATTTATTTATTATTATTATTATTATTATTATTATTATTTTTCACTTCTTTCCTAGGTACATATTAGTAGCCATGTAATCTAATTATTGCCCTATCATTCCTATCAAGTACTACCACAATCATTTCATTCTTTAAAGATCCAAAAGAAATCTATTTCTAAGATACCTTGAGTAGGATAAAATTCAACTAGGTATTTGTAAGAAGATAGAGTGTATAACATTATATTATAGGTATGATCAAGGGGTAATATTATCTACTACCATAATTAAGATTCAAAACATTTAGCATCCTTTAACTTTTGACCCTTCTAGAGATACCGGTACCTTTCAAGAAAACAAACACAAGTCTCAAGAATTCTTCGCCATTCCATTAATATTATAGGAAACATCCACTTAACACATCATTGATCTCATTATGCAAAAACATAAGTAATTGTTAGAATATAACTCAATCATAGAGGAATAGGTGTGCCCTTGTAAGACAATACAACATAAGAACATGAAATGTAGCCTTCGTTTCCTAAGATTCAAGTTTTAGCATAACAACATAATCCAAAAAGAGATAAAGTTAAGATACTCAAGGTTATGCATAGGTGAGATATGAGACCTAGAGTTCCCAGTGTAGAAACCTAGGGCTCTGATACTAGATATAACACCCCGCTAGGCAACCCAAGAGGACAAGACATAAAACCTCTATAAAATGCAAGTAGTGAATTTTTATTTATTTATTTATTTATTTTAACTAGAATAATATTCATCATTACACTTCATATTTCTAAAAGAAGAAATAATTTTCTAATACTTGAATGTAATATTTATACAACTTAAGTCCTCCCGGGTTCCCTAACGTCGCTACTAAAGCAACATCATATAAACCATTTACATGCATAAGATATTCACGGAATCATGAGCTTAAAAGATCTACATTAATTTTAATGCACCAAGTTAAATGTCCCTAACTTATTTCTTTTATTAAACATAGGTTAATCATCCAACATCATTATTCCTTTTATCAACTCATTCCATAAATTCATATTGATTTCATCTACATCTACTATCCTTTGTATCACTTTTCTCTAATAATTTAGGTAAGAGATTAATATTCATTAAGGTAGGCATTATCCTAGGTACTTCATTAACATGAACCAAGTATTAACATTATAATCAAGTTACTATTTTATTGCATTGTTTCATAACCATTCATTGTTAATAATTCCAATCACTAACCTATCATTTCTCAATAATTTCCTTGGATCCTTTCATCAAGAGAGAATACATTATTTTTGTGATACATCATTATATATAACTATATTTAAGATTATTTCCTTTACATATGGACAACATAAGAGGATAGGATAAATAACATAAACACTTTCTTTTAATGCTAGTAACATGTCCAATATTCCACATTCTTTTCCCTTTCTTTTACCTAGAACTACCCATTCCCTTAGCATTGCCTTGAATTGAGATTACATCAATACTACAAGACTCCTTTTAGGAGATTAAAATTACATGAATACAGATACATAAGTACATCTCAACATATTAAAATATCCAATAAGAAATCTTCAACTGTAGATTTGGAAAGGAATATGTGCTAGGATCATCCAAAGAATCACGATCAATACCTCGATATAAATATTAACCACCCAACCATGTTGAACCAATAGGCCCACTCCCCCGAGCTAGGAGATAGAACCAAAGGCCCATACAAGAGGTAACAACTAGGAAATTCTTAAGGTGGTGATAAAATTTACCCAAAGTCACAACACAAAAGAAAAGACAAGAAGACCACAAGGACTACTAGAGGCATGATCAAATTTGGTAGAGACTCTAAGCTACAAGCTAGGTGAGTGTAATCGCATAGCCCTCACCCCTTGGGTTGTCCTGGTACTAGCCACTCTTGGCCCCGGCCCCCAAGTAGGCACATGCGGAACCGAATGCCTCTCGTACAGACAAGGTCATCCAATCGTATCTACGCATAGGTACCTTCTCCCACTCCCATCATTAGTCTTTACTAGCACTAAAGGCATGGGCGAGGCAAAATTAATCTTGATTAGTATGTAATTTTCCATTCTAATAATCTCCCATTCCCAATTCATTTATTTAGGTTATCAGTTGATTAAATAACTCATAGTAGGTTATCCTGGTACTAGCCACTTAGGGCCCCGACCCCTCACTATGAGCCACTCACCTAGTATACTTAGGTTCCCTAACATACATATAAAAATCATAAGAACATAATAGATTCATCATCAAGAATTCATATCAATTCCATAACAACATTTGATTGTGTTTAGGAAAACATATGTTGTCCCTAGTCCACTTGACAACCCTAAACCCAATATGACATTCAAAATGTTCCAAACATATAAGAAGACATCCAAGTGATATTATAAACATATTCAGAGTATAAATAGATCCTATTAACCAAAAACAAATTTTAATAGCCTCTGGTAACCCTACGAAATGTTAAAACTTAATGATGTTCTTAAACTGAATTATTTCAAGCAAGGATTAAATGCAAAGAATAGTCATCATAGAACAGTCATCCATATCTTCCACAAAACAAATAATAAAGGAAATCTCTTTAGTGGAGATTTAGATAACATAATTATGGACTCTTAATTTTATTTTTAGGAAGATCCAATGGTGGGAAAGAAAGTTATGACTTCTGGTTTAAAATAGAAAATTCTGGTTAGGGTTCAGACCTGCCTTCACTAAAACGGTTGTAATTTTCACAAAACATAATTAAAATACACCAAACCAATTAGAAATGAAATATAAGACTTAGGAGAATCTATTATATCAAATTCAAACTTTTATATGATCATACCATCTTGTAGCATACGAATACATTTGACAGAAAATTTAGAATCAAGAATGGACAGGCATAGTCTGCCAAAATGTAAAAAATAAGGCATTAATTCGACCCTAAAAATAAAATCAGAGAGATACCCATTTGAGATCTTTGAATTTTACTTCTATAAAATTAATTTAGTAAAACTCTAGATGCAATTTAAATTATTATAATAATAGATCTCCAAAAATGGGTTGCTAAAAACCCTAGGAAAACACATGCCAATTCTTACAAACAAAAACTCAAAATTTTAAAATAACCATAGAAATGAAAAGTATAGATATAATAAATAATGATAATATATAAATATATCCATAATCTATCAGAGACATAAAGTAACTAAAATATTCAATCTATACCTCATGTCCTACGAAGGTTGAATTGAAGAAGGAAGGAAACAAAAGAGAGACAAATCCAAACTTGAGATGCATTCTTCAAACCCTATCCACTTTCAGAAATCTCCATGAAAGAAAGAAATAATTCCACAACAAAGAATCCCTCTCTCAACTACTGAAATTCTCACAAAAATGTCTCTATCCCAAAAGCAAAGATAGCCAAAAATTCTTAAAGACATATGCTTACAAACTCTCCCTCACATCTCTAAGTTTTCTCTCCAAAATCTCCATGAAAAGTAAGGCCATCCTCTCCTCAATGCTTCAGCCCCAAAATCCCCTCTCTTCAAATGAGAAAGTAGTGCATATAAATAGATTTCCAAAGGTTGAGAGGAAAAGCAACCAACTCCCAACTAACTCTTAACTAAACGGTATTATAAAATAACTTAATATCATAAAACTATATTACTCACATATACAATAAAAGATTATTTGTATTCATTCATACACATATGTAATATTATCCTAACATATATGCATATGTCATCATTAATTCATCAATATCTATATATATAACCTATCCACATTATTAATAGTTAACAATTGAGAATAATATACCTTACATTATTTAATATTTAGTTATTAATAATATTATACTTTACATTAATCCCAAAATATACACCATCAACAATATCTACATTAATTAATATATAATCACATATAAATTATATATATATAAATACATATATGTGTGCACCCATATATATATATATATATATATATATATATATATATATATATATATATATATATATATATATATATATATATATATATATATATATATATATATATATATGCCAAATACCAAACACTATAATCTATAAGATTATGAAGTAATAGATCACAATATTATTACCTATTTATAATTACTATAGGATATAACACTGAGGTAGAATAAAATCACATGCCTCAAAATAAATCTAATCATCCAAAGAGGCCATACAAATCATCTATGAAACATATTGAGAAAACCATAAGATCAAACAAGGTCAACCAAAGTCAATAAGGAAAGTCCAGCCAAACTCCTGAAACACAACATAGAAAGATTAACTAAGAATCATACCAAGAAGGAGAAATAAATAAAATGAGTAAACAAATCGTACAACCAAATGAATTCAAGTGGCCACAAGGCACTAACTACAACCATGCCCGATCGGGTGCGTTGGATCTAGGTTTTTGACCCAAAGGTTGACTGACAAAGAAGGAACCCTAATATTCCAAAATTGGAATAATGACAAAGGAAGACTCATGTAGGGGCCTTAGTACTATCTCCATAACAAAAACCATCGAGGATTTGAGGGCATGCTCAGACCTGTGAAGCCAGGTGAAGTCGATGCCCAGTACCTGCAAGCCTGCATCATAAAGAAGAAATACATATGCATGAATATACATATAAAAGAAAACATTGCAGATAGATGACTAGGATCGATACATCGTGTGGACCTCAGCTATGTGAGTAACTACGACTTCATCCTGAATCATGAAAACACATCATGTATATATATACTCAAAGCATGTAGCATCATCATAACGAAGGTTAGAATCTCAAGCATTGTGTTAGTCTCTTATCAATACTAATAATAAATCAACATAATCAAATCATCAAGTGAGATACAAGATTCATCCAAAGTAACCTTAATAGAAGAAAATATAAATAACCACTTATATATATCTATCAAGTACATGTCATATAACATCCTAACTATATTCATAAAGGTCTTGAAGGTACTCAATACATACACGGAGATAAATACATACAAAAGTGATACCTTTAGATAGTATATTTGATATTAGAATCATTGAGTACTAGCTTATAACATTATTATAAACAACTATAGGAATAGATCAAAGAAGTATCATGTACAACTTAAGCTATAAGAAAACATCGAAAGATCTTAATTCTTTCAGAAACACAAAAGTTATATTAGGGTTAAAGGGGTATTACAGAGAGCACCTACAAGCACAACTTGTTAGCCCCACAATGGTTAGGACATAAAAAATTAGATAATCTACAAGTAAAATACCTAATCAAATGAAAAAAATTTGAAAATGAAACCAATATGGTTGGATCAGGCTCGGAAAGAGCTTTCCAATGATATATCACACTTTAATTTTCGATACCGTATGCAAAAATTTCTCAAAAATGGGTGCCAGTTTTGTGGAGTGGCATGGATTTCGCTACATGATATTTTTGTTAGAGGAATAGTCATGCAATATTTCATTCTGTATTGGTGCGATATTATCTCTCCGTGCGATATTTCCTGATACCTGCATGCGACAGAGAATAGAACAATAGTGTGACACAATCTATCAAAGCATGTGATATTTTAAATGGTAAAATATCGCACTGGTATATAAGAAACTATCATACGACACTAGAAAATTGTTGCATGATAATTCTATAAAAAAAAAACCAGAGAGAAAATTTTGTCGAAACAACAAGCAAATATTGATGAAAAAAATGATAGAAATGCAGAAAATGAAAGACAAAACAAGAATGTTTTGCCCCATGGTGGGTGCCAAAAATGTACACACTAGAATGTGCACTTGTCTAAGTCTTCACTTCCAAGGGAATTCATGAATGGGAAACCTTGAAAAATGACCTAGAGCTCCCTAGGCATGGAGTCCAAGGATATTAAGAGTGCTCTCAACTAGAGCTATTAAGCCTATGACCTTGCTAGTAAACCATGCAATGGGAGATTCAATGGAGACAAGGGCAAGAATGCCAATATCCTCAAGAATCAAGATGAGAATGCAATGCAACTATGCTAGAAATGAGAATGCAAACTAAGCTATGAAAAGAAAGATGCAAGTGTTACAATCCAAGCTAATTAATCTATGTGAACTAATCTAGAACATAGAATTGAAGCTGATCTAGGAAAGCATAAACATGAAGCTATGATGAAAGAAATAAAAGATGGATGTAAGAATTTCTTCAAAAAGCTCCAAAGTCTCCAAGCAATCCTACAGCATAAGGTTAGTATTCAAAAGATGGATCTAAGAATGAGAAGAGAGCTCTCTTTTTATAAGAAATGAGAAAGAATGGACCATGGAGATTAAGAGGAAAAAGATTTAATCAACGGTGGAGCTTGAAAAAGGAGCAATCCGTGTGCACAAGTTTCCTCCAATGAGAAATAAGAGTTGACTTTTGTGCCCCATGTGAGACAGAAAGGCCTTTTCTTATTTTTATAAAATAAGAATAATGCTTTATTTGTGCAACTTAGGATAACAAGAAAAGTGAGGCCTTTTATTTAATAAAAGGGGAGGAAATTACTTTTAATTAAATAAAGACTTTAGGATAAAATGGTTAGCCCATAGAATAAAATCAAATAAATGATAGCACTAGGATTTGAGCAAGAATAAGAAATTGATAATTTAGCAAAAGGGGCTAATAGTCTAGATGACCATTTTTAGGTGATTACAAGTACAATGCTACAATTCTATAATAAAGGCTTCCTAGGCGAGAAATGTCATCATTATTATACACTGCTATTAGTAGTTGGGAAGGCTAGTTCTTTATTCACCCTGACCAAGTTTTCCACCCGTAGCCCTTATAATTATGCTTTCTCCTTGAGTGCCTCACATATAATAGTAGGCCCTTGCATGCATGCAAAGGTGCAATGAGCTTTATTTCTTATCAGTGGGTAGTTGCTTTCTATATGTAATATGCTGCCTCCCACCCACAATTGACCTTAGAATAGTAGTGTCAATTCATTAGAGGAAGACACTTACTAAGCCACTAGTAGAATGGGTACTAGGTGTTTTCCACTTACGCTTGGTGAGGCATAAAGGTATTTGAGAAATAGTTATAGGTTTTCCCGAGCAGGTAAAAAAAAGGAGGGGTGAGGTTATCCCTTGTTTGAATGTAGTGAGAGCAAGGGCCACTCCTATTCTTTAGTTGCACTTGTGTGCTGACACTAAAACTCCATATGACTTTTTTGCCATAATAAAAACACTAATCTTAGCCATATACACTAGTATAGTCAATTTTCCAAAAATCTCCCTCTTTTTCATTAATGGCAACAAAGGAACATGGTGAAGTTGCTAAACTACATCTTTACAAAAAAACTTTCTGACATATATCCTTATCTTTTTCTATACATTATATACTCTATCTTATATCTCCCTTATACTACTCCATATTACTCTACTTCCCCCTTTGACATTAATGACAAAGGTGCTAAAAAATGAAATGTCAAGTACTTACTTAGTGAGTACATCTGGGTATGCAATCTTGAGGTTTTGGATCTCTTGCTGCCAAAATGCCTTGAGTGGATCTATTGTCTGGAGATGGGTGCATAATGCATAAGTTAATTTCTCCCTATTTTCTATATTTGTGCTAGGACATTGATCATATGTCTCAATAGTGGCATCTATCTCCTTGATATTCTAATTCAACAAATCTAGGGAGGGCACAAGTGCATTCCTTAACTGAGTTTTCCTAGCCCTTATCTTAGCCATTTCTTTTTCTTCCTTCTCAATTTTATCTAATTGTCCTTGATAGACATTATTTCACATGTTTACATCTTGTGAGAGTTCTAGCACTAAATTGCTCACAACTTCCATCAGAGATTCAACATCCTAAATCTTCTTTGAAATGTCTAATGTAATTTTGTCTTTATTCATATAATCAGCTATTATCTTTCTTCCTTTAGCTGGTAAATCTTTTAGCAAAGCTTGACCAACTTTTAGAGAACTAAGGTCAAGTGTTATGTTACCTATCAATTCACTTAACCTCTTCTTAAGATATTTCTCTTCTATAACTTTAGATGCTGATTCTTCAAGACTAGATAAATTTTCTTTAAATATTGATAGGATGTTGCTTACATCATCCACTAAATAAAATTTTATTGCTTTCTTGTCCTCAGGTAGAAGGTTTTTCAGTATGCTTACTGATTCAACAAACAATGGATTCCTCGTTACTTGTTTCTCCTTCACTTTCTCCATTGCTAACACACTAATCTTTATTAAGTCTTCTTCTCTCCAAGAGTCTAAAATGGTTGTATCAGGGGTCAAACTTGACAACAATGAGATTGATTTCCTAGATGTAAGAAGTGAGCTTTGACTTACTTCCATAACCTTAGTATTTACATTCACTAGGATTTCCATAGAAGGTTCTTCTTTATGTTCCTCTTGCTTCTCACTTTCATGTCCTATTAGGTCTTTAACTTCCTTTTCTTCTTCCTGTCCAATTAGGTCTTCAATTTGGACTTGTTCTTGCTGCATAGGTGTGTTATCAACACATAGTATTTCAGCCTCTTCTATGCTCACAAAGGCTTCCTCAAACTTATCTAGATTTTTATCTATTGCCCCCATTGATGTTTCAACATTATCAATCATCATAGTGTCATATTTTGTTTTAGGCATGGGCGCAAACTTGATTACTTTAGTAGGCACTGTCACTGAGGGTGCAAAATCCTATGGACATGTCATTGGTGCATTGGGTATATGAGATTCTTTTACTTTCTTAGTGGGGACTTGGGTTGTAGACATAGTGGGAGGATACCTGTTTATATCCAAGAATACCTTCTCAAATGCTTTTCCAGTCTCCTTCACTACCAACTCATAATCCTTGTTCATAATTTGTAGATTTCTCAGTTTAGTTCTTAGGTGTGGCTTCACCAAATCCAATAACAATTATTTCTCTCCAAATGAACAAACTGGGAGGCTTTCATCCAATATCTTTTCTCTTATCTTGAGATATTCTTCTATTTCCCATCTCTTTAAAAAGTCTAAAATTTTCCATACATTATCCGGTATAACTATCTTAAGTTCCAAAACCATTTTCTTTAAATTAATCATGTGCTTGAATATCATACCATGGATCTCTGATTTATCTATCCCATTATATTTATCATAGAACTTTCCTATTTGATCAATTCTTCCTTCTACTACACTGGTTCTTAATACTTCAAGATTCAGTTTGAATCCTACCTCTGGAGGTTCTTGAGTGTTTTTGTCATTACTTCTTGTTGTTCTAGAGGATGGGTTGCTTGCGATGGTCTACTTCTTCCTCTTAGGCATGTTGATAGGATCATGAAGTGGTGTGGACTCCAGATCAATAGTATCTATGGGTGCAGGAGTGTTTTCCTCTATCTTTTTCTTCTTCTCCTTGGGATCATTAGAATTCTTTATTTTCACTTTAGAAGAGGGTGCACTCTCAATTTTCTTTGTAATCTTGGCTTCGATTTCCTTATCTAGGTCTTCTTCTATGACTCCATGGATTTTCAATATGTCTGATGTTATCTTTGATGCTTTCCTTTTCGTTGCTGCACTATACAAGACTAAATCTACTTTTCTTGTCTTCTCCTCATAAGTATCTCATCTTGATTCATTGGGATCCTTAGGTGCCGACAAGAGGACTTGTGCTATGCTTCTAAAAAAATTTCCTCCACTTCGTAACCAAGTGGATGAATCCACTTAATACTAGGTTCCACTTCTTCCATGTAAGTGATGTCTATCTCCACTATGAAACAAATGCTATCCTTATACTTTTCTACTATACTTTCAGGTATCCTATACCTTCTTTGTTTCTTGATTCTGAATGTCTTGATTTCCAAGTCCATGAAATATTTCAAGGTGCTTTCATATGTTTCCTTTAATGAAATATATGGCATTTTGGGTATGCTCCTATATAGATAGAGATCTGATACTTTTCCAACAATATGGAAGTACATATAGATGACAAATGACCCAAACCTGAATATTTTTCTCTTATCATGTTTGATAGCCCTTATATTATCTAACAACTATGCATGCAAGATTTCACATAGGTTGAATTGTCCATTTTCCCTTGTAATTATGATGGTTTCTAGAATAGTAACTGGTGACACACTATTAACTCTATTTGGATGCTAGAATTTGTAACCAATTATCATCACCATGAGCTTGATATCCTTTTCCTCAATTGTCTCTATGGCCATGTCATGCTTATCATTATAGGACTTATAAGCCTACTCCACCAGTTTCCTAACATCCTTTCCAGTAGGAAGAATGGTGCCTATCTGAGGAAGTCTGGTCATCTCATAAATGAGGTCAGTAGTTATCCAAAAAGGGACTTCTCCAACCCAAAACAAGTCATCATGTATTCTACTAAGTAATATCTTAATCCATTCTGATTCATAGAACTCATATGTAGTCACATACTCTATGATAGTGTTTTTTCTTCATTGACTCTAAGTGTGACCTTATTCTATCCAGTCCTACTGATTCCTTCTTCCAGTAAATGTATGCACGTATGTCTTCTACATGCATCACTCCCACACAAGTTCTAGAAAATGCCCCTTCAAGGTCATCTATGATTGACTTGAAAGGAAGATTCTTAAATATGCACCTCTTCCATTTAGTAACATCAAAAAAAATTGGAGTGGCCATTACTTACTTGATTAATTGCTCAAATAGGTTTCCAAAGGGTTTCTAAATCATCGTGACTGAACTAGGGTTCCACAACCATTTTCACACTTCTTCGGTGATAAACCAACTTCAATCTTTCAAAACAAATTACTTTGATCTCATGTTATCTCCAAAGGCTCAATCTCGAATGCAAATTTTTGGATAATGGATCTCCGGTGAATATTAAAGAAACTTTCTTCCATTAATGCTTGCCGCCATAACACATAATGTAACAATGAATTTTAATCTCTATCTCTCCTAACAATCAAGTTGTGCGTTCTTTCATAAAACATCAACCAGTATCCACACATCTAAACCCAAAGGCTTATACTCTAAGGGTGAGTATACCAGCCGCACAGGGGTCTAGAGCTAATATAGCTCCCCCTATGACCAAGAGGGTCATTCATCCAGAAATAGAAGGTGCATCCATTATTGATGAATCCATTACATAGTCATCAACATTATCTTTCTTTACTTCCATCCAAATATTTCTCTCATCTTCTGTAGCTTTCAAAAACTTGACTTCTCTAGATTCATCCAAAATTGATCCTTGAGACTTATTAGGTCTTTCTTGTCTTTGCGCTTGTGATCTAGAAAACTTTGAGATGTGTCCAACCTTGTTACAAGAGTGACAAATAACTAGAGGCTTTATATTCCTCGGCGCATTGATGTGATTTACCATACTACATTATCTATCTGTGTGACCATTGTAATTTTATATTTGACATGTAATTTTCTAAGGACTTCTAACATTCCGTTGATGATGATTTCTTTAATTTTGCTAATTTTGACTTCTTTGATTTGATCTAAAATTCATAGCTCTATGACCAAACTTATTTCATGAATAACAATAACCAAATGTCTTACCTCTTTACAATCTCTTGTTATATTTCCATGCTTGTTACAGGCATAACAAGTTTAGTTTACTGGCTTTCTTTCATCCTTAGATGGTTCAAATTTAGCTTAAGTATTATTTTTAGTCTTCTTAGCTTTTGTAGATTCTTCTGGTTCTTTCATTCTTTCTCACATATCATAGATTTGATTTTTTATTTCATTGAATCCAATAATAGTGGTATCTCCTTTAATATTTTGTGCATACAAGTGTGACTCTATTAAATCCTTACTTGTGTGCAATTTGTGAATATGATTCTTTTCTTTAGTTAATTTAGATTCCACCCACTTCTTAATGTTCTCTCACTCTAATATTTTCATGTTTTCTTGCCTCTGTTCTTCATCCAACTGCTTGTTTTCTTTGACCTATTCTTCATAGGCTTCTTGATTATTAAATAGCTTTTCATCTAACTCTTTAATCTGATCCTTCAGATATGTATTTTCCTCATTCAACTTTTTGACCAGTTTTCCTACATCACTTGTAGAAAAATCTTTCAAATCTTTTCCCAGTTTCTTGATGAATAGTTGAGAACCACTAACCTTTAATTTTAGCTCTTCAATTTCTTTTTCAAATCTGTCAAGGTCTTCAAGAGCTTCTTCAAGACTATTTTTCAGATGTTTCATTGTTAGGAATGAATGTTGGATGTTGGCAATCATTATATAGCAGTTGTTGTTGCATTCATGACTATAATTGTCATTGATGTCAACACAGTGATCTTTTGGACACTAGCAAAGAAGCATATAGTGTTTTGATTAGTGCACATTGGATATTGTAGTTGGAGCTATGCAATGTTGAGGTTATATTCTTTGATATGTTATTTGTATATGGTTAAGAGTGTAGATAGTAATTCATTTATTCATAGAAGTTATGAGCATTTTGGTGGAAGCAGTATTCAGGCAATGTTCCTGAGTAGCGGTTTGTGGAAATTGGATGATATCTCCTAATCAGGATGGAATCTGGATTTTCATAGTTAAAGGGAAGTCTGAGACACATTGATAGTGATGTGGTTCATAGCAAAAACTTCAAGGTCACATGAGTAAAGAGTTATTATATCTGGAAGTTGAAAATTTTGTGTAATTTTGATGTAGTGTGTGGAAACTTTTATTTTGTAATTGTGTGCTGACTCATTTGTAATTATTTGAGTGTGGTATAAAGGAAGGAATGTTTTTCCTTATTGAATGTAGTAGTAATGTGAAAGAAGTGTGAGCATGGTATGGTTAAATGTTGTTGAAGTTGATAAAGGTTATAATTATCTAAAAACTGATTCAGCCCCCTCCCCTCTCAGTTATCTTGGTGGACTTTACTTTCTAACAATTGGTATCAGAGCAGCAGGTCCTTGAAAGAAAATTTTAATAGCCTAAGGAGATCCATGGAAAATTTCAGAAAAGAAAGCCCTAAGTTTGATGGAGTAAATTTTGACAGCTAGAAAGATAAGATGAAGACACATCTACTGTGTTTAGGACCATGTTATTGGATGATTACAAAGAATGAGAAGACTATCATTGGAGAAGAAAATCTTGAGATAGGAACTAACGATGAGCTAGATCTATTTATGTGTAACTTAGTTGCAAGAGAAGCACTTTTGACAACACTTCCAGAGAATGAATATAGTTAGATAAAATGTTTAACAAAAGCCCATGAAATTTGGAAAGCTTTACACTCTACTTTTGAAGGTGATGAACATGCAAAGAGAGCTAGATTACATAATTGGATATGTGCATTTGAAGATATAAGAATTATGGAAGATGAATCTATTAGAAGCTATATTGGTAGAATGTCATAAATTGTTGCAGGAATAAAAGCTTGTGGAGGAACAAAGATAGAGAATGAAGTGATATGGAAAATTATGAGGACATTGACTCCTATATTTAAGAAGACAACATAGATGATTGACCAAGTCATACCTTGTACTAAAAACTTTACAAGAGAGACTCTTCTTGGAAGATTGGAAGCAGCAGAAATGAACCTGAGGGTATCAGGAGACTTACCTAGAATGGAGACTGCATTCAGTGCTCTTAGTATTAATCCTACTTTGTCAATAAGTACTAGTGTGAGTAGAGATTATGCCAGTAGCAACAGATCTAGGAATGAAGAAGATAAGAAGATTGAAGAAGGTATTGTCTTGCTTGTGAAAAGAGAACCAGACTGTAAGAAAATTTTTAAATGTTGGACTTGTCAAGAATATGTTTATTTTGCATCTAAATGTCCTAAGAGAGTTAAGAAGTATATAAATAATTTCAAGCCTAGAAGATCTAAGGAATTTTATTATGTTAATGATGAAGATCTTGAAGCTAGTATAGAAAGAACTTTGAGTGAAAGTGATACTAAGAATAATGATGAAATAAGATTTGTAGAAATTAGAGAAGAGAATTTTGAATCTAATGTTAAGGAAGAAAAAGAATTAGTTTCCCAAGTTGAAAAGAAAGATGATTGGATTATAGATAGTGGTTGTTCACATCATATGACTGGTGACATGAAGTTCATAAAGTTTAACAATTATGATGGAGAAATTGTTAGAGTTGGTAACAATGCACCTTGTTTGATTAAAGGTATAGGATCTATTACTCTTGATGGAAAGACTAATACTGATGATGTTTACTTTGTTGATGGATTGAAACATAATCTTTTGAGTGTTGGACAGTTAGTGGATAAGTTATATCAAATTTGGTTTACTGAGAAAACTTGTGTGATAAAGGATAAAGATGGAAATCTGATTGGAACTGGATCTAGAACCAGAGGTAATGTATTTTAGTTGAATCCTACTGAAATGACATGTTTGATTACTAAAATTGATGACAATTGGTTATGGCATAGAAGGTTTTGTCATATAAACTTTGATAACATTGTGAAAGTGAGTACTACACTTGCAGTAAGGGATTTTCCTAAAATTATGAATCCTACTAACATGATTTGCAAAGAATGTGTGATGGCTAAGCAAAAGCGAAGTTCATTTCCTAGTAAGAAGTTCACATCAGCAGAGAAGTTGGAGATTGTTCATACAGAGTTGAACAGTCCTACCAGGACTAGAGGATTCTATGGAGAAAGGTATTTTATGCTTCTTGTTGATGATTTTACAAGAATGATGTGGATTGCATTTCTGAAAGAAAAATCTGAAGCATTTGATAAGTTTAAGATCATTAAGAATAAAGTTGAGAATGAATCTAGAATGAAGATTAAATGTTTGAGATCTGATAGAGGTGGAGAATTTACTTCTAGAGAGATTAACACTTTCTATGAAGTGAATGGTATTAAGAGATAGTTTTCAACCCTAAGAACACCTGAACAAAATGGTATTGCAGAAAGAAGAAACAGGCTAGTAATTGAAGCAGCAAGAGCTATGTTATTTGAGAATGATTTGGCGAAGACATTTTGGAGAGAAGTAGTAAATACAACAATATATACAATGAACAGAGTACAAATTGGAGTAGACACAAACAAGACACCTTATGAATTATGGATTGGACATGCACCCTCAGTTAAGTATTTTAAAATTTTTGGAAGCAAATGTTATATAAAGAGAGATGATGATATTGGAAAGTTTGATCCTAGAAGTGATGAAGGTATTTTTCTTTGATATTCTTTGAAGAGAAAAGCATATAGATGTTACAATAAGAGAACTAAAGCTATTGTTGAAAGCACAAATGTTAAAGTTGATGAGAAGTTTCAAATTAAGGAAAGAATGCTTGATTATGAATCTGATGAAGAAGCTCATCCTCAACCTAACATTGAAACTACTGAATTATTCTATAAGACTGATAGTGAATTATTGAATGAGAATCCTGTAGAAGAAACCAGAGAGGAATCTAGAGAAGAATCTATAGTTGAAACAAGATTTGTGACTATGACACCGAATAGGTATATATAAAGACATCACCCTATTGAACAAGTTATTGGAAGTTTGGATAGAGGAATTCTGACTCAGAATAAGGTACATTTATGTTTGATTTCTCAAATTGAACCTAAATCTACTAGTGAAGCTTGTGAAGATGAACATTGGATTAATGCTATGAGAGAAGAACTAGATCAAATTGAAAAGAACAAGACATGGGAATTGATCCGTAGACCTAAAGATAAGAATGTGATTGGAACTAAATGGGTATTTAGAAACAAGATGAATGAACAAGGAGAAGTAGTAAGAAACAAAGCAAGATTAGTAGGTAAAGGATACTCACAGCAAGAAGGAATTGACTATGAAGAAAATTTTGCACCTATGGCAAGAATTGAAGTAGTAAGAATGTTTTTGGCCTATGCATCTTTTAAGAAATTCAAAGTATATCAGATAGATGTGAAGTTAGCATTTCTGAATGGAGAATTGGAAGAAGTCTACATTGAGAAGCCTAAAGGTTTTCCTTTGACTCAAGAAGGAGATATGGTATGTAAACTGAAAAAAGCATTATATGGATTAAAGTAAGCACCTAGAACTTGGTATGCTAGATTGGATAAGTATTTATTGAAATTGGGATTTACTAAAGGAATAGTTGATAGCAATTTGTACACAAAAGAAATTGAAAATGTTTTGTTGATTATAGTTATTTTTGTTGATGACATTATCTTTGGAGGAGAAGATGAAGCTAGTGACAAATTTGCTGATGAAATGAAAACTGAATTTGAAATGAGTATGATTGGTGAGATGAAATATTTTTTAGGATTATAGATAAGACATAATAGTGATGGTATCTTTGTAAGTCAAACAAAGTACTTGAATGATTTGGTGAAAAGATTTGGAATGGAGAACTATAAACCAGTTGGAACACCTATAGTTACAGGACATAAACTATCTAGCAAAGATGAAACACCAGCAATTGAGTAGAAGAAATACAGATCCATGATTGGACGATTGTAGTACTCGACACACACTAGATTGGATATACAACATTTAGTTGGAATGGTAACAATATTTCAAGCTGAACCTAGAGAGTCGCATTATGCAACAATAAAGAGGATAATGAGATATTTAAGAGGTACAATGGACTATGGATTATGGTATGAAAAAACTGATGATTTTACCTTATGTGCATATACAGATGTTGATTGGGGAGGTAGTGTTAATGATAAGAAAAGCACTAGTGGTGGAGGATTTTTTCTTGGAGGAAGATTAGTTTCATGGCTAAGCAAGAAGCAGAATTGTATTTCATAGAGTACAATAGAAGTAGAGTATGTAGTAGCAGCAAACAATTGTAACCAAATAATTTGAATGAAGCAAATGCTGAAGGATATTGGAATTAGGTTTGTTGAGCCTATTGTCATACATTGCGACAACACCAGTACAATTAGTATGTCTAAGAATCATGTTTTACATTCTAAGAGTAAGCATATAGAGATCAAGTATCATGTTTTAAGAGAGAAAGTTGCTAAAAAAGAAGTCAGACTGGAGTGCATAAGCACAAAGGGATAGATAGCAAACATATTTACAAAGCCTTTGCCTAAGGATACATTTGAGTATCTAAGAGGTATGCTTGGGGTTATGCGGCAGCCTACTTTTGAGTAATGATGCAGTTGGTTGCATCTGTCCAGTGGTATATGAGCCCTATCTTTCTTTTGGATTGGATGTTGGTACTTCCTCTATGGGGGAGTATGTGAGTTGAGTCATGAGGACTCTTGTGAATGTATTTTTTGAACAGTGTCTTTTGACATTGAGTTGTTGTTGACATAGTGATGAAATTTCTATCATTGATGTCAATGGGGGAGAAGTTTACATGAAAAACCATTTGTACCATCTATTGGAGAGAACTGAATAGGATAACGAAGCAAGATTTGATTGATGAAGAGGATTTGAAGAAGCAGTGTTGCAGTATTGGATTTTTGGAACATTGGATGTTTTTCATCTATGTTTCCATCAATGCCAATGGGGGATATTGTTAAGAATGATTGCTAGATGTTGGTAGTCATTCTATAGTAGTTTTTGTTGCATTCATGACTATGATTGTCATTGATGTCAACACAGTGATCTTCTGGAGACTAGCAGAGAAGTAGATAGTTTTTTGATTAGTGCACATGGGATATTGTAGTTGGAGATATGTGATGTTGAGATTATATTCTCTGATATGTTATTTTTCTATGGTTAAGATCATAGATAGTAATTCATTTATTCATAGAAGTTATTAGCATTTTGGTGGAAGCATTATTCAAGTAGTGTTCTTGAGTAGTAGTTTGTGGAAATTGGATGATATCTCCTAATCGAGATGGAATCTGGTTTTGCACAGTTAAAGGGAAGTTTGAGACACATTGATAGTGACATGGTTCATAATTCAAATTTTGAGGTCACACGAGTGAAGAGTTATTATATCTGGAAGCTGATAGTTTTCTGTAATTTTGATGTAGCGTGTGGAAACTTTTATTTTGTAATTGTGTGCTGACTCATTTGTAATTATTTGAGTATGGTATAAAGGAAGGAATGTTTTTCCTTATTGAATGTAGTAGTAATGTGAAAGAAGTGTGAGCATGGTATGGTTAAATGTTGTTGAAGTTGATAAAGGTTATAATTATCTGATAACTGATTCACCCCCCCCCCCCCCCCCTCATAGTTATCTTGGTGGACTTTACTTTGTAACAGAGATTTTGACAGCAGAAGAGGAACATAACCACTAACCTTTAATTTTAGTTCTTCAATTTCTTTTTCAGATTTGTCAAGGTCTTCAAGAGCTTCTTCAAGACTCTTTTTTAGATGTTTCACTTCTCCTGTATTCATGATCTCCTCAAGTGGTTAAACTTATCTTCAGAAGAACAGAGCTCTGATACCAATTTTTAGGAATAGGAACACTGAGAGGGGGGGGGGGGGGGATGAATCATTGTTCTATAATATTAATTTATGATAATTGAAACTTAACTCAATAAATTAATTGATGAATTAAATATTAAAGTAAGTAAAGTGAACAACCATAACACATAACACCAGATATGATTACATGGAAACCTTGGCCAAAGGGAAAACCCTAATGGGAATTAATACTCACTAATAATTGTACTTATGTATTATGAACCTATTAAAGTTCCTTTTCTCGGTTAGGAGTAGTCATTATAATGCTTTAGTACAATTCCCTTGTCAAGGGTCATACCATGTTAGGGGTGGTTGGCTCATTTCCATAGCTCACTTCTCAATAGAGAAGGCTACAACCTCCTAGATATCAGATATACACTATATCTACAATGGTCAATGACTGCTATGACACTACTTATTTAATCAATTCCTTTTGTGCACTAATGCTTTAACCTCTTGTAAAGCTCTATATAATATTGAATTCTCTTCACATACTTCTTCTCTTCTTCTTTCAACTCTATTCCTCATGCCCTACTCAAATACAAAGGGACATGTCTTATTTATAGGCCCAAATAAAACTATTCACTAGGTTGGCCTGTAACCTATTACATACAATGCTTCCAAATGAATTAGCTCAAGCATGTTTACATACATTGATATTATCATGTTTACAATACATTTACAATAGGAACATAGGCTTTACAAAATAAAGTAATGAATTCTAATCAAAATCTTTCATGTTAGTTGCATGCTCTGTTCTTTTTTGCCACTCACTGACTGTGTCACTTCAAATCCCTATATATTCTTCATACTAACTCATCTAACCATTATTTCTTAACCATAGCTTACTAACATATCCAAAATCTTATCTTCAATGGAACATGCCAAAACTTGATCATATGCACATGCGCTAGTGCTCAGTTCATCAGGTACTTAACTGACTATGTTGTCTTCCATACTTAACAAAATTATGATCTTCTAAGTAAGTGCACTAACACCAAAACTCCATATGAATTTTTTTTCATAATGACATCACTAATCTTAGTCATATACACTAGTATAGTTAAATTTCCAACATACTATACTTGAGGCGGTGAGTATAGTGGACAAATTTAATGAGATTGAAAATCAAAATGAGATAATAGTTGGAGAAGAGAAACTAGAGAAATCAAAGCATGAGTAGGGAAAAAATAGTCCATATTTGAGAATACCTAATGCATATTTGGAAAGATATTCATTTGAATAACTTGATTTACATAGATCTATTGATATTGGAAGAATGGAAGAAGATGAACTAAGAAAAATAGGAATGTTATCTCTAGCTAAGGTGACGGAAAAATATATGAAAAAGAAGGATAAGGAAGGAATAGTTCTATTTAGGGTAGTTTATGTACTCTCAAGGACCTTAATGAATGTAAAAATTAGTAAAGGTATTTCTATAGGTCCTTAGAATATTTTTTGAGTAATTTTGATACACATTTTGAATGTTTAGAGAAAGAAGGCAACAAAGGACAAAGTTCAGAAGGAGATTGTAAATAAGAGATTTCATCATTTATTCTTGTTGATTAGTTAAGATAAGGAATCTATAGATGCTATAATAAAAGAGATCAAGAAAGATATGAAGGAAGTGCATCCTTAAAATTTTGTATAAAACCTTTCACTCATGTTTCAGACATTGATAAATTATTGAAAGAAACTAGGCAATTATTGAAAGATAATGCAAAAGCCTTTGATTCAAAAAATTGTTTTGAATCTAATCATATGAAGGGAGTTATAAAAATAAATGACAAGATCAGATTTTTGTAGGTAGAGAGGCAGATAATGCTTGGGAAATTCTCCAAATCAATGAATTTAATAGTTCCTAAGTTGGACATTCCATAGAGAAGCTTAGAAGTCGAAGAAGGATCTATGAGGGCATCTTCCCCACAAGACATCATATATATTTAGGAATCATCTTACCTAATATGTGGGTAGATTCATAATTCTAAATAGTTGGAAAAAATCATGGAGTGTAGATTGGACAACCTCAATGGATAGTTTCTCATATACATTCATTTTTTTTAAGTGATAACTTGTAGATACTTAACTGGATAGTATGGATTTTTGGTAAATAAATTTTTGGAGAAACCTTTTGATTGATGTTAAAGGGTCAAAAATAATGTGTGAAAAATATATAATGTTAGGGAGAGTCAATTCATCTTTTGAGGAGTTCTGGACTTGGCATTTCAAGATGGACACTTAGTCATTATTTACTAATTGTGGTCATTAATGACAAAGGGGGATATTTATGGATAGAGTTACCCTATAATGCATGGTATTTTTTCATTTATAAAAACTACTATCATTAATCTTGGACATGTTGTAGATAAGATAGTTTACCAGAGGATTTGGTAATTATATTTGTCTAAGTACCCGAAGTAGGGTAGAGACCGATTGAATAGATTAGTATGGTTCACACAGGTTTTTGAATGTTAGTGGATGTGATTGAAGGGTATGAAATTATAAATACTATTATTTCTAATCTGATTGTCATAGATTCTAAACTCCTTATATGCTTAAGATATTCACTAAGGGATATTGGGTTAATACATTTTTTGGGAAGAAAAAGATAGTTTGGAGAATTTGAGTTGGTACATATGGTAAATTACTTTTGGTTATATGTTTAGTGATTTATTATGATTGAGCCAACATAAAAGAATATTTGGTTTGGACATAAAGGTTTTATTTTGTGTTTTGATCCTATTTGTCATGAAGAGTTCTAGACATATTACATTTTGGGTTGACAGAGTTGAAGTTTTGAGCTTATGATGTTATATTTAAGATCAATTTTTTATTTCAAAGGATATGGTGGATGATATAAAAGAAAATAATAAGAGACTATGTTGATGTGCATATCTATGTTCAAAGCATCATTGCAATTATAAAGGCATTATTGATGCTAATAGTCAGTTCATTATAGGAGTACAAGTCCATCTTGGTCATGTAGATGGTTATAAACCTTTATGCATTTTTGTTGTATAACTGAGTAGTGAGCTCTAGGTTGTAATATCAAATGCAAGTGCAATCCCCTATTTTTAGTTATACCTTTAACAAACCACTTATTACTACAACAATGATATATTTGTGGGTATCGTCCCCACCATGGTTTTTCCCTTAACTGGGTTTTCCATAATAACATATCATGGTGTTATGATGTTCATGTTGTGTATCTTATTTATTCTACTAACATTTACTTTCTATATTAAATTATGGTTTTTTTTTAATAGGTTTAAGGATTTATTTGTACTAATTCACCACCACCCCTCTCAATGGTCGCTAGTGCTAACATGGTTGTATCTCCTCAACCTCTAGTTATGCCACATGTGGCTTGATGTGTGCACCACATATCTTGAACCTGACCTTTGAGTGGGAAACTATTTCCATGCATATTTAAACTCCCTATATCTCTCAAAAATTTCTATGTACCATGTCTACTAGATGGACGTCAATAAAAAAATGTTCAATGATAGTGTACCCAATCAAGTATCTCTAATATCTACAATAATGAAAGTGCTCCCCATCACGATCCCAATCAGGGAAGTATTTGTATGATCTCCATATGAAGCCCTTGAGTGTTTTAAAATCATGTTTAATGTATCACATATCTTCCAATGGCTCTTGTGAGAGTATGCCAGTGTAGTAGTATACATATGTCATAACTAGTATCACCATGTTATTGACAATAGGATGAGACACAACTATGTTATTTAAATCCCATACCCATAAGAGTGTAATTACACTGATGATTGATAATCAACCATTGTATTCTACCTAATATAGATGGTAATACATCATGGAAAACATATAATGTCCCAATGAAAACACTGTTCCATCCACGGTCATCCTCTTTACTACTTTTCCCTATCCAATCGTGAACTCATGCCCACATTTTTTTGGAACCAATAATCATGTAGTCACTATAGAGATCACTACCACTAACATATCATATTTTCTATCTAGTGTCTCCCATCGAGTCACATAATATCGAATGTATATTGTCATATCATAAAAGTCAAATAATCTTCTTAGATCCTCCCTCTTGTCCACAACTTGTATAATTCTAGCTCGCCATGGATAGGAATCCTTATGATGTTTTATAAATCGTCTAGAGTGATGATTGACTCTCCAGTAGACAAAAAAAAAAAACTCTTCGAAATTTACCATTGCTCAACCAACTTGGTAATCAGTTCTATGTTTTCCCTAATCTTAGGCATGTATGTGATGTAATGCAAACCTAATACTGATAAGATATCCCCCTCATAACTACTCAATCTATATTGAAAACCCAAGCATGTTGACCTATACTTTCATGTCTACAATAGGAGAAGGTCAACCTACATGTACCAAGTGATACCTATCAACTTTCTATTACCTACTATTTATTTTGACCAAGTTTGACCTATTTTTGACCTATTTTGTGGCTTTAACTATGTTTTGAAGTATTTTAATAAAGTTTGACCTAGTTTTGATGTTTTATCGACCAACTATGTAGTTGGCCTTCAAAGTACATTTAGGACCATTATTGGGCTCCCAATCAAGTCCATGGTCGCACTCTCCCACATTTCTTGTATTGTTGGTAGTCTCCTTCCCAACTTTCTAGGTTTGACCTTGTTTAACCCCTTGATTAACTAGAGAGAGAGAGAGAGAGAGAGAGAGCGAGCATGTTTTTTACTACAACAATTGGAAATCTCCATCACACCAAATATGCTTGGTGTTCTCAAGCCCGAGGCTTGAGAAATTTAGCTATATGGTGCATTCCAAAGAGAGAACACACCATATGCTTATTTTGTGACAAAAAAATTTCATTGCATATTTTTTGTCTCCCATATTTGTGCAATTACCCTTAAGTAGGTTTCCTTAAATATTTCTAGCACATTTCTATTTTTCATGTGAAATGAAAAAATCATAATTTCCAATTAAATTTAACTCTAACGTATTGATTAATCTCTTATTATGTTGTCCATTTTGTATCCTAATGTGTTATTTAAGCCCTTATAATTTATTTATTATGGCTTCCTTATTTTATTATGGATGTTGATATGTTGCATTCAAAATCCACTTTAAGTATTCAGAATATGAGATAACTAATTATAGAGGGGCCTCTTGTGATCTTATAGATCCAAAAAGATATTTTACAAGTGACGTGGATTGCAAGAAACAACCTATCAAAGTTTGATAGTTTGATGCAATTAGGGAGCTTAAGAGACAATGTGGGTCAGGTAGAGTGTTGAGTGTTCTAGAAAGTGAGGATACAAAATAAGACTATTCCTGAGATAAACCAATCCATCTAGGCATTTTTGCAATGAAAATTCATGCACATAACAAACATAATGATATTTAGGCTACCTTACAACTTTTGATTGAATGCATGTGATAAGTTTTGCGTAAACATAAAAATTGCTTCCCTAAAATAACATCTTTGAGTATTTAAAATATGTGATTGGTTATTTTAGAGGGGCCTCATATTATTGTAAAGGATTACATAGATAATTTTTTAGTGTCACAAATTGTGCGAAATAAACCATATAAGTTTGACAATTTGATACACTTAGGAAATAAAGGGACACCATTAGTAGGGTATGGCATTGAGCATTTTGTTGAGTAGGTAGGAAAAGTAGTAGCATGCCTAGGGTGAAGCCAACCAAAAAATACATTTTCATTGATGGTTAACACTCTTAATGAATAGAATGAGATTTAGCCTACCTCATAACATTTTATTAAAATGAACTTATGAGTTTGGCATCAATAGAAAATTTTCTACACTAAAAAAATAATTCTCATCTTCAAAATTTAAGATGGTTTATTATAGAGTTTCCTGATGTGATGTTGTAGTTTCATAAGGATCCTTCACAAGTTACTCAAATTGTGAGACACAATCTGTTAAAGTTTGACAAATTTATGCACTTAGGACAGTTAAGAACATCACTAGTAAGGTATGACACCTAGTGTTTGAGTAGGTGGGGAGACAAAAAAGGAAAATTCATAGGGTAAATTTAGCTAGCTAGACACATTTAGAATAATGGTTTGTACCCATGATGAATATAACAAGCTTTAGAGTACATTGTAACATTTCATTGAATGAGTCTAATAGTTTTAGCATTAACAATAAGATAGCTACAGTGTGAAAACCACTTCAATTTTTAAAAATTTGAGATAGTTAATTATAAAGGGGCCTTGCATGTCCCTATAGGTTTAAAAAAATACTTCAAAACTACTACAAGTTACATGAGAAACAACCTATCAAAGTTTGACAATTTTATGCTCTTAAGGCACTTAAGGGACATCACTGGTACAATATGGCCCTGAGTATTCTAGTAAGTGGGGAGGAAAAATTATACTATCCTAGGGTAAAAAAACATAAATATATTATTTTATATTGATGTTTCATGCCCCCAATGAATATAATGAGATTTAGGATACATTTAAACTTTAAATTAAATGCATCAGATGATTTTGCATCAACAAAAATTATCTTTTCTATGAAAATTGCTTCGAGTCTTCAAAATATGAGACAAGTTATTGTAGAAGGGTCTCATTCGACCCTATAGTTTTAGACAAATCCATTTACTGTTCCATGATTTGTGAGAAATATCCTGTCAAAGTTCAATAATTTTATGCACTTACGGAGCTTAAGGGACATTGCTAGTAGGGTATGCCTCTCAGTGTTTTGATGATTGGGGAGGTAAAATATGACCATGCCATTGGTAAAACCACCCAACTAAATGTGTTCATTATAAGGGTTCATTCCCACAATGATCAAACTAAGATTTAGGATACCAACGAAGTGACTCATCAAATACCTCTTAAAATTAAGACATATCACAAGAGAGTCACTTTTTCTTTATCGGTTTACCCAAAGGAAAAATCCCCACAAGAATATTTTAAAAACCTTGGATTATATCATGACTCAATATGCAAATTGATATTTTAAAATTTTAAAGAACTTAAATTCTGAATTATTATTACAAGATCCGAATTTCTAAAATCAAGTCAAATCTACTATGGAAGAAAACTAACAAAAATGGACTATGCAACAAAAAAATGTGAAACAAATTTTGGATCAACCAACTACAAAGGTAATGCCAAAAATACTACAAAATGAATTGAATAGCGAAATTCCTTAAAATAATACCTTTGTAAAAACTAATAACCCTTATTTGATACATCATATCCATTCTCCCAAGGAGTAGTTTATGTTAATAATACTTCCAATGTAAATCCCAAAAGGACATTAAAGATTGAATATGAATAATGTATACCAACAAGTAAACAAGAAGCATCAAAATAAACATGTACATTTTCTATAGAAATTCAAAATATACCATCATTTAAAGAAAAGAAGAATAAACAACAAAGTAGCCCATTATTGTTAAATTATCTAGTAATGCAAGAAAAGACTTCAACTATTATACCATCCAAAGGGCCAAGTGAAAATATATCAAGTGTATCTATTTCTGAGGTAACAAATGCATCATGTGTGACTACAATAGTTGGGCCAAGTACATTACTTGATCCAAAGAAGAAGAATAGCATTGATATTTCACCAATACCACCAATATTTACACAACAAGAACATGTGAACATGATATCTCAAGAGAAGCAATCTAAATCATGAAATCATAAAATTCAGATTCTTGATAGCATACTTGCACCATTGGGATATCAACAAGAATAAAGATAAGATAAAAAGTTCCAAGTATGTCAAAACATCAAGTGTGAGAAATAAACAACCTATTTTTCAACATGTTCAATATCCAAAAAAAGTGCAATAGGTATACAACCAACAAATTCTACAACAACAACTTTCACAATATCAACAACATGTGTCATAGTATTATAGACAAGTGCATCTACCACATCAACAATTTACGTATCCAATAATTCAATAACAAGTGCTGGATCCTCAACAATATTATTGACAACAAATGGAACAATTCCAACAATTCTAATAATATCAAAGATTTCCATAATATAAGTAACAATAATTGAGTCAATATTTGAATGCCCCTTTGGCCAAGCTTGAAGATTCTTCTTCAGAATCATAAGAGATAAATAATCCAAGAATGTCACATTCAAATTGTTATGATAGTCACGGTGCTAAAAGAATAGTGTACAAACAAAGGGGACATCCAAACATGAATGACATGGATCAATATATTGGGGAATTGATAAAATATCATATATATAAAAATATCTATGTCCAAACCCATTTGATAAAAGTTTATATATGTCTCCTTTTCTAAAGAAATTTGAAGGACCAAACTTTCAGAAATATAGAGGGAAGGATAATTCAAAAGACTATATTAGAGAGTTTTATATTTATTTATTTGAAGTGAAACATGATGACACATGTATCATATGTATTTTTCCTCAAATTCTTGGTGGAAAACAAATGGAATGGTACTCAAAGTTATCAGGAATTATAAAATATTCAAGGGAGTTAAATGAGAAATTTAACTCTTATTTTTATTTCAACATATCAAATGAGGTTACATTAACTGATTTATGCATGCAATAAAACAAAATACTCAAGAATCATTCATGGCATTTTTACTACAATGAATATATCTCATTATTTAATATTCATTTGATATTCTTGAGGAACAAGTGAATTTATTCATTGAAAATATTGTACTAGAAATGATGTATGAGCTCAAAATCAAAAGTCCAAGTACACTTAGAAAATTCACTATAAACAGAACAACATTGAAGATGTTCTTATTCAAAAAGGCATAATCAAAATAAATAAAGAAAATAATGACATGAGCATTTCAAATGAAAGGAAAAATTATGGTCTCTAAATAAGAATGTATAAAATGCTGATGGAATTAATGCATGAATGATTAACACAACACACCCAAAAAATAGTATTAAAGGACCAAGTAATTCTAATACAATAATGGTAACTAAACCACTATGTCAAGTTAAAAATAAAAATTTTACACAACAAACTCAATAATGTGAACTTGCAAGGCAAAAAATTAACCCCCAAATTGTTCACATGATTTGGAGAGCCTATTTAATCTATGTTGCAACAATTTATCCAATATAACTTTATTTGATTACCAAATATGAGAGAAGAACCCTTTGTCAAACCCTCATGGTAGGATGACAATAAATATTATGACAATCATTAGACCAATGGTCACAAAACTACATCATACTATTAGTTGAGATATTTAGTACAGTGCCTAATCAATGAAGGAATAATCAAAGTAGAACCCCCTACAGGTTCCTCTAATACCGATCATATTATTTTTGAAACTCCCTTATTTGATCATGGGAAGGGGAAAGCCTCTAATTTAAATTAAAATTCTAAAGCCAATGTGAATTATACTCAAACTTCTCATGATTATACTATAAATTGTTTTCAAGAGTCAGATGCACATGTGTCCACTATAACCATAAAAGACAAGAATTCTCATTCTGCAGTCACTACCCACCGCACCAAGATTATTATGCAAGGAGATCCTCCTTGATATAAGGTCCCTACTTACCATGCCTAGGGTAAACCTTCCCAACTAGATGTATTTATGTTGTCAATTTTTACCTACGATGAACACAATGAGGATGGGGAAAAAAATTCAATTACATGTACAAGTTCATTAATGATATATGGACAGGGTCCTAAATGATTGAGGGAATCTACTTGTATATTGGTGTGAAGTTCCCTACAACAAGTAAATTCTCATCCTCCTTACGGTTGAGTTTAGGATAAAAGTAAGGATTTGGGGTTTATGTATGTTAATTTTTAAATGTATTATGAATCATTCACTATTTCTTAATTCAATCTAATTAAATATGTAGTGATGGTTGCCAACAATAAAAAATTTATATCCTTCTAGTAGGGGACATGACTTTTTTCACTAAGGATTACACCCAAAATGCTTAAGTTTGATACCCAACAATCTTGTGAAACATGGAATGATCTTCAAGCCTGTTGGTGTGTCTATGGTGAAGATTAATTTATAGCTAAGGTTTGATTCCTTTTACTATCCTCTTAGTCCTTGTAATTGATTGTACTATCTCTTTGTGCCTGGTTAATGCCCATATTTAATATCTTTTAAAGGCATGGCTTGTCATAACTTTAGTATTTAGCTATCACTACAGGATTGTCTTCTTAGCATGGTTTATGATTTCTCAAGCTAATGAGGTTATAAAACACTTGCATATCACTACTTTCACATACTAGCTACATAAAATACTATATTTTTCTTTATTTATACTAATATATGCAACAACATTAATTAGCCCTCACATATCTCTACAACTTTTCATTATTTGGCACTCTTTGATGATATTTTTTCTATCCTTCATATGTCTTTGTTTCTCTCTTCCTTTTAATTTCATAACATGTTGGGCTCTACTCTTGTGGGAGCCCATTTCACCCCACATGTTAAAATATGAACGATATTAACCTATACTATTAAATGATGATCATGATACCTGTCACTACATATTAAGAAAACTCATTAGATAAAAAAATGAAGTTATGATTTTCTCTTTTCTTCCTTCTTCAATTCAATTTTCTACATTTAAGTGAGTGGGTATGAATTTACTAATGATATATAGATATGGATTTATGACCCCAAGATTTCACACATTTGTCTAACTCTCGTTGTAGGTCCTTTGGGTGGCAAAATAGCTAGAGATGAAGATGAAGATGAAATTGAGGATTCTCAAACAGCTATGGGATTTATCATTCTAGGAAATTACATGTCCCATTTCCTTATTTACATTTTACCTTTTCTTGCATATGTTTACTTTTGTAAATGCATATTTCTTGAGTTGTTCCTATGTCTTGTGTGGGATATATGTACTTTATTTTGATGAATAAAATAACCTTTAATGTAAACATTTGTATGATTTTATGATGTAATACATTTGCATAAAAAACATACGAAGTTATTTTTTAGAATTTTTCTTTCAGTAAAAATGTTTAATCTAAAACCAAATTTGCACCTTATATTTTAGTTGTAAACACATAAGCATCACTACTTGATTGAACTGATAATGAAAATTAGCTAAAAATTACATAGAATATTATATAAACACATCTGATATTATGGAAACACATCAAATATTATTGAAGAACCTCAAATATTATCTAAACACATAACATATTATTAAAAAATAATAACAATGACACTCACATAAGAAAAAATACATAATGTTTCCATAAACATGATTAAGACATCTAGTACACATGAGGATTAAATTATATCAAAACATGATTAGCAATGAGAGGACAATGAACATATTGTACTTATATTACTCGATATGCTCCTATTCTATTATGGGGCATATCTTCACCTATGTCCATGAATGGCCTCATGCTCTAATATTTTATGTGCTTATGAAACACAAACTTTGGCATATAGTTTTTTAATGAAATTAAATAATACATTCAAATTATTGATTGGTGGTTTATAAAAAAATCATTCACCAAAGATCCCACAAGTTATCTTGTATTTGATCATGTTTGCTCCATCTCATGGATAACTTTATTTTTTTGGAATCCACTGGCTATTGAGTATGGGGATCGATAAATAGGCAACCTATTTTCTCTTTCTTTATTCCGAGGGCATTCACCTGATCATAATCTAATCCATTTCTATAAAGATCCCACATAGCTTATCATTGCTAAAGTGAAACATTTTGTTAGGTGATGAGAGTTTCTACATTTTCTAGTATTGATTGTAATTTATTCAACATCACTTCTAATATGGTTATAAGATGATAAACATCTCTAATACCTCTTAATTTATTCAAATTTTTAGATACTATCTCTTATATAGGCTGATCATTTAGTGGAAGATGATTTGGCACCTATGTCTCTGCATGATATGGGATTTTGGGCTATGGGTTCTTGGTCGAGGCTCATCAATGTTCTGATTACTGGCAAAAATAGGTTTTGAAGGGACCCGAAACCCTTTACATCTTAAGGAACAAAAGATAGGAAAAATATAGCATAGTCATCATAAGAAGAGACATACAACAACAAAATGCCCATATTAGGGCCTACAAAGGTAGTGCAAATAGGGTAGAAATTGAACCAAAAATATAGAAAAAGAAACAAAAAAACCAATAGGAGCACCAGGCTCAGCATCCATATACAGAACCCCAGCTTTTTCATCCAGTGTTTTCTCCATCTTGGTCTGGATGTTAACCATCCTTCCAATAACACTTTTCAACTCATCCAGATTCTTCTTAATCATAGGGGAATTTTTCTTTCCATAGGTCCAAGAGATGGGGCCACCACTGTCTAGTAGAGGAACACTCCTAGCCTTAGTATCAACCTCTGACACATGATCCAACAAGTTAACCAGAGCCTTGAGGTTGGTAATAAAAGCCTTCATATTGTCCATACTGTGTTGGAGAATGTTGATAAGAGTATTATCAACTTTATCAATTCTTTCCTTCAAATCAACAGCAAGGGAATTAGAATATCTCTCATTGAGAAGAGACTCCACTTTCTCTTGGAGGATTACATTGTTAGCTTCAAGCTTTCTACTTTTCAAATGGAGCCTCTTAATTTCATGACAGCGCCACTTACTAAATCTGAAAGAATAAAGGGCCTCTGCTTTGGTAGTCTACAAAACACTAGTAGTCACTTCTTCCCTATCATTAAAATCTTTGAAGATAAGCTTGATAGAAGAATCTCTGGCCTTCTATTCATTGGAATCATCACTCCCCTCCTAAATGTTTTCCTCAACATCTTAATATATAGGAATTTCATGCCTCATACCCTCGACAAAATCATCTAGAATGGGAACCTCCTCTTTATTAAAATCCCTATCATTCTTTTGTTTCTCCACATACTGGATGGCAGTGTCAACCGAGTCTTCAAGGCTATGGGAATTAAGAAACACAGTGCCTTCAAAATTATCCTCTTCCACATCTTTACCTTTCTCCTCAGCTATATTCTCCTGAATATTTTTGTCTAGGTCCTCAGCTTCAGCAATGTCTTTATCCTCATCACACATGGTAGTATCCTTATCCTCAGTGCACAAATTTTTAGTCTCATCCCCTCACCTCTAGGAATCACCAGTACCCTATAGGTCAATATCATCTTTCAACTTATCCCCCTCCCTAGTCATCTCCTTGTTCTCCTCCTTTAGGTTCTCACTGCTAATCTCTTCCTTGTGCTCTTCATGATCGGACATAGCCTTAGAATCATCAGTCTCCTCCTCCTCCGCACTAGGGATTTTCATCTCCTAGGAATTTTTAGAAACCTCATCCTCAAAATCCTCCATCTCAGACCCCTCAAAGTAAACATCCTCCTCTGTAGCTTCCAAGCAATTTTTCTTCAATCTACTACCCATATTGTCCTCTGCCTTCCTCTTTACAAACCCTATCTTCTTAGGGCTCATTTTACTCTTTCCAGAGGAGGGAGTAGAGCTAGGGATATGGATGGTTCTCTTAATATGCTCATAAATCAAAATAATCAAACCCTCATGCTTAAAAACCTTCTTAGGAGAACCCTTATGCTCATTTATACTTTTAACCAGAGAGGTATAAAGATAAAAGGGTATATTAATGGTGTCCTTGTACCTGAAGTGATTAAGAAACATGAAGTGATGGGAATGGGCATGAGTGAAGTGACCATTAAGGGTAAAATACTCCATCATAGCTTGTAGAACATGGTGCCAAATCTCCTTGATCTTGACAGGTTCCATGTAGCCATTAACCTTGCCTTCCACAAAATCAACCTTTTCTTTCACAGATTTTGGGAACTTTTTAGTCACCATATCTAAAATCTTGTGGTTCCTATAAAACTTCTATCCATCATTGGGGATCCTCGTAATTTGAGCTATAAGCTCAAAAGTAATCTCCAACGTTGTCCCTTCAATGGTGACAGTGTTGTCTTTCCAGCCTTCAATGAATCTTTGAGTGATCTCCTTATCAAAGACATGTAATTTTTCCAAGTAGGGGGTCACTCCACCTTTTTTTAGCTTACGCCAGACCATCACCATATCAGGTTCCTTAAGCTTGTTACAATTATCTAGTTCTTCTTGCTTCAGGTCACTCCCATGATAGATGAGTTCAGAAAAAATAGAGCTATTAGTAAAATTATAGTCGTGGTGATCAAAATTAGAACCCAGAAAATGTGCGAACTATTGGTAATGATGTTGCTTAAAAATCCATTCCATACTTTCCCATAATTGTAGTCAGACTCTGTAGAGCTTAGGTGAGTCTTATTAATAATTTCCAATCTTTCCTTCCTTATGATTGATTTTATCATAATAAATGTTGGATTTGGTGTCCTCTCTAATATCCTCTTCACTATCCTAGGTGATGACCTCAGTAGAATTAACCCCAATGTTTGTCAAGCTTTCTACCATGGTCTTACTCTTGTGGTACACATGGGTTATGTAAGTACTAGTACACTTGGGAATAATGTCTTTCACTTTGGAAATAATGTTATCTATAGTCCAAGCAAAAAGAGACTTTCCTTTTAGACAATTTATAATATTCAATTAATTGCCCTCCAACCATATGGTTTTGAAATTGAGTCTACTAGCAAGCTGTAAACCATAGTAAGCTCCTGAAGCCTATGCTAAATGATTGTTTTGAGTTCCCAAATGAACAACATTAGCAATGATAACATTACCATTACAATCCCTGATAACACTACCACACCCGGTCGGGCAAGGATTGCCCTTAGCTATGCCATCAAAATTAATCTTTATCCATCCATCAGGGGGAGCGATCCAAAAACTATTATCACGGTCATTTTTCTTACTTTGAAAGACCTTATTACTCCCAATATGTTGGGTGATTCTACTCAATTTTTCTAGCATCCCACTATTATCCTTCTCATACACCAAAGCAGAAGAAATATTTTTGTCCCAGAAAATGCGGTTGTTTCTTTCTTTCTATATACTCCAAGCAATATGAGGAGCAACCAACATCCACTTATCTTTATCCCTAGCATTATCACCTAGATAATACCATTTCTAGTAGAAGTCCTAGATAGTAGAGGGGAAAATCCAGTAAAAGGCACTATCCTGCAAAAAGAAAGACCAAACCTGTTGAGAAAAAGGACAATGCCAAAAAAGGTGATTAATATCTTCCTCAGCCTCCTGGCAAAGGCAACACCTATTTGGCATGATAAATCCTCTTTTTCTAAGATTGTTGATAGTAAGAACTTTGTTTTGAACAAAGATCCAATAGAAGATCTCAACTTTGGGTTTAAGTTTCTTATTCCATATCTTTGCCCAAAAAGGGGTTTCCTCAAGCACATCAAATTGGATAGAGCTAGCATATGCCACAAAGAAATTGCCACTTGATGAGGGGCCCCATATAAGAGTGTCTTCCTTGTCAGCATAGTAGTATTGAGCCAAGAGGGCTTTATCAATTTCATGGAAGACAGTGCTGATTATAGCCAACTTTACCTAGCAATTATTTCTCGAATAATCTTTCACTCTAGGACCAAAAGTTGAGGAACATATGCTGATATCCTAAGGATTATTACACATACAATTCAAGGATTTTTCAAACAGCCAAGGATCTTTCCAAAATTTAATACTAGATCCGTTTCCCAGCCTCTAGAACTTTCCTTTATTTGCTATACTTCTAGCATCATTGATATTCCTCCAAAAAATAGAGCCCTCCACTTTCTTCGATCTGGAAAGGAACTGATCAATGGAGGGGTTTTCATAAAGGTATTTATGTTTACATATTGTATTCCAGTCCTTAGGGTCTTCATAAATATGCCAGATTTTCTTAGCCAAAAGAGCTTTATTCATAATATTTATGGGTCTAAGACTCAAACCCCCCATAGAGTTCAGTTTATACACCCTTTCCCAGGCAATTAGAGGTATACAGTTTCTTTGCTCAACCCCAGACCAAAGGAAATGTTTAAGGATACTATCAATTTTATCTGCATATTTGGATGGCATCTTGAATAAATTCATAGCATACACCATAAGACTTTGAAGAGAAGATTTGGTCAAGGTAATCTTCCCAACCTAAGACAAAATTGCACCCTTCCAACCAACCATCTTTTTAAAAAATCTCTCCACCATCTAATTCTAGAAAGAGTCACTAGCATTAAGGCCCAAAGGCAATCCCAAATAGGAAGAGGGGAAAGAGCTTATACTACATTCAAGGATACCAAAAATCTTATGATGCCTCTGGGGTGTTTATGAAAAACAGAGTTCTTTTAGACCAATTAATAAGTTGACCAGTAACTTTAGTGTAGAGATTCAGAACAGATTTAAAGGCTTTGGATTCCTTAATGGTAGATGTACCCATCATGATGGTGTCATCCACAAACTGAGCATGAGATAAAATTAAGGGTCTAGAAAAGGGTCTAAGACCCAAAATGACACCTTTAGAAACCAAAAACTGAAAGTACCTTCCCATGCTTTCAGCCAGCAAAGTGAATAAGATAGGAGATATAGGATCTCCCTGTTTGAGACCTCTAGAGCTTTTGAAGAACTTGGCGGGAGATCCATTGATAAGAGCAGCAAAGGTGGTATTAGATATCAGTTGATAGATAATTTTGATGACCCTTTCACTAAAACCAAACTATTTTAGAATCAAGCACAAAAAGTTCTAGTCAACCCAGTCGTAGGCTTTAGCCAAATCAAGTTTAAGGATAAAACCTTGTTTATTTCCTTTAATAGTTGAATGGATATTCTCATGCACCAACACCATCGAGTCTAGAATCTACCTTCCTAAAACAAAACCATTCTGTTGAGGAGAAATCAGAAAAGGCAGAATAATCAAAAGCTTGGAAGTCAAAATTTTAGAAAAGATCTTATAGAAGGAATTACATAAGCTAATAGGCCGAAACTGGTCAAATGAGTGAGCCCCAACAATCTTAGGAACTAAGGCTAAGAAAGTTCCATTAATTTCTTTGAGAAGATGCCTACAACCAAAAAACTCCTTCACAGCATTAGAAACATCCTTCTCCACAATAAACTAGAGTTTTTAAAAGAAAAACATAGGGAAACCATCTGGGCCAAGAGCCTTATCTCCTTCAAAAGAAATACAACATCCCTGATCTCCTTATTAGAAGGAATCACCTGAAGATATCTATTTTGATTTATGTTAACAATTCTAGGAATGGCTTCCAATAATTTATCTTGACAACCTCTATCTAGATTACCATCAGCCGTGAGAAGGGTTGCAAAATAGTTAATAGCAGCTGTCTTAATTTCATCTTCTTTATGGATCTCAGTCCTATCCATAGAATTTTTAGCTATTTGATTAGTATCCCTATGTTTGAGAGTGGTGAGGTGGAAAAAATTAGTGTTTATATCCCCTTCCTTAAGCCAGACCACCCTAGATCTCTGATGCCAATAAGTTTCCTCTTTAGATATCAAATTGTGGTAGTTGACAAGAGCCTTTTGTTCCTTTTCCTTAAGAGACTCTGAGAGGCCATGAGTCTAAATAGTGTCCTGAATAACAACAATGTCAGATTTAGCCTTATTCTTCTATTTAAAGATGTCTCCAAAAAATTCTTTGTTCCATATTTTAACTTTTTCCTTTATGTTTCTAAGTTTTCTAGTAACTTTGAACATAGTAGTGCCTTCCACCTTAATAGTCCACCATTCTGAAATACTTTTCTCCAAATCAGGATGGCTTAACCACATCTTCTCAAATTGAAATGGAAAACATTTAGGAGAAGTAATTGGGTTGATCTCCAATAGTAAAGGATGATGGTCAGAACCAACTTTCAGGAAAGAGGTCAGCGTACAACTATATTTAGATATCCAATCATGGGATATAAGAGCTCTATCCAGCTTGCTTTGAATATTTTGATGCCCAGCACGCTGATTAGACCAAGTAAAATTCAAACCTTGGAGGTCAAGGTCAATCAAACCTTCATCATTAATAAAGTTAAACAAGTCTTCTCTACTATCATCTTGAGATAGGATACCTCCATACTTTTCACTATCCATAAGAGAGTTGTTGAAATCCCCCATAAGAAGCCAACTTTCATTCTTGAAGTTATTCCTTTTTTCCAAGATTTTCTTCCAAAAATTTTCCCTGTTAACATTAGCATTAGGAGCATAAATATTAGTGATAATCCAGCTAAAATTATCTCTAGTATTCATCAATTTGACAGATATCAAGTTGGGGTCTTCAACAATAATCACCCCATTAATAGTCTTCTGGTTCCTTGCTCATTTTCATTTCTTGAATAAGAAGGATATCAGGTTTATAATCTCTAACCACATTTCTAAGAACATCTTTTTTATGGGGTGCATTCAACCCCCTTATATTCCAAGAGATTATCTTCATAATTTATTAGGAGAAAAGGCCTCTGATATAGTCCTTTGTTTACCATCTATAATGTTTTGCCAACCTTCTTGTTCTCTACCAACTTTAGCTTGCTTTCTTCCTCATCCAACCTTTGCTTTCCCAACATCACTTTTTTGGCTTCTATTTTTCATTCCTTCACCAAACATAGGTGATTGGCCTCCTTTAGGTTTCTTTTTGGAGCTCTGTGCAACCTTCTTATTCTTAATTTGATAATCGGCTTTAAGGAAATCTAGGGATTTAGTGCTGTTATTACCACTTACTTGTTGATTGGAATCCTTCTCAACTAAGGAATCCAGAACCACAACCTAGCTAAGATCATCAAATTTTTTAGTATTCTCCTTAACCTTTTGAGGAGCCATAGGGTTCTCCCCACTTCTTTCAATTTCAGACGAGGAGGGAGGGATAGATTTGCCTTCTAGGACCAACTCCTCTACCACAAACAAGTTATTCTCCTCCATATGGGGTAAAGAGATCTCTCCCCCTTGATTAATCTCTTCCAAAACAAAGTTAGCATCCAACAAAGGAGAGAATTTTTTTTCCTAAAAAAAATAAATTTGAGTTGTCATAAGAATATAATATTTGACTAGTACCTTTTGTCTGAGCTTTATCTAAGGTACAAGATTTCTTACCTTCCAAATTGCTCCCTTTGCATCTTTTGTAGTTCTTTGCTCATTCATAACCAAACTTGGCTCAGGTGTCTTCGAAGGCTGCAAAGATAATTCTAAGGAATCCTTAGAAGTATTTTTGGGTTTCCACACAACATTAGTCGAATCTTTCTTCTTAGAAATAGGTTCTTCCTCTTTTTCTTATGAACTTTCAAAGGACAATTTTTAGACCAATGGCTAGATTTCTTACAAATAAAGCACGCAAATGGAATAGATTCATACTCAATCACTTGTTTCCAAACTCCCATTTTAGACACCAAATCTATAGAGGTAGGTAGATCAGTAAATTTACTTACTTTGACACAAATCCTGGCAAAGACCAGCCTCGATCTTGATGCTATAGTTGGATCTAGAGAGAGGAGTTACCCAAAAACCCCCGCTACTCCTTTGAAGACACATTCATTCCAATATTCTAAGGGAAGCCCCAGGAGTCTCACCCAAATAGGAGCACATTCAAGGAAGGAATCACTTAGATCCATATTAGGTTCCCATTTTTGCAAAGCCAAGGATGACTTACACATAACCCAGGGTCCTCCACATAGAGCTTTAGTCATTTCTTCCTCATTGGTGAAGGAGAATGAGAAGAATCCTTTCGGCATGGCTGCTATGTCCACTTTCCCTTTTAGAAACCATCTTCTTTGGATGAAACATCAAACATAGTCTATATTCAATCTTACCCCAGCATATTTTCCAACCAGCATGAGGTCCATTTGTGACACAGAGTGATCAATCACCATATTAGGCATAAAAATGGAAAAATCTCTCTTAATAGAATAAGAAATATTATCAGCTTCAGGAAGGGAGGATTTTCCAGAAGGCTTCTTGCCAAATAGGGCCACCCAAGATTTTTCAGGAGCCATTGCCTCAACTTTTATTCTTTCTTCGATCGTCAAAGGCCCAGTCACCTCAACATTTTTGTCAACTTCAGCAGGAATAGTAGCTCCCCCTGGGTCTGGGGAAGCACTATCACCTCGAGGGTCCCAAAGCTTTGAAGACCCACCTTATTTCTCTTTGTCATCTAACACTTTCAAGATTCCAGCAGACTATCTCGCATCTCCAGCAGTAGCCCCAGTAGAGGAACTAGGTTTCCCGCCCAAACACCCATTCAAAATTTTACCTGTACCAGCTCCTTCTCTAGCCATTGTTAATTGGTTGAGGTTCATCAATGTTATCCTCCATGTCCAGGACTACATTTTAAATTTATATAATTAACATGTAATTTAAATAATATAAACAATTTCAAGTAAAAAAACCTAATTTAAACCCAAAAAAAGAAAAAACACACTCAAAACATAAATAATGGATTAAAAATGGAAAAAGATGCAACAAGATTTATATGTGGAAGTTGATTTGAGCTAAATTATCTATTTTATGGATTGAATATTAGATTATGTTGTTATATCAAATGCAAAATTGTAAAATCCATCAGTAAAATATGGCCCACAATTATTTTGCAGCTAGGTGTTTAAAATATCTTATGGATTAGATATTTGATCCACAAAAATAAATGTTTTTATTGCAGCTGATAGTGTGTTATCCACTATAACATGTATTAATATTAATATTAATATAAACATATATTATCATATTAGGATATTAATATTTATTAATAATATAGTTTTTTAAAAAATTAGACTATAGGAATTATGTATAGAACACTCTAGAAATTGTAATACATGTAAAAATTTTAACACAAGATATGATGTTGGCGTGAAACATCCTCCGGTACCATGTAGGATGGGGGGGTAACTAAAACCTATGACCTCATGCTTCATAACAAGAATCTCTCTCCAATTGAGCTAGGCCTTAAACTCTATGTTTTAATATATTATTATTAATACATATGAATATATATTATTTGTATATAGTTTTATTGGATATATGATATGTTTTGGATATCCGATATGGTGAGGAATTTTTTATGGGAAGGTGTACTGATACCCAGGCCTATTAAAAATCCAACATGAATTTTCACATTTTTGGGAAAATGAAAAATGCATTTTTTTTAATATCACCACATTTTGGCCTCTCATGATTTGTACATACCATCAAATCATTGTAGATAAGAATATAGGTGTAATCACAAGAAGTAAAGATGTTGAAGATCCAATTAGCTTATGTTTAAATTTAAAAAATGAACCAAAGACTGTGAAGGAAGATTATAGTGATCAGAGCTAGATCAACACTATTGAAGAAGATGTAGATTAGATTGTGAAGAATTGGACTTGGGACATGGTTCCCACACTAGCTGACAAGAATGTAATTAGAACAAAGTGGTCATTCCAGAAAAAATTTTGCTAAAGATGGACACATAGTATAGAATAAAGAAAGACTTGTTTCGAGAAGTTTCACAAAGGTAGAAGGAATTTAATTTGAATAAAATTATGATGCTATGCTGAGAATGGAATCATTCATAATAGTTTTGGCTTTTGCAACACATTATGACTTTAAGGTATATCAAATTATGGATGTGAATTTTTCTTTTTTGAATGGAGAACTAAATGAAGTAGACATAGATAACCCAAAAGGTTTCAAGTTTCCAAATGACTCAGAGATGGTCTGCAGATTGAAAAAGGCATTGTATGGGTTGACGCAAGCTTGAAAAGCTTGATATTATTGGACTGATAAGTACTTACTAAAGATATTTTTGAATGAATGATTTCAAAAATTTATATTCATATCAATCTCTACTTTAAAGGTTATGTGCAAGATCATGGTATGTCAAACTAGGCCTTTAACTGGAAATGAAAATTTAGAAAATCGGGTTTAGGCAAGTTGACAAAAAAGTTTGAACAAGCTATAAATATTATATCAAAAATATGTAAGAAGATAATCTGTACAAAATTGAATTTAGTTTCTATGATTCTAGGCCATTGTTGAAAAACAATTATTCTATATGTTGAAAATTTCAAATTTCAATGTACTAGTACACAAATTTCAGGGAAAAAGTAAGAAGTAGGTGTATGTCTAACCACCTTAAACACAATAAAATAATAAATTTTTCTTACAAGATTCTAGATATAAGTAGTAGACTCATGTTTGGATGTGACACATGTTTTTTTGTAATTTTTTTCCAGGTAAATAATTAATTATGATTTTTCTTCTATAACTTTTCCAGAATACAAAAACTTGTGTCTGACCACGTTAACTTAGTATAAACTTTATCAAATTGAAAACTTTTTTTATTTTTATTGTAGTAGGAAAAGCATAAAATGTGATGCATATCTTGGATTTAATAAATGTTATACAATTTAAAAGTTATAGCTATTTTTCAATAAGTCTATCAATCAGAACTAGAAAGATAAAAAGTAGGTGTCTATCTAACCACATTAAAAAAAATCAAATGATAATTATTTTTTATAAGATTCTAGACAAAAGTAGTAGACTCATGTCGAGATGTGATGTATATTTTTTTGTATTTTTTTCCAAGTAAATAATTAATTATGATTTTTCTACTACAATTTTTTCTGAATATAAAAACTGTCGTGTCTAACCACCTTAACTTAGTCTAAACTTCATCAAACTGAAATAATTGTTTATTATTATTATACTAGGTGAAGCATAGAATGTGATGTATATTTCAGATTTAAAAAATCTTATATTTTTTTAAAGTTAAATTTTTTTTTCAAAGAGTCTATCAATTAGGATTTCTTTCTCACATCACCACTTTTTGGCATACCATGATCCTGCACATACCCTAAAGTTGAATCAAATGATATCTTCATTGTACTTGTTTATGTGGATGATATAATCTTTGGAGGAAGTGAATGGATTTGTAAGAGATTTTGTTATGAGATGCAAAAAGAGTTTTGAATGTCTACGATTCTAGAAATCAATTTCTTTCTTATCTTGCAAATTAATTAGAAAGGTGAAGGTATTTTTATTTCATAATCAAAATATGTCAAAGAAATGTTTAAGATGTTCAGAATGGAAAATGCTAAACCAATATGCATTCCTATAGTTACTAGTTGTATGTTATGTAAAGATGTTTAATTTCCTAAGGTTGATAGGAGTAAATATAGATCAATGATTTATATAGTGTTATATCTTAATTCTCCTAGACTAGATATCATGCATATTATTTTTCTAGTGGCCAAATTTCAACAAAATCTCATAGAAACACATGTTGTTTCTATGAAAATAATGTTTAGATATTTGACAGAAATCAAATATTTTAAAATGTGGCATTCTAGAAAATTACAATTTACTTTTATGGCTTATATTGATGTAGATTAGGATAGATGTGTGGATGATAGAAAAAATAATAGTGGTGGTGCATTCTTTGTTAGATCTTTATAAGTTTCTTGGTCAAGTAAGAAATATAATTCAATATCCTTACCTACTATTGAAGCTAGGTATATTATTGCCACCTATTATTGTACATATATATTATGGATGAAATAAAATTTAAAAGATATTGGAATAATGTTTGATGAAACAGTTTCTATTTTATATAAGAATACTAGTGTAGTGAACATTTCAAAGAATTCAATACTATAGTAAAAAAAAACATATTCAATGTGACACCGCTTTCCAAGTGAAAATGTTTTGGAAAATGAGGTATGTTGAACACAGTTTGGATCCTAAGTGTATGGAGTGAATAAAAATAAACCAAAACAAAATTACTACCTTCAATCATTATTACATAAACAATAAGCAAGTAATGAACAAAACCAACAACACATGAATACTTAGGTTTTATATGTGGAAAACTCAAATTGGGAAAACATATGGTGAGAAATTTCCAAAATAGAATAATTAACTGATGTACAAATCTGATTAAAAAATATGATCAGAGTTGACTTTTCTAGACTTGCAACTAGAGAATCACTTCCAATATTAAAAAAACATATACAAATAAGTGGTTATTTCTCCAAAATAACAAACAAAGGCTCATGGCCAAATTAGTAAGATACAACAATAAAAATTTGCATCCAAGACTCACTTTATTAGGGACAAAAAAATCTTTAAAAGAATAAAGGAAGATTCTCCTTATAATATAGATGATCTAAAAAAAACTGTCAAAATTAGTAACACATTGTTACTAACTTTTCTTCACTTCCAATATAACTGAACTCTTCTTTGCTAAATGTAGATCTTCATTGGTTTGCATATTTTTGAGTTTCTTCACACCTTATATTTTTCCAAAGCATAAAATGCACTTATATACAAGATAACCTATTGGAGATTACAACAAGGTTGTCTATGCAAAATGGTTATTATAATTTATGTTTTAAGTTGGCCACGACAATATAAAAATGTAATAAGGTCCCACAGGAGTAGTTTGCATACAAAAAAAGAGTGGACCAAACCATATAAGGGATAAACATTAAATACATAGGTCACACATAGCTCAAACCCATCCACATAAGAGATAATTATTAAATGTATTACACTACACCTAAATAAAGTAACATGATCCACTCTAGGAGAGAGAACGACCATGAAAATGCCACATATAGCCCAATACTAGATTTGTATTCACTATAATTATTAAATCCAAATGAATTTTTTAGAAACATGCTAACCATATAGCTACCTAATGGATACCAACGTGCCATGGTGAGATCCATACAACACATTAGAAATATTATCATGTACCAACAATCCACATCAAAAGTTGTTAGAACAAAACTCTAGACCAAAATAGCAACTGAATAGAACTGAAATACTAGATAATAGTTTGAGAAACACTAGGAATGATTTTTGGAACATGAGAGAATGTCACTACCAAGACAAAAACCTAAATCCATTTGCATAAGTATCATTGTTTATGTTTGAATGTTCACCTCTAATTCAGCCATAGACTCGAGATAGTCATTACTCAATGAATTAATTAAGACAATGAATATGAATTATCCACTTCACAATATCAATTGAATCGACCTGTTGCCTCCTATTTAGATGGGGTTTTTGAATTTAATCTCTGAACAAGAGCCCAACAACCATAGAAAAATTCTAAAATGGAGGATTTTAAAATACTAGAAAGAGAATTGCAATTAAAATGCAGATTTTAATCAAGAAATGGAGATGCAAAGTAATCTCAGAAGCTTGAAAATGAAAGATGAGAATTAATCTAAAACATAGTAAGAAAACTAATTCACATGAGAGTGTAAAGTTATGCTAAAATGAGAATTACTCTAAAATGCAATATTATCAAAGCTTAAGAAATATCAAAGTGAGACAAAAATTCGCTATAGTTCTAGTGCTCTCAAAATTGCCTCCCAAATGAGGAAAAAGAGGCTCATATTATAGAAGAGCCCAGGTGAAGGATGACGATTTTCTTGGAAAGAAACAACTGACTCTTCATCTCCTTGGAGGAGGGTGAGACAAATTGGAGATATTATTTAATAAATTAAATGAAATGCCACATGCGTGGCCTTTTGAATTATTTGAATTAACAAATCCAAATGGGAGTATTTCATTTAAATAACTAAATAACATTTAATTCCTTTGATGTGTATTACCTAAAGGGGGTGGAATTAATTTAATTAAAAGCACTATGAATTTAGAATTAAATAAATTAATCATAGGGATTATTTACCCAATAAATGTTGAGCATTTAAGAATTAAATATATTGTATGATTAATGCAAATTTAGGGGTTTTTACAATTGACGCCAAGTCAAATAAAGTCAATTAGGAGATAGAATTGCCTAGTACAATAGGACTTCGATGATGTAGAAATTTGGAGAAATTCACAACAATTGATTAGAATTGTAAGGTGCCAATTTGGGGGTATTACATTTTGCCCCTCTTTGAATTGATGTGCGAGCAACACATTGATTCAAATAATAGTCTGATGTGACAAATGATCAGGATTTCAGGATTATCTCAAGAACAAAGTGTAACCCTCGAAAGTCAAGGTTAGAATGCCAAGAGACTGATCACATCAAGTTACAAAACCAACTTCAGAATGAAGCATGATTCTCCGAAGTCTAAGTTAGATTGCAAAGATAACGGTCGAATTTCCACTTTGAAGGAAGACTATCCCTAGAACATGGCTCAATCTTGAGGATTCAGGGTTAGATTGCCCCAATACCTATTGATTAGGTGATAACTGATGTAGATTTAGGACTATCTCCAGAATGAAGCTTAGTCCTCTGAGACCCAGGTTAGATTGCCTAGATAATGGTCATAGAAATTTTTTGAGAGCCATCTCTAGAATGAAGCTTGAATTTCAGGGATCACTGTTAAATTACCCCAATACCTAACAAATAGATGACAAGATGACAAGATGCAGGGCCCAAAGATGCCCCTAGTGATGAGGACTTTAGATTCATATCAGACTAATTCAAGAATTGATTCGACAAGATTCAATGATGCAATCATCCTACCCCCTTGGGAGCAAAATCAAAAGATGACACATTCGAAAGATGATTGATAGGAAAAGGTTGCAGATACAGATAAAATCAAAGATCCAGAGGAACTCGGAATAGATTATGGAAGAATCAAGAATCTACAGAAGTGATTTGGAGTGATTTCAAGGTCTTGTTGACCAAGTTTGACGATGGTTGACCAAATTTGACTAGAGTTGACTTTTGGTGAAAATGTTGAAGATCTTGAGAAAATGATGATGAGATAAGATTCTGGCAAGAAAATGACACCAAAAGGTCGACTACACAAGTGTCCGATCCTGATGGTCCCAGAAATTTAAAACATGATTTTGAGCTATCTGGAGATGTCTGATTTCAATTTCGATCCTAAAAATGGATTTAGAGTGGTCGATTTAGCCAAGAGTGAAGTTTTATCATAAAATGAAGCACTTTTGAAAATTAGGTCAAAAGCTATATAAGGCCCGAAGGGTTCATTTTCAATTCATTAGTCACTTTTGTCTTTAACAATTTGAGAGCTCTAAGAGAGATGGAGAATGTGCTAGTATATTCACATCAATTTGAATGCTCTTGACAATAAAATCAGCCACCAGAGTATGACGCACCTGTAAGTAGTTGAACAACCATCTTGCATTTCAAGTTTTTAATGCTTTGTAGGAGATTTAGGATAAATTTTGATACTTTTTAAGGCTTAGTTCGCCAATCTTCACGCAAGAAATAGTTTCCTCATGCTAGCCTCGATCACCCCTCACATGAAGTTTCACCCAAAGAGGGCTTCCTCACATCGGACACCTTCGCCAGCTCCAGCAAGTTGGCCCTCGATGCCACACAAGAAACCTCCCTCAGCGAGGATTCCTCGCGTGAGAAGAGATAACATCTCGGGCGTAGGAGAATTTTTATGCAAGGACTCTACTTCCTTGCGCAAAAAATTGCTGCAAGATTTGAGGAATTAAGTCCAATTTTATGCAAAACTTGGAAAGTAGAGCATTTGATAGGTAGTTTAGGATAGGCCTATAGCTTTAATTACTATTTTGCTCTGAAAATCATCATGGTCGAGATATTGATCAAGTGTCATTGCTTGCATTGTAGGTTGACTTTCCAGATATCATGTTTTGGTCTCACCACCCAGTCATAGGTAAGGTACTGTAGAGATTGATTGATGCTGAGGGTGCCCACATCAATGGATTGGGCCTAACTTTTCTACATGATATACCTGACATTCGGGTAAATCACGGGCTACTAGGAACATTGGTCGAGCGTTTCCACTTGGAGATGAACACCTTCCACTTGCCTATGGGGGAATTGACCATCAACCTTGAGGAAATCTATAGGATTCTGATGATACCATTCCATGAAGCTCGCATGGAGTACGACATTTAGCCAAGAGAGGGCACACTGGCACTAAGGGCCATCTTTCAGGATGATTTAGTGATGGGTCAGGCCATTTTGTGTGAGGACCTATCAGCTGATATGGAGCTCGACACAGATTAGTAGTTGTCTTAGCATCATTTTTTAGCTACTATCTGATGCCAAAAAGAGGACAACATGGTCTAGAGTGCGGATGGGGACGTAGGTTGCAGTGGATGCTAGAGCGGCCACTAGTGAGATTTGGATGGGGCAAGTGCATGCTCGCATAGATGTACCATGAGATGCATGAGATCATGTATAGGAGTGCATGAGCCATCGCCAAAGGAGTTTTTGTTTTACAGATATGGGCCTCAGAGAATTTCCCTGTATGTAGGCCATGTTTCCATGATAATCAACAGCCCTTTGAGCCGTATATATACAGGTACACTAGACCTATGACTCAGCTAGTGTTGGGTAAGATGGAGTAGAGGCGTGGGTAGATGGATGACGTGGTTGCAATATATGGTGGCAATGGATGGAGACTGAGGTGTGGGATGATGCTCGACATGAGCTCCCTCATATATTATTTTCACATCCACTGATTGGGTGTACCATTAGTATTGTTGAGTGCTTTCTGCTCACATGGGTCTTACAATAGTTTGGGAGGCCTCAAGACATCTCCCAAGTGTACTGTACCTATACCTGATTTGCTGATGAGGTGAAGAAAGGCTGGCAGTCAAGATTAGACCAGGGTAGGTGTATGTTTTATACATGGATACCACTAGCTCAGTGGGATTATTTAGTAGGAGTGACCAATGCAGGGATGATGCATGCATATAGGGATTACATACTAGCACACCCTTACCCTAGATTCACAAATCCAGCTAGCATGGGCCAATGAGTATAGTAGGTATTACAATAGCAGCTTGGGTAGGAGCAGGTTGCACAACAACAATAGGTACAATAGTAGCTTGGATAGGAGTAGCCTAGACATGAGTAGCCTGGATAGCAGTAGAGGGTTCTAAGGCTGAGGACTGGGAAGACTCCCACTCCTCCTAGGAAAATGTGGTCAGATGTAAGCACTGGTGGTAGTGGGACCTAGGATAGGTCCACTAGACAGAGGACCGGGGACACATCTCAGTAGCTACTTGCTGACAAGGGGGCACAGGTTGATGATATAGACATGCATGATCAGGTAGAGTAGGATCAACCTGTGGGAGGGAAAGTTAAATAGTTACAGGAGGCTCTGTGGAAGAGTTGAGAGAGGATCTGGTAGGTACATTAGGAGAGAGATTACTTCCATACAAAAGTCATCATATAGGAGACCTGAGTGGCCAAGAGGGATTGAGAGATCAGAGGGTTGCAAGAAGCACTACCTAGGGCTCAGCTAGAGGCTAGATATGAGGTTGCACAGGCAACATATTATTATGCAGGATATGTCAGGGTAGTATCAGATTTAGCGGAGTAGGTTTTGTCATTTTTAGAGTATGCTCGGGCACAGGTAGTTCCACAAGGACCAGCTCCACAAGCACCACCACAGGGACCACCTCCTCAGGGACCACTATAGGAACCACCTCCTCCACCTCATCCAGGTGGTGATGGGTAGAGTTGGATCTAGAATTTGATATACATTGATGTATTGCCCCATTTTTTGTAGACTCTACTCAAGTGGCACCATTCTTTTGATTGTACTGACATTGATCGATCAACATTTATATGAGCTCAACTTTTGATATCATTGTACTTGTGTATACATTTATTTTATGTTGATGTTTATGAGATGTTTCCTATATGATTACATGTATGGATTAGATATGAGATGCACATGATTCCTTTATGTATATGGTTATGTCCAAGATCATGGTATGCCAAATAGTGGCAATGTAATAAAGAAGTCTTGATTGATAGACTCTTTGAAAAACACCCATAACTTTCAAAAAATATAACATTTTTGAAATTTGAAATATACATCACATTCTATGCTTCACCTAATACAATAATAATAAACAATTCATTTTATTTGATGGCATTTAGACTTAGTTAAGGTGGCGAGACATGAGAGTTTTTATATTCTAGAAAAATTATAGCAAAAAAATCATAATTAATTATTTACTTGGAAAAAAATACAATATTCAAACACGAGTCTACTACTTTTATCTAGAATCTTATAAAAAAATATTATCATTTGATTTTGTTTAATGTGGTTAGACATACACCTACTTAATGCAGTAAATTTCTAGATCTAATTGTGTATGTATTTTTAGCATCAACGTTTCGGATCACACTCTGTGATCCATCATCAGGATGAGAAAGTGCAAGGATGGAAAATAAAAATGCAAACTTAACCTCACACAAGAGAAATATAAAGGGAAGGGGAAGAGTGTACACACAAACCAAAGAAGAGATGAGAGGTAAAAAAGGGACAAAAGGAAAAGATACAGAAATAAATAAATAAATAATAGAAAGGACCCCCTAAGACATCCTAGGGATGAAATGCCCAATATAAGGACAACAAAATAAGGAGTGGGTGAATAGTTAAGAAATAAGACATAAGCATAAAACAAAGAAAAGAAAAAACAAAGAAATGTAAAAGAAAATGAAAGATGGTAATGAAAGAAACCCAAGGAATGAGCTAAAAAACAAAATAAAAAATACACACTAATAAGAGAACATCCATAAAATGAAGCAATAAAATATGCACATATAAGAATGAATATATATATATATATATATATATATATATATATATATATATATATATATATATATATATATATATATATATATATATATATATATATATATATATATATATATATATATATATATATATATATATATATATATATATATATATATATATATATATATATATATATATATATATATATATATATATATATATATATATATATATATATATATGAATGCATCTATAAATCTCAAAGTGCAAATTCAAATAAGAAACTAAATAAAACCCTAAGAATAAGAACCTACGTGTTATCTTTCTAGTCCTGATTGATAGAGTTATTGAAAAATAGCTATAACTTTTAAATTGTTTAACATTTTTTAAATCCAAAATATGTGTCACATTCTCTGATTTTCCTAGTACAAGAAATTTTTTTAAAAAAATTCAATTTGATAAAGTTTAGACTAAGTTAATGTGGTCAGACACAAGAGTTTTTATATTCTAGAAAAGTTGTAGAAGAGAAATCATAATTATTTATTTAATTGAAAAAAAATTACAAAAAAATGTGTCACATCCAGAGATGAGTCTACTACTTACATCTAGAATCTTGTAAAAAAAATATATCATTTGATTGTGTTTAAGGTGGTCAGACATACACCCACTTCATATTTTTTTCTTGAAATTTCCATACCACTACATTGAAATTTGAAAATTTCAACATATAGAATAACTTTTTTTCAAAAAAGGCCTAATATCTTAGAAACCAAATTCATTTTTCTATAGATTCTCTTGTTACATATTTTTGATATAATATTTAGAACTTGTTCATAAACCTAATTTTCTAAATTTTCATTGCCACTTTTGGGCCTAGTTTGGCATACCATGATCCTGCACATATCCATATGCAGATTTTTGATTGATATATGAATATGCAATGTGAAATGCAATCATAGATGGTAGATGAATAAATGCAATGTATGGTTTGATTTATGCTTATAATGGATGTACATGTAAATGAATATGTAGATGTAAAATGTGTGCATATGAGTTTATAGATGCAAATGGAAATGCAATGGATATGTTACTAACCATCTCATGTAGGATATCACAATGGACAACAGGTACTAACCAAAATAATGTTTGAAGATAGAGAATGAGGATCAGACACTTGTGCAGCTAAGATGAGCCCAGGATGAAAGATGAGAACCTTGGTGAATGGATCCAAAAGAAGACAAATGAATTGAGCACCAAAACATTGTCTCAATGCAAGCCTAGAATGAAAATGAAAGCCTAAGCTAGATGCAAACCCTAGGACTCGGTTGTTGGAACCATTAGGTTATCATCATAGAGTTTTTAGTAACGGATAATTGTAGGATGTCATAAAACCCTCACTGACATTGCAATCATGAGAATATGAATATGACATTAGTCTTAGCTTTGTCAGAATGAGGTGTAAGCATTAAGGCACAAGAAGCCAGAATGACCTGAACACCTATTCCTTTTGATTTAGCAAGTTAACATAAGTATCAAAGAATAGTTTCAAGAATGACCTGAATGTTGCTTGCATACAACCATACCAGACATGCGAGAGTTCCTCATTTTTCTAAAGAATGCTCGCAGTGACCCTTACATTCACTTCACAGGACGAGTGTTGGCAATTTCACTTATAGCAAAAAGAAGTCACTCAAAAAGACAAGAAGAACCAACCTCACCAAAGTTTCAATATGAAAGGAGTCAAGGTACACATGGCCATTCAATGCGAGATGAAGGCTCTCATAGTGGACACCCCTCTTATGTGGATCCTTTGGATTATTGGAATTAAACCAACAAACAAAATGCAAAGAAAAGATCATGACCCCAGTCTTCACTTCTCTCAATCAAGTGAGATGTCTTAGAGTTACTCGAGGAGGAATCATAAAGAAAAAAGGAAAAAACACAAAAGAAAACCTCAACACGCTTCTGAGAGTTATGAATCCAATTTTCAATTTCAGTTTTAGTTTTAGCGGATTAATGTCAGATTAGAAGTATATACTGTGAGAAGTCTCAATAGAATGAAGACAGTAGGCAAACGTAGTGAGAACTACTAGTGACTAATGCAAGAGATAATCTCAAGGAGAAATTGGAGTGATAATGAAGTATTTGCAGGAATATGTAGTGAGAACCACTGGTGATTGATAAAAGAGATCCTCAAGGAGAGAGATATGAGACCGAATGAAACATCAAGAGGAAGATGCAGTGAGAACTACTGGTGACTAATGTATGAGGGATCCTCAAGAATAGAGATCTGATAGATAGCTAGGTATTAGTAGGTAGACATAGTGAGAACCACTGGTGACTGATACATAAGAGAGATCCTCAAGGAGAGAAATCTCAATAATAGCTAGTCATCAATAGGCAGACACGGTGAGAACCACTATTGACTAATGTAAGGAAAATCCTCTAAAAAAGGTAGGAAAATACCCCCTAGATTAGGAAGGTGCCCCTAAGTGTGACTAGTTTCAATCCATGTAGAGTCGAGCATAATCTTGAGGGTAATTGAAACCAAGTGCATGAGCTAGCAAACTAAAGAAAGAAAGAAAACTAAAATAGGAAAGAAAAACCATCTTGGAAAAGATTCTATTTTGCTACCATGATGCCTATTTGCCAGGTTTTCATCAATGGCACATTTTTTTATTTTTTGTACTTTTCTCTTTTTTTATTTTTTTTTGTATTTTTGCTTTTCTTCATTTTTTTAATATTTTTTTGAATTTTTTATTTTTTTTTATTATTATCAAGACACCTCTTTACCAAGTTTTCACTAGGATAATAGATGCATCAAAGCATCAGTTTACCATGTTTTCACTAAGATCCATTTTTTTAAGGATATTTTCCAATTTTTAGGATTTTCTGAGAATATATGTATGTACATGAGCATATAGAGAATGTCTCAGCTGTAGAACCACTTCAGGTGTAGAGCATTGATCAGCTCTTTGAGTTGTTCTCCTTCAATAGTAGAGAGTTGGTAAGAACCAGACCCAAACACTATAGTGATAACATTTAGACCAAGCCAGTTTGGTTCAAACTTTCCCTTTTGGATCTGCTACTATTGATTCTTGGGGTTCTCTCTCAAGATGAGATCACCCACTTGGAATTTCCTTGGTCTAATTTTCTTATTGTAGCTCTTAGACATTATTTTCTAGTATTCTCTTAGATGATCGAATATCTTCAATAGTAATGAGGCCCTTCAGAGAGACTCACAATGTGGGAATCTCAACCTCAATTGGTAACATAGCATCCATGCCATAAACTAAGGCAAAGGGTGTGGCCCCTATTGGAGTTTGAATGCTTGTTCTATAGGCCCATAAAGCCAGATTAATTTGGAGGTGTCAATCTCTACCAAATTTGTGAACTATTTTGTGCAGGATCTTGAGGATTGTCTTGTTAGAAGCTTCTGCCTAATCATTACCCTGGAGCTAATAGATCGAGGAACAATGCTTAATGATTTTGAACTTAATACATAACTTCTTTAGATCCTTGTTCTTGAACTACCCCCATTTTCAGTGATTATTGAGGAGGGTAGACCATATCTACAAATGATGTAATTTAGTATAAACCTGGCCACAGATTTTCCATTAGCTATAGTCAGAGGAACTAGCTCGACCCACTTAGTAAAATAATATATGGCAGTGATAATTAACTTTTGTCCTCTTGAAGAAGACAGATGTATCTGACCCACCAAATCAAAGGCCCATTGCTGAAATAGCCAGAAACTGATGAAGGGAATGAGCTCCTTGGTAGGAGCGTGGATTAGATTTCCATGTAATTGGCACTATTTGTAAGATTTGACATATTATGTAGCTTCCATTTCCATGTCTGACCAGTAGTAACCAGCTCTAATAAGTTTACAAGCCAATGTCAGGCCACTCGAATGAGAACCACAAATATCTTCATGCACCTTAGCTAACACATGTTTGGAATCGTTGGGTTCTAGACACCTAAGGAAGGTACCATCGAGACCTTTCCTATACAAGTCATTAGCTACAATGACATAGCGTGAAGCACTATGGATTAGGTGACATTTTTCATTCTGGGTATAAGTGTCAGGGATAATTTGGTCCTAGAGGTAGGAGTGGATATGATGGTAGCAGGATGAATCATGTCCAATGACTAAAAAGATCATCCTATATTTAGGAGTATTGTAGGCTAGGTAGTGTAATGTCTGCACTAGGAATTAATGTATGAAGTCATTTTTTGGGATCTGTAACATGGAGGAAAGAGTGGCCATGACATCAAGTGCTTTATTATCTACTCTTGGAATTTGCTGGAAAGAAATGTGTGCAAAGTACTTTTTCAAATCATCAACCATTCCTTTATAAGGCACCATCTTTTCATCCCTAGTTTGATAGATATCATTAACTTGATTGATGACCAATTGGGAGTCTCCAAAGACCTTAAGTTAATCCACATGCTATTCAACAACTATCTTCATGCCATTAATGAGGGCTTCATACTCAGCAGTGTTGTTTGTGCAAGGAAACAACATTTTATAAGCCTTAGGTAAAGAATATCTCTTTGGTGTGATGAATACTATTCCGGCACCTGACCCCTGTTAGGTGTACGATCCATCGAAGAAAATGGTCCATGTTTGATGTGTAAGAAGCATTATGGATTCATCAAGAAACTCATTTTTCATTGGTTGATGATCCTTGAGAGGAGCTCCTACCAACTGATCTATAATTGCTTGTCCTTTAATGGCCTCTCTCTCTACATACTCAATGTCAAACTCATTGAGTATCATGACCCATTTTGCTAATCTATCCATAAGGGAAGCTTTGCTGAGTAAGTACTTTAATGGATCAATTTTAGCACTAAGTCTTATAGTGTGAGCAAGCATATAGTGCTATAATTTATGTTGAGAAAACACCACTACTAAGAAAGCCTTCTCAATGATGGAGTAATTTGCCTCATATGAAACCAATGTCCTATTGATGTAATAAATGGCTCTTTCCTTGTTATTTTGGTCTTCTTAAGCCAATAGGGCATCTAGAGATGTGTCTGTAGATGAGATATAAAGGATGAGTGGCTTCCCATGAATAGGAGGCATCAAGAGTGGTGGATTTGCAAGATATTGTTTGATATGAGTGAGCTCTCTATCATAGTCTTTGTTCCACTCATAAGTCACACCTTTATGTAGAGTTTTGGTGAATGGTTGTGACTTGTCGGCTAGTTGTGTAATGAAATGCCAAATAGATTGTAGTCTACCTTGAAGTCCTCTCATTTGAATGATGTTCTTTTGTGGAGGCATGTTCATGATAGCTTGGACTTTATCAGGATCTACCTTGATACCTTTAGCAGATATGATATAATCCAATAGCTTGCTAGAAGTAACACCAAATGCATACCTTTTTGGGTTGAGTCTCAGGCTGAATTGTTCCATTCGATCTAGTATAGGACCTATATTTGTAAGATGTGTTTTCTATCGCATAATTTTAGCCAAAGTGTCATCCACATAATCTTCCATTGTTTTGTGCTTCATATTGTGCAAGATCATGGTAACAACCTTTTGATATGTAGCTCCAACATTCTTAATTCCAAAGGGCATGACATTCCAACAGAATGTTCCCGAAGAACATGTGATGGTAGTATTTTCTTGGTCTTCTAGTGTGATCTTTATCTGATTGTAACTAGAGAAACCATCCATTAGAGAATACATTTCATAGCCTATCATCATATCCACAATCATGTCAATATTGGGTAGTGGAAAATCATCCTTAGGACAAGCATTGTTCAAATCTCTAAAGTCTGTGCAAAATCCAATAGACTTATCATGTTTTTTAACTAGAATAATATTAGAGATCCACTCTGCATTATCAATTTCTTTGATGAAACTAGACTTGAGAAGTTTTTCTAATTTGGCTTTAACCAAAAATGCCAAATGTGGATACATATTCTGAAGCTTTTGTTTGATAGGCTTAACGCTTGGTGCAATAGCTATATAATGCATGAGTAGATTGGGATCCAATCTAGGCATATCAGAGTAAGTCCATGCAAAGTTGAGTTTCTTGTTTCAAAAGAAACTGGTGAACTCTTCTTTTTCTTTATTGGATAATGACTGTGCCACATGAATAATCTGAGGTGTAGCTTTTGTACCCAAGTTCACTGGTTAGGTTGGCTCGATTAGCACTGATGATCTTTCTTGAAAATGACTGGGGAGTGTATCAAGTATCGCATCCTTGGGTGCCTCAAAGAGGTTTTCACCCTCAGATACATCTTTTATTTTTACTTTTTTCAGTTCTGACACTGCCACAATGTGGTTTTCACCATCAGAGCACCTATTCTTTTTTCTTTTAATTTTATGACTAAGATACTTGATATCAGCTTCCATCATGTTGATACTATCTTCACTAGTGGAGAACATTATAGGTTTGACAACATTAAGATAACAAGCAAGAGTGTAGTCATACTAGAACATAAGGACTTCACTAGCTAGTGAGGGAGAGTTCCAGTTGATGAGATGAGGATGGCAGAGTGAAAGAGTAGTCGTGGGTTCAAGATCATTCACAATATAGTCATCGAATGCATAGACAAGAAAGTTGAGACCTAAAAAAATCTCATCCAAAGGTGTATTTGAGTCCCTTCAAGACGTCATAGTGGAAGTAGAGGGAATGTTAGTGTTAGTGGAATCACACTTGTCTATCCTAACACTAGACCCTTCACCTACTTCGAGAAGGTTTTCATACACATGAACAATATCTATATCTTTATCAAAAGTGGCATCAAACAGAGAGTCAAACTGATATTCATGTGAATCAGTGATGCTTGATATTGGAATTCCATCAACACTAGTTGTTCCATCTGACTCATCTTCATCTCTCGTAGTATTTATGGTTTTCTAATTTTGTTCTTTCTTGAATTTCTCTTGAAAGGATGATGATATGGATTGTTCACCCTAAACATTAGGATCATCAATTTGCATTGCTCTCCATTGGTTGTATGTAAGTAGATGCATTGATGTGGTGTCATCAAAATCACTATCAATCTCTACTAGATGGATAGGTATAATAGGATCATCTGGTTCTGTAAAGAATATGGCAAGATTGAGAGGAATGGGATAAGGAAAGATGTCCTCGTTAGAGCTATCCTCTGGATTTGCAACTCTAGTAGTATCTTTAGGTTTTGATTGACATTATGGTTCTAGTACAAATTTATTCATCTCTAGATGAAATGGGATCTTCTTGAAGCCAATACCTATAGTATCTTTGGTGCAATGACCTGTGGCTTCAATTGGTTCAAGAAAACCATTATCATTCACCCCTATAGGGCCACTCCCTTTGTAACCAAAGCACTTCATGATTTTGATGGCTTCACTATATGGTTCTTGTTCTAAGTCATGAGTGAGAGTGATTTATTCAGATGTGTCCTTCCCTTTGTAAATCCAAGCTATAATAGCTCTTTCTTCATCTTCATCCTCTAGTGGTGTTGTGGCCCATACAAAGGCACCATCATAGACTATCTGAGGAGAACTGGCAAAGGGTTTATATCTCTTAGAGGGTCTCTAGTAGGAATGTAGAGATGGAGGCAAAGTTGTTAATGATAACACAGGTTCAATTTGATACCCTCCCATGCCTATATCCTTGAGTTTTAGAGTCTGTTCCATTTCTTTGATTTTGGCATCATAGAATTCGGTAGACTCTCTATGAGTTGGAACAAAACTATCTACAAATTGTGTGAGTGTATTGCAAGAATAGTTTGTATTGGCAGGAACTGTCACTTCTGTACCATGGAATGGGAACTTAATACATTGATGATATGTAGATGGGATCACCTACATTTCATGAATCCATGGTCTTCTCAATAGTATATTATAGGCAAGGGGAATGTCTAGAACTTGACAGATGATGTCCCTCTCAGTAGGTCCCACATGGATTGGGAGCACACCCAGACCCTTGGATTTCTATTCCTCTTCATCATATTCCTTGATAGTGATTTTCTTCTGGGCATCTATGCAATCTTCATCATAGCCTAATTGGGTAAGCATCTTAGCAGAGAAAATATTAAGGTCAACACCATTATCTATGAGGATGTGGTAGACGCGCTTTGGGCCTATCATGACTTCAATATGCAAAGGAGAATTGTGCTAATGGCTTAGTGAATGATCATCCTCTTCAAAAAAGGGAAAATAATAAGGCAAGGTCAAGTGACCCACCATGGATTGAAACCGATCAAGATCCAAATTTTTTGGGACATTTTCCTCAGCGAGAGATTTATCAAGAATCTCCCTATGAGAAAGCGATATCTTCAACATCTCAAAGATAGTGATCTTATCTTTGGCACATTTCAATTGGTCTAGAATGCTATAATTAGTAGTACTAGGTGTGGGGACTGATTTTGAGTTCTTGTTGGTAGGGCCAACAACAATTTTATCCACAATTTTCTTAGGTGCGGATGTAGAAGGGTTGAGACCCTTAAGGGTGATCTTCGCATGAGATCGGGTATGAATGTTTGCACAATCCTAAGATGGTTATGGTTTGGAAGATTGAGACCTGAGGCTTCTCAAGACAAATGGATTCTTAGGCTTAGGAGCATCCTCACTCCCCTTGAAGGTGATCACATCACAATATTCAACTCCCATAGGTTTGATCTTATTGATGACATTATCATTAGTAGTGTACGTGTAGTTAACCTTGGCATTGGTATTCTTGGTCTTGGAAGATTCCCCCTTCTCATGAGGTGGAAATGGATCTTTAACTACCTAATGATCTAAATTATTGTTATGGTTTTCCACAATAATGTCACCGTTGTCAATCAGATCTTGGATCTTATGGTGCAGCTAGAGACAAGTAGAAGTCTTATGACCCTTGTTTTGGTGATAATCATACTATGCATTGTCATTCCACTAATGAGGTCATGGTTGTGGATCATAGAGTCATGAATTGTCCAAAGGAGAAAGTATCCAGTTTTGTATAAGAGTCTTATAAACCACGTCAAGGGGTTCTTGTAAGGAAGTGAACTCATGCTTCGTTCGAGAGGCCCAAGGTTTGTTTCTAGCAAATATTGAAGGTGGCTAAGTGTATGTCGTAACCTTCTCAGTGGATTTGACTGCTTGTATACAAGAGGCAAGATTAAAAGTAGGCTTCGAAGGTTTTGGCGTTACATTGTCAACAACTCCATCATTCACCATATCTCTATTTTTATTGACAAATGTACCTTTATCTTTGTTCAAGGAGGAAGATCCTTGCTTGTTATCCTTGTTCAAAGTCAACTCCCCTTTCTTGACCACAAAAGCTTATATTCACACAACTTGCATAATCATACTATTGAAAGTTAGGGGACCTTGTAATTGTACTTGATATCCAAAATCTGGGACAAGATTATCTAGAAAGATGTCATGTTTTTCAAACTCATGTATTTTGCGAGGATATTTCATAGAGAGTTGTCTCCATCTCTAGAGAAATGCCAAGAAAGGCTTCTGTTGTCATTGCTTTAGATCGCAAAGGTCTCAGATGTTAACCAGATGTTGAATATTATGTGAATAGTGTTGAAGAAACAAATTAGCTATCTCATCAAAAGTCTTGACATCCATAGGTAGTCGAGAGAGCCACTCCATAGCTGACCCACCCAAGCTACAAGGAAAGAGGTGCATGAGGTAAGTCCGATCATGTATAAATTCCATGGATAGAGCACCAAAATCCCTCAAGTGATCTTGGGGATTTGTAGTACCTAGGTATTTGTTGTATTTAGGCAGTTCTACACCTTTCAAAAAAGGTGGCATGTGAAAACTTTTATTAAAGGGGAAAGGACAGATGCTCTCCATTGTGAACTATTGTACTTGTTTATCCTTATCCTTCACAAGTTGGATAATTTGGTCTTGCATGTCTTGAATCATCTTTTTCAACTTGGTGGTCTCAATCTCTTCCTCTTTGGCCACAAGCATCTCGACTTGGTAGTCTGGGGGTAATTTGGCTCTTTGTTTGGCCAGCTCGAGAAAATATTTCTCCTTCTCTTCTAGATGGAGGATCTCCATCATTTTAATAAGACCCTTATTGGCTTTCGTAGCATATATGTCATTTTTGGTTATCACGTCATCATCATTACCAAGAATTTTGAAAATGCTTGGGGCTTGATCTTGATTCTAGTCATTTTGAGAGTGATAGTGATATTGTTGCTGGTCATTTTGAGCTTTGTTCTAAGATTGGTTCTAGTCCTGATCATTTTGAGATTGATCATGATGTTGGTCATTCTGAGAATGATCATGAAATTGGTCATTTCAGGATTTTTTATGAGTTTTGATGTATTTTCCCTATTGGAAGTTGAATGGGCCTCCCATATTATCAATGTGGGATTATGCAACGTGCACATATTCAGCATGAGTGGTAATCAATTCGATATGATCAGTAGGTTCAAAAGGGTTGATTGGATCACTATTGTTAATACGGTTGATCCAAGAAATTAGCCTTTCAAATTTTTTCTGATTTGGGAATAGTGGGTTATGTTGTTCTCAAAACAATAATTCGGGTTGTCTTTGAAACAAGGTATTATAACATTGCTGGAAAATTGGTTTCTGATCCAGAATGAGATCTATACTAAACAAATGTCTGACCCTTGGCTAGGTGGTAGGAGATGAAGATGAAGATTGAGGTGAACTTCCTCTTAATATTTTTAGTGAGGAGGAACATGAGGATCCCTCTTGACACTCAGGTTGGATAATGGGTTTGGAATGACCTCTTCTTTGATTACGAGATCTACCTCTACCTTGTCTGATACAACATATGGGGAATATGTTGCCGCTTCTAGTTGTAACAATTATAGACAAAGATTAAGTAATGAGATATGACTTAGGATTATGCTAGAACTCTATCTATAGGAATAGAAAAAAGGAGAGTAAGGCTAGAATAGACACGATGTGAAATGCACCCAGCATGAATCATCAAGAGTATGGCTAGAACAATCGAGATGTGAATATCATGTTGCAAGGTACAAAATCATAATAAGTTAGGATAAATAATTGAGAGAAAATACAAGTTTAAGAAGTAATCATTTGGCTCGCAACTCGAGACACTCAATTTCAAGCAGTGGACAATAGGAGAACAAGTAGACAAACCCCAGGCAAAAATTAGATTATGCAAAAAGTTAGCTAGTCAACGGGAAATAGCTCGTTGTTTTGAAAATTAGGGTATAGTCTCACATGAGGAAGTGTTGGTTTGTGCAAGGAAATGCTAAACTTCACATGAGAAAATGCTGACTCATGTGAGGAAATGCATAGTTTTCTAAAATATCGCATGGGAAAAGTCTAGGGTTCGATAGATTGACACAATTTTCCAGACAAAAATCAGATTTTGGGACACAACATGGACTATTCTCTAATAGAATTTCTAGTTTTTAGACAGTTTGAATCAACAATCTCAGTTTGAATGTTGCAAGCAATCATTTACAAGCATAGAATTTTGAACCAAGCAATAGTGACAAAAGTAGTAGTCGCAAACAGTTCTACCAAGAACAAAGCAACTTGGTAGAATCATGGGCATCTTTGAAATGTTTAATCATGTTGGACAGTTTAAGACTCAAAACAAACACTTAGTTATCCTTACAAAGAAAATGGTAGAGAAGACAAAATATGTGCCTCACAAGTTATGTGCATGCGTTCACCTCACATAGTCGTGTCACCCCCTAGAGGGCACCCATTTTTTTGGTGTTTCCAAAGACTCAATAATATATGTTCAAAGGTTACCCTTGAAATAGGGGCTACTTTCATATACCACATTCAAACATCCAAGTGCATGCCTATGGTGAGAATCTAGGGGAGAGATTCTTCTCCCTCCCTACGTAAAGATTATGTCTCCTTTTAGAGGTGAACCGGGTAGGAAAATAACTAAGAGAGTGTTTAGTGGGCTTCCATCCACACTAACCTTTGATGCCCCCAATACATGTTTGAGACCTTGTAGCCACACCGACACCTGAAAGTCATACACCCCCGCAAACAGGGCTAGGAGCGGTGTCACTCAGTACAAGAGACAAAGCTTTATCAAGATGATAGTTGAAATCTAGAGAAAGAAGTTAACATGGCTTTGGAGTCTTTTGACTCAACAAAGCTTTCTTTATTATAGTGAGGTAGAATCACCAGCAATAGGTGTGTACTCACTTGGGTCTTTCCTGGAGGTTCAACTTTTGGTAGGCCCTCTAAAGGTGACACGGACTTTGGATTAGATCCAAGGGTTAGATTTTCTGATTCTCTTAAAGAGAGAAGAGCATACTTATCTGGCTCTTCACCTTACCCAAACACACAAGACATATTCATCACCGAGCTAACTCCTCTTTAACCAATCTACAAGCTTTTGGGTTTCTGTATCTCTCAAAGAGAGAAGAGCATGATCCCCTAACAAGTAGACGTGCTAAAGATTCACTACCTTTCCTTGCTTCCCTAGGTATCTATTATGCTAGAAAAATTTGGGTCTTGGATTCATCTGTGGGCATCACTTCCATGTTATGAAGATCCTATTACCCTATCCTGCTATCAAGACCCTAAATTTTTTTTAATAAGGCCCTAGTTATACTATGTGAGTAAAAATAGTAAACAAGCACAATGTTTTAAAATAGTCTTTGACAACCATCCTGTAAGAAAACCGTTAGCAAGTCTTGTCTTCATCAACCATCCTCCAGCCCACTGTTATGCTATCAGAAAAATAGAGATATTTAAAAAATCACAGCAAACAAAAAATATTAGAAATTTGCAATAGAAATCACAAAAACTAAATTTTTTAAAGAAAACTAATGGCAAGACTTGCACTAGCAAATGCAACACTACGCATGAGAAAGTGCATGGACCTGGACAAGATTTTTCTTTTTCACGCGAGAAGGTGATAATGAAAGCAGAACTTCATGCGGCACAGCAGGAAAGCTCGCACGAGATTTTGTACATAGTGATGTACAGACATATGATAGAGTGCAAAATTTTCAAAAAAATATTTGTAATAAATGAGGCCAGAAATCAATTTTCTGCCCCACGGTGGGTGCCAAAATGTTTATGTCTGAATGTTGACCTGTAATTCAGCCATAGACTCGACATAGTCATTACTCAATGAATGAATTATGACAATGAATATGAATTATTCACTTCACAATATCAATTGAATCAACTTGTCACCTCTTATTTTGATGGGGTTTTTGAATTTACTCTCAGAATGAGAGCCCAACAACCATAGACCAACTCTAAAATGGACGATTTTAAAATACTAGGAAGAGAATTGCAATTAAACTAAGAATGAGAATGCAAATTTTAATCAAGAAATGGAGATGCAAAGTAATCCAAGAAGCTTGAAAATGAAAGATGAGAATTAATCTAAAACATAGTAAGAAAACTAATTAACATGAGAGTGAAAAATTATGCTAAAATGAGAATTACTCTAAAATGCAATATTATGAAAGCCTAAGAAATATCAAAGTGAGACAAATATTCGCTATAGTTTTAGTGCTCTCAAAATTACCTCCCAAATGATGAAAAAGAGGCTCATAATCTAGAAGAGCCCAGGTGAAGGATGAAGAGTTTCTTGGAAAGAAATGGCCGACTCTTCATCTGCTTGGAGGAAGGTGAGACAAATTGGACATATTATTTAATAAATTAAATGAAATATTGCCACATGGGTGGCCTTTCAAATTATTTGAATTAATAAATCCAAATGGGAGTATTTCATTTAAATAGCTAAATAACATTTAATTTCTTTGATGTGTATTAGCTAAAGGGGGTGGAATTAATTTAATTAAAAGCACTAGAACTTTAGAATTAAATTAATTAATCATAGGGATTATTTAGCCAATAAATGTCATGCATTTAAGAATTAAATATAGTGTATGATTAATGCAAATTTAGGGTTTTTTGCATTTGACACCAAGTCAAATAAAGTCAATTAGGAGACAAGATTGCCTAGTACAATAGGACTTCGATGATGTAGAAATTTGGAGAAATACACCAAAATTGATTAGAATTGTAAGGTGCCAATTTTTGGGGTATTACAATCATCACACATTAGAATTGTAAGGTTCCAATATCACAAACACTCTACTTGGTCACATAGACCTTCCTCTGATGGTTCTACAACTCACACACTCTACTCTACTCTTCTTTATCAACCATGAACCACACTCAAGCAATCACAAATGACTTCCTATAAGTATCTTTCCTCTAAATGATATAATCAAGTTAGCCTATTAGAACCACCTTGAAATTAGATTAGAGAAACCATAACAAACTCCAACAAACATTCTATCATCTCTACTATGCATGCAACACATTCTGGGACTTTTCCAAATAAGATAAATGTAGACGCATGCTACACACTGTTGGCTCTACCAAAACAATTGGATCTTTTTCCACAAGCTGAATTAACTCATGTGCTCTTAACCAAATTTCAATAACTCTCCTCTAAGCGTAACTCCAAAGGTGCATACCCTAAAGATAGGCGCTACTCAAGAACCAATAAATTCTTTGTCGGCTCTTCTGAATAAACATAGGAAACTGCTACTGGTAAATAGTGACTACATAACTTCACTTCTACTAAATATCTAACTATGTGTCCATAACTACAACATCAATGATATGTCTTAAACATATATCTAAGGGTGCAAGCCTTCATAACAACTGTATAGACAACTGTGAACAAAACATTGTCTGTTACTCTTTCATGAACACTACTAAGACAAGCTGCTATCTAACTATTTGTACTAACAGTTAACCTCTGCACCCATGATATCATGTCCATGCAACATATATTGAAATCTTACTGCATAAGACTTCCACGCATGCTACTTTCCATATGTTGTCATCAATGATAAACATACAATTAGTATTGGGCTGCTGGAAAATCTCCAACAATCTCCCCCTTTAGCATTGATGGCAACATGTGGAATGAAAAGCCACCACCAACCCAAATGAACATTTATTTTATAACATTCTCCATTTCCTCTTTAAAACTCCCCAAAAGATGAATCCTTCATCTGCTACAATATTTTCCAACATTCTCCATTTCCTCAACTGAACTGCTGTCACAAATGAATACTACTCCCCCTAAGTATATTACTCCTTCTATTATTCATGACTCTATATATTACTCCACCTTTGACATCAATTGCAAAGGGCTCCATTCATTTTAAGCACAGGTACTACTCTTGAGGTAGAGTAGTCTGTTGATTGTTGGCAATTTGGCTGAGTTGATTACATAGATGTTGTCATTATGGCAACATATGATCCACATGAAGATCGTATAGGTTAGAGAGCAAGTATGACAGAGCACAATCCAAATTTGTCTAAGTGTGAGATGGTATTTTCACCAGTGTACCTGGACATAGTTTTTGTTTGTGATGTTGATTGGAGTAAGTTCAATGCTTGCACACTTGAACATAGACTCTATGATGACTATTGAACACCTATCTTAGATGGCAAGTTAGTATAGCATGTACAGAAGAAGTTATGATATTTTTACTGAAGACAAAGTCAAGCCGACATGATAGAGTATGAAGATAGAATTAGTACTACCTCAGAGAGAAAGTATGACAAAGTGCAATGCAAATTTGTCTAAGTGTGAGATAATATTTTCACCAGTGTACTTGGACACAATTTTTGTTTGTGATGTTGATTGGAGTAAGTATAGTACTTGGACACTTGAACATAGACTCTATGATGACTATTGAACACCCATCTCAGAGTGCAAGTTAGTACGCCATGTACGAAAGAAGTTATGATAGTTTTACCGAAGACAGAGTCAAGCCGACAAGACAGAGTATGAAGACATAGTTAGTAAAGAGTTAAGGGATTATTTTTTTTATCAAAATAATGACTTAACAATATAAAGGGACAACATCCTAGATGTTAACTCTTGGATAAAGTTATTTGTATAAATGTAATTGTAATTGTAAGAAAAGTATAGTTGACAATAGTGATGTATGATGAAGTAATGAAGTGTAATGAAGCAGTGATATGATTTGAAATATATGATGCATATGTAATAGCAATAGTGAAAGAGCAGTGAAGAGATATTGATGCAAGCAGTATAAGGTTATGTACCTTAACCTATTTTTGTAATCAATGTATATTGTACATTACTTGTTTGGGCAGTGGGCTCATCTGGTAATCACATTTTGTACTACCAACTCCTAACAGGGTTGAGGCTTCTAACAAGGCCTATAGTCCCTTAATCAAGACTGATACACTATATGCTTGTAATAGACTCCTAACAGGGTCAACATCCTTAACAAGATACTTTTGATTAGTAGATCTTTGTGGGTACCATCCCCACCAAGGTTTTCCTTTGGCCAGGGTTTCCTCGAGAACAAATAATGTGTTATGAGTTCTTTAGTTTTATTGCTATGCATGTTGTTTAGCTTCTGTTATACATGTATAAATATAATCTATTATATCCATAATTGGGCAAAAGATAAAGTTTGTAGAATACTGATTCACCCCCCCGTCTCAGTATTCCCTATTTCTAACATAGTCAACCTTCCATCAGTCCCTAAGGATTGATGCCTTTCCTTCTTTCTTCTAAGAAGAATGAGGGAAGGGAATTACTCCCAACTTCTCCCTAAGATACTTAAAGGTATCCTTAGGTAAGGGCTTAGTGAATATGTCTACCAACTAATCTTTAGTACTCACATAGTCCAGCTTGACTTCTTTCTCTACCACTTTCTGTCTTAGGAAGTGATATTTGATCTCAATGTGCTTTGTCTTTGCATGCATTATAGGGTTCTTCGACATATTGATAGTGTTAGTGTTATCATAGTGAATAACAATAGGATAATCAATCTGAGTTCTAAAATCTTTTACCATCTACTTGATCCAAATAATTGTAGAACAATTCAAGGCTGCTGCAACATACTCTGCATCTGCTGTTGAATGAGAAATACAATTTTTTTTCTTGCTTGTCTAAGTGACAAGTCTATCACCAAGAAACACTGCTCCACCGGATGTACTCTTTCTATCATCAACACATCCTACCCAATTTGCATTAGTGTACACATGAAGCTCAATATTTTCTAAATTAGGATACCATAGACCATAGTCTATAGCGCCTTGCAAGTATCTGAATATCATTTTTACTACCATAAGGTGAATTTGTTTAGGCTTTGTTTCAAATCTTCCAATAATGCCAAATGCATTGGATATATCATGTCTAGTCTGAGTAAGATAAGTTTTCCAATCATAGACTTGTACAATGTAATATCAACTGCTGGTGAGTCATCTTCCTTTGTAAGCTTGCATCCAGTAATCATAGGTGTCCCTACTGGCTTGCAATCATCCATCTTGAATTTATTTAATATTTCCTTCACATACTTGGAATGATTAATGAATATACCTTTCTCTGTCTGTTGCACATTCAATCCCAAAAAATACTTGATAGGACCAATCATACTCATCTCAAATTCATTCTGCATCTCCTTAGCCAATTCAACACTAAGTTTTTCATTACCTCCAAAGATAATGTCATCAAAAAATATAGCTACAAGTAACAAACCTTCAGATGTCTCTCTAATGAATAGATTACAATCTACCGCTCCTTTCTTGAATCCAATCTTTGTTAGGTATCCATCTAGTCTTTCATACCATGCTCTAGGGGCTTGATTAAGTCCATAGAGCACCTTCTTCAATCTTCATACCATATCAGGTCTATCTGATAAGGTGAATCCTTCTGGCTGCTCAATGTATACTTCTTCATTCAAATCTCCATTTAGGAATGCTGACTTGACATCCATCTGATAAAATTTGAAGTTTTTGACTGTAGCATAAGCTAGAAATAGCTTAATAGCTTCTAGTCTTCTCACAGGTGCAAATGTGTCTGAATAATCAATGCCTTCTCTTTGTGCATATCCTTTACATACTAACCATTATTTGTTTCTTACTACTATACCATCTTCACTCATTTTATTTCTAAATATCTACTTTGTTCCAATCACATGTTTATCACTAGGTCTTGGGACCAGTTCCCAAGTGTCATTCTTAATAATCGGATCAAGTTCTTCTTTCATAGCATCATGCCAATCTGAATCATTACAAGCATCTTCAACACTTAAAGTTTCAATTTGAGATAGTAAACATACTGCATCACTGCTAGCTGAGTTTTTTTCTTATGATCTAGTTAAGACTTTCCTGCTCTGATCTCCAATAATATCTTTCTTGGAATGGTTTCTAGATGTAAACTTTGAAACTTTAGCTGATGTAGAATCATCAACCTTATGGGTGTCTTCTTCACTAGTCTCGGGGTCATTGAATAACACATTAATACTATCAAACATTTCTTCAATAACTATCTCACTAGAAGAGGGTCTGGGTTCTTCTTCAATCATGGGTGAGTAATCATGATATCTTTCTTGAACCATAAAATTTTTATGAATCTTAACATGGGAACTTTCAATGATCTTTTTCAATCTTAAATTGAAACATCTGTAAGCTTTACTTTTAGTAGAGTAACCAAGGAAAATACCTTCATCACTTCTTGGATCAAACTTGCCTAATACTTCATCCCTCTTGATGTAGAAATTTCTTCCAAAGATTCTGAAGTATTTTACTATGGGAACATTACCAAACCATAGTTCATATGGTTTTTTGTCAATGCCAGGCCTTAATTGAATTCTATTGATGGCGTAGACTATTGTATTGACCGCGTCTCTTCAATAGGTGTGTGCAAATTTTCCTTCTATCATGATGGTGTGCACCGTGTCAAGGAGGATCCTATTCCTTCTCTCTGTATTTCAATTTTGCTGAGGTGTTCTAGGTGCACTTAATTGTCTCTTTATGCCATGTTCTTCATAGTACTCATAGAATCTGTCAGAGGTGAATTTTCCTCCTGTATCCGATCTCAAACATTTTATCTCTAGTCCAGATTCATTCTCAACCTTAGCTTTGAATATTTTGAACTTATCAAATGCTTCTGACTTATCTTTCAAGAATGCAACCCACATCATCCTAGTATAATTATCAACAAAAAAAATGAAATACCTTTCTCCATAGTATGATCTTGTTTGAGTTGGTCCACATAGGTCTGTATGAATCAGATCCAACTTGTTTTCTGATGAATTGTGCTTGCTCCTGAATGACTTCCTCACATGCTTTCCCATCATACATTCCCTGCATATAGTATCAACCGGCTTTGCTATGCTAGGTAGGTCTCTTACTTCCTTAAAATTGCTTATCTTTACTATGTTATCAAAATTGATATGACATAGTCTTTTATGCCACAACCAACTATCATCAACTTTAGTAACAAAACAACTTGCTTCTGAATTGAGTTGAAAAACATTACCTCTTATCTTTGAGCCTGATGCAATCATAACACTGTCCTTTTTGTTAATGGTGCATTTGTCATCTTTGAACTCCAACTGATATCCTTTTCCAAGTAATTGTCCAACACTGAGAAGGTTATGTTTCAAACCATCAACATAGAGAACATCATCAGTACTGTTCTTTCCATCCAAAGTGATGGCTCCTCTACCAACTACTAGTTTAGGAGTGTTGTCTCCAAATCTAACCATACCACCATTGTATTTGTCTAGATCAACAAATCTTCCTTTATCACCTGTCATGTGATGTGAACAACCACTATCTATAATCCAGTCTGTCCTTATATCTGCTTGGGAAATCAATGCTAGCTCTTGTTTCTCTTTCACATTTTTATGTTCTATCATATTATTCATTTTGTCTACAATAGAAATGAATCCAATTTCTTCTTCATCTGAAACTCCATCTCTAGCAAAATAACATTCCTTAGAGTACTTAGGCTTGTAATCCTTTTTGAACTTTCTAGCTCTAGTAGGACACTTAGATGTTAAGTGACCTATCTTATTACATGAAAATCACTTGAATGGTAATTGACCTTCATATTTTCCTTTTCCTTTCTTTTCCCTTTTGACAATCATAGCAATAAAATCATCTAAAGTTTTCTCATCATCATCAAAATTACCAAAAGTGTTTGCAGATTTCTTACCATGAATTTTTTCTTTGAAGGCTGTCTCACTTTTGGGTTCTATCTAAAATCTTTAAATCTCAAAAGCTGAGATTTTGCTGATCAAGGTCTCTCTCTTGAAATTAGATGTAAGTTGCATGGTCTCATCAAGGATGTTGATCTTGCTTTCATATTTTGGAGTGAGAGTAGTCATCAACTTGTCCATAATATCTTCCTCTAAGATTTCTCCACCATTGTTCCTCATTCCAACAATTGCTTCATTGATCCTTTGATTATAAGCTCTGATGTTTTCTTTGGGCAACATCTCTAATACATTGAATCTTTTCTTCCAAGTTTTTCTACGTGCATCCTTTGCTTGTTTGTCTCCTTCAAATATGTCTGCTACGTACTTTTATATCTTTTGGGCGGTGTCTACCTTCTTTATTTTTGAAAATTCACTATCAAAAAGAGCACTAATAAGGGCTTCTTTGGCAATAGCATTCTGATGAAAAAATGTCTTTTGTGTTTCAGTAGCATCATCTTATCCAAGATCTTCTAGGGTAGGGATCTTGGCTACTTTAATAGTAACATTAAAAACTTCAAAACCAATGTACTGAAGATGAGTCACCATCTTGTTCTTCCAATCAAGATAATTCTCTCCATCGAACTTAGAACTCTCTTTCCTAAAGTATGCCATCTGATCAACCTCAAGCTATTAAACTTTCTCTCCGAGGCACTTGGCTCTGATACCAATTGTTAGGAGTAGTCCCAAGAGATAACTGAGAGAATACATGAACATAAAGTAGAAACACAATGAAAGAATACATGAACACAACACCAATATTTTGGTTATGGGGAAACCCAAATAGGTAAAAACCCCAGTGGGACTGGATACCCACTAATATCCTCTACTAGTGTATAATGATCATTGTTAGAAGATCCTTTACACTGTTAGGAGTAGCTTTACAATATATTAAGTATAGTAGACCTGGTCAAGGGTCAAACCCTGTTAGGAGTCTTTTACAATTGTCCCTGTTAGGGGAGAGGATGCACTGTTTGAGAGCTCATTGTTCAAAGGGGCAAAGTCTATAACCTTATGAATAATAGATACACACTATATCTAGATCTTGGTGAGCTGCACTTTGACTACTATCTAGATTAGTTCCAATGAATATCACAAACACTCTACTTGTTCACATAGACCTTCCTCTGATGGTTCTACAACTCAGACACTCTGCTCTTCTCTTCTTTATCAACCATGAACCACACTCTAGCAATCACAAATAACTGCCTATAAGTATCTTTCCTCTAAATGATATAATCAAGTTGACTTGTTAGAACCACCTTGAAATCATATTAGAGAAACCATAACAAACTCCAACAAACATTATGTCAGCTCTACTATGCATGCAACACATTCTGGGACTTGTCCAAATAAGATAAATGTAGATGCACACTACACACTGTTGACTCTACCAAAACACATGGATCTTTCTCCACAAGCTGAATTAACTCATGCACTCTTAACCAAACATCAATGACTCTCCTCTAAGCTTAAATCCAAGGGCACATACCCTAAAGATAGGTGCAACTCAGGAACCAATAAATTCTCTAGTGGCTCTTCTAAATAAACACAGGAAACTGCTACTGGCGAATACCGACTGCATAAGTTCACTTTTACTAAATATTTGACTATGCATCCATAACTAAAAGATCGCTGATATGTCTTAAACATATATCCAAGGGTGCAAGCCTTCATGACAACTGTATGGCAAACCATGCATATAACATTGTTTGTTACTCTATCAGGAACACTGCTGACACAAGCTGCTATATAACTGTCTGTACCAACAGTTAACCTCTACACCCATGATATCATGCTAATATCATGTCCATGTAATATATACTAAAATTTTACTACATAATACCTCCACGCATGCTACTTTCCATATCTTGTCATCAATGACAAATGTACAGTCAGTACTAGCCTACTAGCAAATCTCCAACAATTAATTCTAATTGAAAAATTGTATTTCTTCATTTACTTAACCACAAAGATCTAGACCACATAGACTTCTAGATATAACTGCAAAAAACCAAATTAGTATAAACTATTATCTTCATAAGATCATATAATACACAATTATCTTTGATTCTTTTCATTGTCTTCCACTACATTGTAGCACTATTTTGAATATATACTATACTATAGCTCTGGATACATACCTATATTTTATTGTTTTGATTATCTTCCACTGCATTCTAGTACTACTTTGTATATAGATTTTATTGTATATTTAAATTCACACCCATCTTGTACTATTCTAAAGGTTCAATACACTAAAACTTATTTGTCCAAGAATGAAGGAAAAGAAAACTTTTAGATCACAATATTTGAGCAACCACAAATACCTTAGGAATACTATATTTTCATCAATGACATCATACAACCAAGCATATATTTTAGACAAGGTAAAGTTTTAGTATGTGCCTAAAAAAGGGAAAACTGCTAATTTTTTTACCAAACCACTATCAAATGATACTTTTGATTATCTCCAAGAGAAGATGGGGATAATTTCCCCTCCTTATCAAGCTAAATGCATATGGGTGTGCATTGGTCTAGTGAACTTCATACATATTTATTAATCTATACTAATGATGGTGGTTCCCTCTTAGGGGGAGATAAGTATAGGTGTGAGCTAAAATGTATATCTCAAGGGGAGCTAGGTAGAATGAATATTTGTGCTATTTATCTATCATTTTCTATTGAAGTCAAAGGGGGAAAGTGACTAAAATTTGAGGAAGAAATGTTCTAGTCCCTATTATTTTTATTTGTTTCCATCAATGACCAAGGGGTATATTATGATAGTATTAAGTAGAATGAGTTAGTTTGGGTAAGTGATGAATCAATATGGTTGTCATTGATGTGAACATACTATCTACGTAGTAGTGCTGAGAATATTGCTTTACATACTAGATTCATATTACAAATATAATGATGTAATATTCACATGTTATTGGAATGTGGTTAAAGTTTGTGAATTTAGTTTTTTGTACTTTAGATCGTAGTATAGTGGAAAAAATATTTTTCTAAGAGTATGTTTGATAGTTTTTTGTGATTCATATTTCTTTGCATAATTGATTGTGAAAGAATAATTTTGGAAGTATTTTTTTAATGTTCCTAGATTCATTATTTCCTATTGGAAAAAGAGTTTAGATTGTAGAGACATGGTTTCAATGTTTGATGGTGTGGTTACTCTAGGTTTGGTTGACCTCAGGTCTTTACACTTCAATTAGGTATCTTGGTGGATGTAATATGATACGTAATGTGTATATGATAATATTTTTGGTGTCAAATAAGGTGTGTTTTGGTCTATTTCTCATATCTTTCCACCTTAAGAATGTTTAGTTCCAACCTAATTCAAATTGTGTTCAATTAATTGCTTGGCCAATAGTGGGTGTCTCTACAACTATGAAGATGGTATAAATAAAGGATGAATAATTTAATATTAAGACTAGTATATGTGTATACTTGTGTGAGCATTCTGCAAGTGTGTGCATGTGAGATGAATATCTATGACAAAAGATTTGTCTCCCTTTATGTATAAGATATTCTAAATTGTGGTACATAGAAGTGTGAAATTTTATGTGTCAGCTACTAGAAGAAGTGATCCAAAGGTGTCTGGATATTTATCAATTGCATTGTAGATGTATTTTAGTGGTGGATCTATTCTCTTTTATCCTTCTTCATCCACACAATGAGCCTGATTTCTTCACGAATTGATCCCTTCAGTAGTGAACCTTTGACACTAGACCTTTATTTGTAATTTACTTTAACTGATGTTCATATATTTTAAAATTAATCTTCTTTGTAGTTTTTACCTTAAAAAGATTTTCTACGTAAATCTAGTGTTTCATGTGTTTGATGGTTGCCACAATTTTCATGTTTACATCATTTCATATTTAAAGGATTATAATAAGTTTGGTGGAACTAATTATAAGGTTTAAAATTTTATAAGTTTTCTGGATAATCGAACGAACCCCAGTCTTAGTGATCTTGGGCATTAAAAAAAAACATGAGGAGATGGTACGAGGGGGGTACGGGGGATTTGGGCCATGCCATTAATATCCACCGGTATCAAACTTCAATGAACTCCCAACACATTGAACCACCTTCTTGAACTTCTTATTTTTAGTCCCATGGGGTTGCATGAATCTATCATTATCTTCCCCTCTTCCTGAATGACTCAAGATTTAATCTCATTATGAGCCACATTCAAGCAAAGGGATGGTTCTCCTTCCTTAAAACCATGAAAATTGCCTCATTTGCTGCTCCAAAAATTCATCCTCACCATCAATATTAGAGAAAACAATATTATACTTTGAGATTCCACCATGATCCATATAGAAAATCCCTACAGGTACCGTTAACCCATAGTCATGGTCACCATTATAAATTCCCTAGTTAATGTCACCTTCCTTAAAATGCTTTCTTGTTATTACAGAGAGCCAAGTCAAAGCAAATAGGAGGGTAACCATTCAATGAAGAGAAGCCAAAAACCTTAACATTGTTGGTAGGTAGGGGATGCAAATCCATTTCTCTAGCCTTTAGAAATTTCAAAAGGCTTCATACACCATGTAAGCAATATCATAACAATTTTTAATATATATTGGCCAAGTTTGAATTCGAGTAAATTTCAAGTTTATCTAGGATTAATATCCTTAAAAACTAAGACCTATAGTAAATATTTATTAGTCTTGAAAAATTGACAATATAGGATGTGAAAAAAATGTTTATTTGAGAGGAAGTTTGTCCTTTTACAAATTAGTAACTTGAATAGAATAACTCAGGATTATAGAATGAATCCAAATTTTAGATGCGGGTATTTGAGGTCTTATGTTGTTGAAAATAGTGGTAAACTATGAAGAAATTAAAAGCTTAAAGCTAACAAAACCTTAATTATTTATAGAAAAATAAACTCATCAATATTTTGAATGATCTCCATTTGAACATGTTGTTTATCATAAAATGAGTAGGCTTGAAGTATTCCATAAATTGATGAATAAATGAGGCAATGACGTACATATTTATTTAGAAATTGTAGTTACAACCTTAGGGAAAATCTCTTTGATAAATTCAAAAAATGAATATAGAGAACAAATGGAGGATTATAGGATATACATGTTGTTTGCAATATATATATATATATATATATATATATATATATATATATATATATATATATATATATATATATATATATATATATATATATATATATATATATATATATATATATATATATATATATATATATATATATATATATATATATATATATATATATATATATATATATATATATATATATATATATATATATATATATATATATATATATATACACACACACACACAAGCATATATGTGTGTGTATACACACACACCATGGTTAGGGTTAGGATTAGGTTTAGAGTTCAAGTTATGATCTTGTTTAGGACTAGGATTTAATAATTGGTGAAGGTGGGGATAGAGTTAGTGTTGGTGTTAGCGATGTGAATAAGGTTTAGAGTTATAATTATGCTTAGTGTAAGCAATTATATTTTGGTTAGTATTATGATTATGGTTAGGGTTAGGATTTTGATTAGGGTTAGGGTTAAAGTTACATTTAGAAATATGGTTAGTTTTGTGGTTAGGATAATGGTTTAGGTTTATATCATGATTAAGGTTAGCATTGGATTTACAATTTAAGTTATGATATTGTATGCAAAAGAATAAACCTACATATTATACCTTCAATATCTCTTTTGTGTGCCAATTGCACTCTAACGTGTGATAGATAATGATATGACTCGCTTTCATCTAGAATAAAAATAGTGGACTTTAGAAACGAATAACTTTGATTAGAAGATAAAAATCAATTTCATTTTGATTTCGATGGAACCATTCAAAACAAATTGTCTTCACTCTTTTTTTCATCCGGACAAAATGATGGACTTATCTTCGCGTCCCCTCACGTTCCGGATGCACTTGTCTCAATTGAGAACTAACGTGTAACAGTCAATTTGCGTTTATGACGTGATCAATTGCGTATTACGGAGTGGGACGTGTGTTTTGGTAAACCCTTCATGTAGAATTTCAGAACGCATTACCGTGGAATCCACGGCACTACTTGGACCAAGTTCGTTCATACAGCAGCATGTTCGTTTTCTATTTACAATACAAAAATAGAAATACAGATGCTATGGTTATCGAGATGGCGATGAAATGTTTGGTCCTAGCAGTTGCTGTGACTATTGCAGTGAATAATTGCAGTTCATTAGCACTAGATGGTGGAGATTCGCTTCTACTGGGAGATTCGCTGGCTGGAAATCATACGATAATATCAAAGAATAGGACGTTTGAATCGGGATTTTTCAATCCGAGAGGAAGGAGTAATTGGTACATTGGTGTCTGGTACGCGCGAATGTCTCCGAAGGTCATAGTTTGGGTTGCCAACAGAGATAATCCTGTCACAAGCATGCCCGCCGTTCTGAAGTTTTCAAGTGACGGTAGTCTCAGAGTGTTTAATGGAAAGGGCCGATCACTGTGGTCGACTGATCTTGGTGTAAAAGGATCGAGGGCAATGATTACAGACGCTGGTAACTTGATTATGCTGGGTCACGGCCAGAACGAGTCTGAGATTGTTTGGGAGAGCTTCGCGCAACCAACAGATACGTGGTTACCTGGAATGAAGCTATGGAAAGGGATGAAGCTAACTTCATGGAAGACTTCTCTGGATCCTGCAACTGGGCCCTTCTCTCTACAAATGGACATGTCTCCAGGAAAGACGCAAATGCTGATGGTTTATGACAACAGTGTTCCATATTGGTCGAGTGGAGAGTGGACTGGGAATAGTTTTGTGAACGTTCCGGACGCGTATGATCCTAATAGATTCGAAATGTCCTGTGTGAGGCTTTCTCCTTCAAGAATTTACATCAATTTTAACGTATTCCGGCAAGGACATACCCTGACAGGACGGATCCTGGTGGATGAGAAGGGTGAAGTAAAGTTAAGCGACTGGATGGATGATGAGACTTGGACTCAGCCGTGGTCGATGCACCGAGGTCAATGCAGTGTGTATGATATGTGCGGGGCAAATGGATTGTGCAACGCGAATGATGTGTGTAGTTGTGTTGAGGGTTTCACGCCCAAGCGTGACACTCAAAGTTGGTGGTCAAGTGGGTGTGTTCGGCGAACACCCCTGCAATGCTCTGTCACAGAGGGCACCGCCGACATCTTCTTGGAATCCAAGAACCGAAACTTGGCTGAAGAAGAAACTGTTTCCTACAAAAATAAGTCAACAATGCAAGGGTGCAGGAGTGCTTGTCTCAACAATTGCTCCTGTACCGCTTTTGCTTTCATTATTTCTGAAATACCAGTCTGTAGACTCTGGTTTGGGGATTTATTCAAAATCCGTGTTTCATCTGACAGCCAATCCATCTTCATTAGGCTGGCTGCTTCCGAGTTGCCACAATCGGCACCAGAAAGAAGCAGGAAAGCCCCCGCATTTTACATTTTATTTCCTTCTGTTGCGGCTTGCTGTGTTGTTTTATCTCTCCTTTTGGCCACATTTATTTTGTGGAAATGTCGAAGACAGCGGAAGAAAAGCGCAGAAGAGGACGTGCCAATAATGCTCAAAACATTCACTTACAAAGAGCTGCGAATTGCAACCGAAAATTTCAAGCATAAACTGGGAAGTGGCGCATTCGGCTCTGTGTTCAAAGGAACTCTGTTGGACAGCACGCTTGTGGCGGTTAAGAGATTAGAGGGTTCTGGAAGAGCAAAAAAACAATTCCGTGCAGAAATAAACACCATCGGGACAATACAACATGTGAATTTGGTAAGGCTTTGTGGATTCTGCGTGGAAGGGTCTAGAAGGCTACTTGTGTATGCCTACATGCCAAATGGCTCTCTAAATTCCTCTCTCTTCTGTGAGGAGGAAGAAGCAGAGAAGGTGTTGGATTGGAAGACCCGTTTTGAGATCGCACTGGGCATTGCACGAGGATTAGTTTATCTCCATGAGGAATGCAAGGATCAAATCATTCACTGCGATATTAAGCCTGACAACATTCTTCTGGATGACAACTTCAGACCGAAGATAGCTGATTTTGGCTTGGCTAAGTTGGTGGGCAGAGATTTCAGCCGTGTATTGACAACCACAAGGGGAACTCGAGGTTACCTGGCACCAGAGTGGATAGAGGGCCTTCCTATCACTTCCAAGGTGGACGTGTACAGTTTTGGTATGACGTTGCTGGAAATTATATCGGGTCGTAGAAATCTAGACTTGGAGGTGGAGGAGAGTAGGTGGTATTTTCCTACCTGGGCTTCATCTCAAATTCAGAGGGAAAACATAATGGGCCTGGTGGATGCAAGGATAGCAAGTGAAGCGAATATCGAAGAGGTGAGAAGAGCCGCTGTGGTTGGGGGACTGTGCATTCAAGACGATGAGAATCAGAGGCCGACTATGGGTGAAGTGGTGAAGGTATTGGAAGGTAAGATGGATGTTCCTGTGCCACAAATTCCGAGGTCTTTACAGGTGTTAGTAGACAATGATACCTTAGCTCAACATCCTTGCACATCAAGTGGCGCTACGTCCACAGAGCAATGGTTTTAGCGAATTGTAATTTCTAGCATATTCAAAAATTATGTAGAAGATGTCCGAATATAATATAGTTAGTATCGTGTCCTTTGGAGATCATCTTGAGTTTCTCAAGATTGAGTGGCCGACTATTAGGAGTCTGAGATCCCTTTGTTGAATTTTTGTGTTTTTGTTGTTTAATTCTTAGAATTTTTGTGTTTTTGTTATTTAATTCTTAGGATTCTTATTTTTGGGTTTTTCTTAATGTTATATTTTGTGAGAATTGTCTCTCGTCTTATGGCTGACATGTAATGGTTTTGTATGTCTTGTTTAAATAATGGAATTTATAAAAAATAAATATGTTTGTACTTATTTATTTATTTTCAATGATATTCATTTAAATTCAATAAAAATATATTAACACTTTCATATTGAAGGCATACAAGTTATGCTTGATACACTGTGATTGGTTTAGATGATACCTTGTTACATATATCTTAAAGTTATTTAAGTGGGGTTTACTTAACATTTATATTGGTAACAAACTTTTGATTGTTTAAAAGATTTGAAATACTAACAAATCTAAAGAAGACCTTGTCCTAGTTCAATTTCAATATTACGAAAAAATATGCTTACAATATTTTATTTCTGTGTCTTACCTTTGAGAATGCATATTGAAACTTAATAGAGAATATTTTTATTGGTTATATAAGAAATTATAAAGGTTGACAGATTAGTTTGTAATTCTATCATTCTTACCTGGTCTGACACAACATTGTTTATTGATAGAATAATTTTTACAAGAGGTTGTGACTATGATACACATATTTTAAAATTATAATATAAAATATTCTATTAAATATTATTTTAAACTATTAATTTTTTCCTTTTAATAATAGATTGTACATGTTTAAGAATAAAATATCCATAAAAAATAGTACATAAAAAAATAATCTTTTATTACTATTTAAAAGATATTAAAATATTTCTCGTAACCATCAACGACTACATTTTCTTCTTAATTTATTGTCATAGTCACTTTCCTCTTTCCATTATTACTATAGAAAATTTAATAGTCTTACATCTATATTGATCTATAGAGATGATAGTCATTAATCCATATTATCAACTAAATTGAATCATAATGAAAAGCTATAATAAAATCTTGTTTACACCCAACTATAACGATACGTTTACAGAAACTATACTTTCTTAAATACAAAGATAAAAACTCTACTAATATTATAATTTAACTGAATTAAAAATATACAAGTATAAATGGAATTATAAATCAGGAGAACACTAAAGATCACTCTATATTATTATCACTATAAAATAGGGAAAAAAACATTTAAAATGGTCTATTGCCCTTTTATGAAACGAGCTAGCATGTTGTGAACTCCATTAAAATGTTCCTAATTTTTTATCGAAATGTCCTATAAATGATTATTGCAATTTATGGTTCATAAAAAAATGCAGCCTTTTGACCCATTCAATTTGGTGTTGAAGACGGGTCTATTCTAGATGGATTTTTATCCATGCGTTCTATATAACCAAGTAGAGAAGAATTGACTTATTTATAGTGATATGTTTGTTCTATCTTAAAAGTTAGGGTGGCAATAATAGCAATAACTATCCGTCAATATCCAATAAAATTGTGCACTATGGAATCTTGTTTACATGTATACTTTTTTATTCTACTACTTTTTACATCTATTAAGTTTATTGGATAATTGAAATCATTAGCTCAAAGAGAATGCTAGAATACACTTACGTTAGATCAATGACACTTCCTTGGCCAAGGTAAGGCAATATTTAAGAGAAATAGAAATGCTCTCATTGTTTGTAGTTCAAAATAAAAATAAATATGGGACTCTTTCTTAGAGAACAAATTAGAAATGTAGGCAATAGGTCATAGAGGGGTTAAGAGGTTGTAGTTGGGTTATGACAATTTATTTTTTCAGTTTAGATAATAATATACATGTTGATTTTGTAAAATTATATGAATTCATAATGGGAGAGAAAGACGACTATAAATTAACTAGATAGGTAATTAGATTAATCTAATTTGTTATAGTAAAATCATTCTTTTTGAATGTGTCAAGCTAAATGCTAGATACCATATTTCCCAATTTTGAAGGTATATCATACATGAAGTTCAAAGGTCCTAGGGAAAGGGTGTTGTACACCTTGCACAAGAAAAGAAATATTTTAAGTGTAGACAATAAATATTTATTTAATGTGCATCTTTAGGATATATTTTTAACCATGTTCATTTTTTTATTTTATTATACTTGTAAATTTGTATGTATCACTAGTTAAATATTTTATGTGTGCTATGTGCATGTGAGAAATATTTGATATTGAAAAGTAAAGTATTAAAAAGTAAATGTGGCATCTTTGATGTTTCCAATACCAAAAGTTGTTAGTGGGAGATTGAATCTATGAAAGTAAGCTCATATTTAGTTAGTCTGGCTAGATATCGTAGCCTTTGATGTTGGTTGGCATTTCTATTGACCTCTCTAGTCGAGTGCATATGTGAAGCATTAAATGGGATGTATACAATGATCTCAAACTTAACTGAACATTAGTTACCATTAATAACTTCTCTAGCATGATACTTAAATTATCAATGTAGCTCTAACAATCTTCTTAAGATATAAAAGTTAAAAAATACATTAAAAATTAAATTCACGTGCATTGACAATAGATATACATGGAAACTCAATATAGGAAAACTATGGCAGGGATAGCTGCATGGATTTACTACCCAAATCCAACCTCATAAAATAATGAAGCAATTTACAATTATGGAGTATACACCAACCTAATAAATACACTAATCCCCTATCATGTTTTCATGAACCAACCTACTACACCAGTCACACTTGCCCAAATTTGAGCATCAAATTGGTACCGAGGCCTTCAATCCTAGCAACAATCAAGATATGAATGAAGGACCTACAATATAAAAACACAACTTACACTTGATCTAACCTACCATCAAATAACTCTCATACATAGAAAATGATACTCTAATAAACCCTTATAATGATTGGAATGCTACTCATATTTTTTACATTTGTATGGTCTTCATCAAATATAGAATAATAATATTCATGTACATTCACATAACTTTCCTACATTTAAAGACAAAATATAGATCCCTAGATATGCGCATTAAAATTGCAAGTACATTCGCATGTGAGCCTATAATAGTATTGATACATCCATAAGTTGGCCACATCAATTATCCTTAATGAAACGTGTAATTGGTAATTCCATAGGCCATTTCTTCAAGGTAGACCCAATAGGTTCTAACTTTTTTCAAACTTCCTATCTTCAAATTTTCATGGATATTGACATATCTGAAGGTCTACCTAGGGAGATTATTTTATCATGATCCACTTTGACAATGATAGTGCAAAGCCTAACTAGAAAACATACTACTCTATAGAAGATGCATGTAATCACATCATTCTCTTGCAAAACCACATGGTCATGCGTGCTCAGGGAATGCAATTAGCTTGTGGATCTTTTGGCTAACCTAACAACTCAATCTAATACTTCCACTCTATATGTTGATGTGTCATCTCAAATGACTAATATCACCTAGAGATTATAATTGGATAGGGTTTTTCAAATTAATTATTTGTTGTCTTTAACGAGGCCCACCCTTAAGAATTTTTCAAAATCCCTTGAGATACATTTATTCATCCTCCTTGAATAATAGAAGCTATAGCTATCATCTTCTTTCTCCAGCTTTGATTATCCTTGTCCTGTTCCGTAGTTATATTTATAGGATGGGTTTGGTTATGGTTCAAATTGAACCTAAAGATCATAAAAGTTTAAGAGAGACAATGATCTCTTAGATATTATGTTGGAGGCTATTTTAGCCCTATACATAGAGCAATTGCAATTTCATGATCATCAAATGCTCAATCACTTTTTATTGCTTCAACTCCGTGTTCAACTATCATCCACTCGAACAGATATCCAAGTATTTTTTCCGGCTCAAAAGAGTTAACTAATAGGCGTATAATATCTCGAAATTTTGTGGCAAACATATGAATTGGTGTCAGATGACATTAGAGAACAGTGCACATTTGATAACCCTAAATCGTTTCAAAATCCGTGCTCGAATAACCCTTAATTCAATTTAGTTTTCATCAAACAAAGAATACATTTTCCCCACGTTGATAGTACGGGTCTCTTCTACTAGGATCGATATCATGGCCTTTTGTCAATACATGGACAAAAGACTTGACTTATTTGCAGTCATACGTTTATTCTATCTTAAAACTCACAGTGGCAATAACATCAATAGAATGACAGATGAGATGTTCTGGAATTTTGTTTTGTTTTGTCAATCCGTGCTACAGACACATGGCGTTATTGTTTTGTCATAGTTGTTGATTCTAGAAAGCTGTCATCTCCCCGCAATCCCGGGGCTGAAGAGGTGTCACGATTACGAAATTTTGCAAATAAGGAGAGATGGTCTCTCAACCATCTTGCAGACCTGCGCTCCTTGTTGAATCACCAGGGATATATCATGACCGTTCATTGATCCAATCTGACTTGGGGAATAATAGGGTCTTTGCCAGCCGGTCAAGTTGGCAATATGCTGGGTGAAGGGCTGTGTAAAACGCCCAAGGCTTGACATAAACAACTAGGTATGAGTATTCAATCAACGAGCAAATATAACAAAAACTAATCATACCAAAAACAAAGGCCTAGAGTGTTAGGAGAAGACAAATATGTAAACCGTAATCAGACTAGAGAGTGTAAAAAATTAGTTGTAGGGTCAAAATTGATCAAAACGTTTGACTTGAGCATAGCGACACTTATATAATTATATGTATAATAGCACCATAAAATTTTATTGTATGTGTGATAAATTAGCAATCTTTCTACAGTGATAAGGTCATACTATGACAACATTACGGTATTGCACAACAACATTTACAATAATGCCACAAGAAAAAATCTTGCATACGGTGAATTCTCATTTAGTTCTACAACATGACATCAAAGATAGAGGTTGACATCGATGACAATGCTTGTGGCTAACTATCTCCCCCTTATTCATTGATGACAACATTTACTTTTCATGATAACAATAGTTTTGACTCTTCTTTCTTAGCACTTTTCTCCCCCCTTGACAATTTAATCTTATTGTTTTCCATTTGACATGAATGGTAAAGGGTAGTTGGAAACTCATCCTTCTAGAGATAAATTATGAAGTATTGACATGCTCCCCTTTGAAAGATTCTTTACTTTGGACATTGAGAGGGAAGAACGATCTAGATCACTCCTAAATTTTGCCACAATTTTTCCTATGAAGCTTAAATATCTTCTTGGGGAGACATTTGGTGAAGATGTATGCAACTCGACCATTTCTAGCCAAATAATCTAGTCCAAGCTCTTGATCAACAAATTTTCCCTAAAAAGGTGATACTTAATTGATATGTGTTTGGCTCTTGAGTGAATTACATAATTATTTGAAATGTTGATTGCACCAGTCTCATAGAATAGGAATAAGGTCATTATACTTCAGTTAGACATTCTTCAAGGTCTGCTTAATCCATAGTACCAAGTGCAACATGAGACGATGGTAATGTATTATTTCTCTATAGCAGAAAGAAAGCTTAGTCTTGCTTCTTAATGTGCCATGAAACTAGTCTGTATCCAAGAAAGAATATTACACAACTAGTGATTTTCCTCTCATCAACACATCCTACCCAGTCAAAATTTCTATGCAAGTAGAGTGAAATGATCACTTCTAGGATACCATGTAGGCCATAGTTTATAGTACTATTCAAGTTCCTAAATATCTTATTTGATGTCTTCACATGTGTCTATTTTGGAACATCTTGAAATTTTGCCACAATGCATACTACTTGCATGGTGTCTAGCCCAAATTCAAGTAGATACAATAGGATCTCAATAGGATACCTATATAGAGACTGATCAACCATGGGAGATTCATTATCTTTCCTTTATTTAAAACCTATTATGATGGCTGCACTGACTAGCTATTAGTTTTTCTTTTAGAAAAAAATTAACATGTCCTTCACATTCTTGATTGGCAAATGAGAATACCTTAATGAAAATGGACAATCTGCAAACAATGAAAAAGGATAACTCAAATAGCATGGACATTTCATATTTTTTGTCTATTTCTTTTGCAAAATCTTTTCATATTGGTTTTCTACTTCCACCAAACATGATATCATCAACATATCAAACTACAATCAACAAATGATTTTCTTCAATTTTGATGTATAAATTACTATTTGCAATACTTCTTTTAAATCCTTTCTATAACAAGTATGAACCCAATCTTGCATACAAGGATCTAGGGGCCTATTTTTGTGCATATAGTGCCTTATTTTGTTTGACATCTTAATCTTATGCTGATTAAGTCCTCTTAATTTTTCACTGTACACTTCTTCCTCAAGATTCTAATTAAGGAAGTACACTTCACATCCATTTGATATACTTTGAGTTTCTTATAGACTAAAAATACCCAAAATTATTATGATTGCTTCTATTATTTCCACATGACCAAAAATTTCTATAAAATCAATACATTCTACTTGAGCATGCATCCTTCACATGCTAGTCTTACTTTGTTCCTAGCCACTTTCCCATATTCATTCAGTTTACTTTTGAATACCCATATTGTCCCAAGGAGGATTTTATCTTTAGGCCTAGGATCAAGTTCTCATATGTCATTCTTTTCTATTTTTTTTTATTACTCTTGCATAACTTTAACCCAAATTTTAGCCTTGTTCAATTATGAGAAACTCGTAGGTTCTTCTTCAACTAATAGTTTATTTATTGGTTTTAATTCATATGAACCATTGTCAAATGTTAGAACATGATGTGACCCTTCTTCAACCATAAATCTATGCTTTCAACTATCTATTATAATCTTAGCATGATGTAGCATTTATAATATTTTCTTCTCTAGCAATTTCCAACAAATTAACCTCCATCTAATCTTGCATCAAAATTTCCAAGGTTTTCTTCATCTCTTCTTTTGTAAATTTTTATTCTAAAGACTACGAAGTGACTAATAGATGTAGATTTACCTGACTAAACTTCATGTAGATCATTTGTGTTGTTTACTCTTAGTTGTGTTCCGTTAAGAATGTAGATACAAAAATGAACTACCTCTTTCGAATATACCTATCACTTAGATTAGATTCATTTATCTTCTTCCTTTCCATATCTTGCACTGTCCTATTCTTTGTTTTATCTACTCTAGTTTGTTGAAGAGTTCTTGAAATAGAGTAACATCTCTTTATGTAATGCTTTCCATAAAATTCTTCAAAATCATTTGATGTAAACTCACTACCTACATCAAACCCTTGGCAATGAGTCTTACATTAATTTCATTTCGAACTATGGAATTTAAAGTCTTAAATATAACAAAATATTTATATTTATCTTTCATGAAAGTAACCTAAGTGGAAATCTCATCAATGATCAACATGAAATACCTTTAACCTCTAGCTTGCCTTTTGACCTTATGGATCCACATAGATCACTATATGCCAGTTTCAATGGTCTTTATATTTGATGATGTTTTGTTTTGAATGTCACTCTTGTTTTCTTTTCTATTTTGCACTGCCTTCAAAAAATGTTTGAAGGATTTTAAATTTTAGTGATGCTCCTTACAACCTTCTCATGGACTTGAGTTTCACAAGACTATCAAATTGATATGATGGACCCTTTTTTCTATAGCCAACTCTCATCTTTTTAAGCTATGTATCACTCCTGTTTGTTGATATTATTAAGAATATATAAATTGTTGTTGGTCATCTAAACATATGCAATGATCTTCCTAGTCTTTTAAATCTCACATCATTTATTGTTTAATACATATTCTAGATGGATTTGATAATTTGAAAATCAAATGTTGAAAATAAATGAGATGATGCCTTTTTTCATTTTACTTTTAACATATTAAATATATATTTTTCTATTAGTATCATTGACACTATTCTACTTGGTGTCATGGCTCTTAAGATTATGTCATCCATGGGATAGGGCATGAATACTTAATTGAGATACCAGTTTATCTCAACATCTAGATATTTTATAATCTTCGATACGAGGACAAGTCCTAGGAGAAATTTCATGATTCCACTACAAAATTTAAAACCCCTTTTCTTTAGATATTCTCTTGTTCATATAGAGGTGAACTTAGATGATGATGGTACTAACTCTCTTAAGGAGGAGGTGGTTGATAAAAATAATGACTCTCGTAAGGAAACTCTGGATGATAGTTTTGGTTCTCATAAAGATGTGGTGGATAATGAATTTCATAGTTTGAACCTTCATATAAGCATACAACCTTACAAATTTGATACCTCATTCTTTGTTTTTTACCTTAAGTGTCTTTTGTGTCATGGCTAAAGTTTATCTATATAATGATGACTTATTTGTACTTTAATACTATCCTAAAATAAGTATAACATTGAGTCCAAATGTCATAAGGAACTTGATTCATTGATAGATTCATAAGGATATAAAAAAGGAATAATTCTTATAAAAAATATAAACTACTACAAGAGAAGAGCCATACATTATTTTCACAAAAAATTACTTATTAAATATTCAATTGAAACCAACCTTGAAATACCTATTTAAAATTAATATAAACCAAAATAGCATTATTATGATTACTTTCCTTCACTTAAAAATTATCTCTCAAGATAGAAATGGATTTTTTCCCAATAATTAAAATGTACACATACAAAATCTTACACATCATTTCTCTACATATTTAGTTAACAAATTTCAGCATGTTGATGTGTATCACTTTAAAAAATTACAATTTATGAAAAGATAATATTAAGGGTCTATGAGGACATGTCCCTTATATTTTTGGGGCATTTCTCTATTTCATGTATGTTTTGGAGATGAGGGACACTTTGGGGACATTTCCTAAATATCCCCAAAATATAACTTTTTCTAGGAGACATCCCTGATCGAAGGGTCTCAAAAATTCCTAGAAGATGATCAATAGTCATTGGGACACACTGGTGATATATGAGACATCCCTAAATGTATAAGGATATTCAATCATAATAATTTTTTAATTTTAATTAACTTTTTAATCATCCCAATAATAGGGGCATCATAGTTGAATTGCAACTTCTGGCCATCAGGGTAACAAAATGCTCTTCCCACACCCCTTCTGTATTCCATATGCATCTTGTTGATTGTGTGAATGATATATGTCATGTGGATAAGGTTGAAATTTATATGTAGGATGTAATTCAATTCAATTATAATGTGTGCACATCCTTGTGTCGATAACTATTTTAGTTTATGTGGGTGGTTTATATACCTGGCTAAATGATGATAGTGATTACAAGATATTTAAGAAAACTTATTTTGATTAGGTAAAAGAAAGTTTGAAGGGGACCTGAAACCTCAAACAAAAAAAAGGGAACTGGTTTTATAGGGACCAACAACCCAGAGTATAAAAAAAGAATTTGAAGGCTAGTTTTATAGGGACCAGCAACCAACATGATTCAAACAAAAAATAAGACCAAAATTCCAGAAAAAATTAGAGGGAACTAAACAGAGCAGAAAGAAACAACTAATTTAGACCATATCTTTAATAGCACTAGTAATAGAAGTTCCTACAACAACAACCTCTTTGAGAGAATCTTGAATATTCTTGGCTATGAGCTAGAGGTCAGCTTTCTTAGTGCTTTGTCTAGTTCTTCTGCTCAGACCACCAGCCAACAGTGGAGTGTGTCCATTCAAAGTAGCTTCATCAGGAGAATCTTTTCCAATAGAAGCAGTAGTAACCAGGATGGATGAAGTAGCAACCTACATGCCCTCCTCCCTATCCTTTATCAATTTTCTAAGGGTAGCTTCATAATTAGGAAGTATAGTTGGAATTTTCCTAACCAGAGTTTCCATCTCCCTCTGCTTCTTACTTTCCTCATCCAACTTAACCTATAAAATAAGGGTCTTATCCTACAAAGAAGAAACAAATGAGTGTAATTTTTTATTCTTGTTATACATCGAGCTATCCAAAGCCATCCCAAGATTAGATTTATCTTTGGCTTTATTTAGAAATTGCAAACAATTATCATCTCCCTCCAGGTCTTGAACATCCATAGTATCAACATTCACTTGATTCTTTTCTTTTTCCACCATATCCTTGAGGTCCTGATATAGGGTATTGGGTGCAATATCAGTGGCAGGGTTTTTATCTTCTTGAATGCATTTATCCTGAGGAACATTAGCTAACACATGGTCAAGGGAGAGGGAAACATTAATAGGGGACTTATTAGCACAATCTATTTCCAGAGAATGGGTAATCAGGTTGATTAACCCATCATTGTCATTCTTACTATTCTCCATATTGATATTGGTATCTTGCAAGATGACATTATACTCCATCTTTTTTCTTTTACCTTTAATGACAATATCCTCATTCACAAGACTATCATTACACCTAATTTTTCTTTTACGCTTAGTCGAAGAAGAAGGAACATTGTCATTGGATTTAGCCTTATTAGCATAGGGATTACCTTTCTTGCTCACCATACTAGGGGAGGTTTGTGGATAATCTTGGGCTGAGATATCATCCAGGATGAGAGAGGTATCATTGGTTTTAGAAGAGCACCCATCACTCACAGTTTGGGCCATTTCATCGCCATGGGAAGTAGCATCTTCCTCCAAATCACTTGAGCTTTGTTTTGATTTTGTTTCCATACCCAGAACCCACTTTCTGCTATTTTTATTTTTCTTCGAGGACCCATCATCATTATCCTTAATTCTGAGCATGCCTTCCACTTCCCTTTTCCATTTACTTCTAGAGACAGAATGACCAGGGGTACTGTCCTGATAGAAATCAATGATAAGAAGGATGAGACCCTCATAGAGGATAGGTCTAGAAGTCTTTTTCTTATGGGCTTTAAGCCCTTGTAGGAGAGAATTCACCAAATAGAAAGGAAAGGAAATTATTTTTTTATAATGAAAGTGGTTCAGAAAAACAAAGTTGAATTGATGAACCCTGGAAACCCTACCATCCAAAATGAAACACATCTACACATAGGTTAGAACCTCCTCCCAGATGTCCCTAATTTGATCAAGGTCATAGAAGTTACCAACCTTCACTAGTCTTGCATCCTCCTAGTCAGTTTTAGGTAAATGCTTAACCGCCTCTTCTGAAGCTTTTTTCTATTTGTAAAATTTCATGCCTTCATTCGGCAACCCCATAACCTTAGCAATGAAGTCAACATCAAGAATAAATTGTCTACCATAGAGAATTACCTTGTTACCATCCCATTCTTTGTAGAATCTGTCTGTCACATGAGGTTTGTAACTATGAAGTTTTTCAATATAGGTGGTCACCTTCCCTTTCTCAAGATGGTGTCAAACTTCCTTCTTCTTTTTCCAGTTATTACACTTCTCAAGTTCCAACTTCTTTGCTTCCCCTCCCATATTGACAGAAAGAACAAAGCTCTGCAAAATGAGAAAAATAAAGACAAGAGAAATACCCTAGGAAAGGTTCAGCACATTACCTCTTGAAAACCCAAAACACACCCACAATCCGCATGAAGTCCTGACAAATACGCAAGCATGGAAACCATTCCATTTAAAGAAATAAATGAAAGTAGTGATGATTTGATAAGTGGAGGTTACAATCATATCAAATGCAGATTTTACCTTCTTGAGATATGTTTCTTTCATAATCACACTTTTCTTTTAAATCATCATCCATGTTTAGTTGGTCAGTCCACATGACAATTTGATTACTTTAAACTACCAAGTTGGCAATCCAATCGGCTAACATGTTTGTCTCACAATAATTATGAGAAATGAACACTTTTAAAAAAAAATTGTGGTCTTCTTTTCTTTCCAAAAGAAAGTTAGATATGTTCTAGGCAGGGTTATTTTTTTCGTTGAGGATATTAACAATATTTCTGGAATCCCCTTCTAGCCAAAGGTTCCTGCAACTAGTATCCTTAGGCAGCTTGATCGTATAATGGGCTCCAGCCATCTTAGCTTTATGGCTAGAAGTGATTCCAAGAGGAATAGCTTTAGCCCTGATAATATTGCAATTATAGTCCCTAATGACACTCCCACAACCAGACTTACCAGGGTTCCCTTTGGAAGCACCATCAAAATTAGCCTTTGTCTAGCCATTAGGAGGAGATAACCAGATGGCATTCTCCCTAAAATTATCCTTTTTGACTTTACTATTATGACCAGGATGCTTAGGTTTGGGATTGGAAGAGGGGCCCAAATGCGATATAAAATTCTCCTTTATATTTCAAATAATTCATTTTCCAATGACCCAAGAGAGGGTGTTGGTATTTCTTAAGATTTTTTCATTCCTTTATTTCCACAAGCCCCAGTAAATGTGGGGGAAAGAATACCACCAGAGGTGTCAAACATTTTCTCCTTTGAAGGTGCTACTCTAGCTTAAATAACTGTCAAAAATATTCTCTTGAAAAGTCCATTGAATTTCCTAGAAATTTAAAATTTCCTACCAAACATCCCTAGCATAAAAGTAATGCAGAAAAATATGATTAAATGATTCCATATCATTTCTACAAAGACAACACCAGTTGGTTAAGATCATCCTTCTTTTTTTAAGATTGTCAATTGTGAGAATTTTGTCCTATAAAGAAACCCAAAAGAAAATCTCAATCTTAGGAATAAGACCTTTGGTCCAAGCTTTAACCCGAGGGAGGTCAATTCTCTTTTTTTCAAAAAGGGAAGAAACTTTGAAGTTACCACTCAGGTGAAGAGCCTAGATGACTTTGTATTGAGAATTGAAATTGATGCAAGAAGAAAAAAGAGAGAGTTGAACAGGGAAAAGATTGATATCCAAAGAATTTAGGTCCACCCATCTTTTGTTAACCCAATAGTCATGGACTTTAACACCAAAGGTGGCTTTGCAATGCTCAATGATCTAGTCATTATTGTAAAATGAGTTCAGGGGAGAGTCCCATAACCAGCTATCTTGCTAGAAATAAATAGTTTTACCATCACCCAACTTCCTTTTATAGCCTTTGGTCAGAGTACTCTTCGTGTCTTGAACATCTTTCCAAATGAAGGACACTTTATCTAAGTTGTTAGTAGACAAAAAGCCATTCACTAAGGAATTTTTCTAGAGATATTTACTCTTCGAGATTTTACTCCAATCCATATCTTCTTTAAAGACTCTCCAACCTTGTTTAGCGAGGAGGGCCTTATTCATTTCCCTAATAGGCCTAATGCCCAGCCCCCCCAAGATTCTTGGGCTTGCAAATAGAGTCCCAAGAAATAAGAGGAAGTGTTTTTTTATTCTCAGTGTCAGTCCATAGAAATTTTCTTTGAATTCTCTCCATGGCTTCAACATACTTAGTGGGCATTTTGAGAAAACTTAAAGCATAAATGGGGAGACTTTGAAGGTAGGATTTGAGAAGAGTAATTTTACCAACTTGACTTAGCAGAGTTCCTTTCTAGCCCACCATTTTTTTGTTGTGTTTATCAATGAGAATTTCCCAGAAGGAGTTAGGCAGCTTGGATCCAAGGGTGAGGACCAAGTATAAACCTGGGAGAGAAGCAATAGCACAGCCCAAAATCCTTGAAATTTTATTCTATCTCTCTGGGGGATTTTTCACAAGGAAAATAGAACTCTTCTCCCAATTGATGAGTTGACCAGAGGCTTTAATAGAGAGATTTAAGGCATTCTTGTAACTTCTAGCTTCATTCAAAGTTGCAATCCCCATCAAAACTATATCATCCACAAACTGTTCATGAGAGAAAGCATTGGAAATAAATGAGGGTGTAAGGACATGGATACAGCCTTGAGCATTAAGACAATTAATGTATCTTCCCAGAAATTCTTCCAAGATGATAAATAAAATAGGAGATATGGGATCCCCCTATCTAAGTCCTCTACAAGGAGAAAAGAAATTAGAAGAAGATCCATTTACCAAGACAGCCATAGAAGCCATCGAAACAAGATGAGAAATAAGCTAGATGCATCTTTTCCCAAAACCAAAGGACTCCAAGATCTTAAGTATGAAGCTCCAATTCACTCTTTCATAGGCCTTGGATAGATCCAACTTCATAAGAAAGCCTTGATTTTGAGAAGCCATCGTCGAATGGATATTTTCATGAGAAATAATAACTGAATCTAGAATTTGGCCAACAGGGAAAAAACCATTCTATCCAAGGGAGATGATGTTCAGAAGGATAGCAAGGATTCTCAGGGTGAGGACCTTGGAAATAATCTTGTAAATGGAATTACAAAGACTGATAGGATGAAAAGCATTTGGAGTATTAGACCCCACCTTTTTGGGAATAAGAGCTAGAAAAGTGGAATTAAGCTCTTTCAAAAGCCATCTAGCACCAAAGAATTCCTTAAAATAATCACAAACATATTTACTAATAATATGCCACTGCTTTTGGGAAAAAGCCAATAGGAAAGCATCTGGGCCAGGTGCTTTGTCACCTTCAAAAGAGAGAACAACTTTATGGATTTTAGTGGTAGAAGGGATAGTCACAAATGATAGAAGGAATACAATCCAACATTTGACTTTGGCTAGTATCACAAAGATTTTGGTCAAAAGTGAGAAGGCAGGAGAAGAAATCCTTCATTTTAATAATTATGTCTTCCACATTAGTGAATTCTTCATGACCTATCTTGAGATTAGAGATTCTATTAGTGGCTCTATGCTTCAAGGTAGTGATGTGGAAGTATCTAGAGTTATAGTCCCCTTCCTTGAGCCAAATTGCCCTAGACCTTTGTCTCCAGGTGATCCCATGAAGTTGTGTCTGACTTTTAGGGACGAACAAAAGTGCGATGTTGGCAAAAAAAAATTATTGATGCCTTCATACAAAGTAAATACTTCGTGCAAAGTGGTGGACCCACTTTGCATGAAGTACCCCAAACAAGGGGCTTCGTGTGAAGACCCCTCTTCGTACGAAGACCCCCGAAGCCCCTTTGGACAAGATTTTTTATAAATTTTGATATTTTTTGTTTTTCAATATCATTATCACTAACACTATTTGTGGACGCCAGGCCTTGGAGCGAAGTACCTCAGCACACCAACATGCCAGCGCCTCCCAAGCTTCGTTGATGTCTTCAATTTCTTAGAGTATCAGGTACACACATTTTTCTCATTTTTATTTGTAAATAATATGTTTTGTATTTATTTTAGTTAGTTATTTGTTTTAAATAATTTTTTATTTGTAGAAATGTTAGAAATTTGTAGTTAAATGTTATCTAATATGTTAGAAATTGATAGTAGAATGTTAGAAAATCGTAATTAAATATTAGAAAATGATACAAATATTAAAAATCGTAGTATAAATGTTAGAATATGTTAGAAAATGGTAGAAAATTGTAGTAGTTTGTTAGTAACTATTATAAAATATTTACAAAACATTAGAAACCATAGTAGAAATGTTAGAAAATGTTAGAAAACATTAAGATTAAAGTTAGAAAATGTTAAATTTTAAGTTTAAAATTAGAAATGTTAGAAAATATTAAATTTGAAGTTTAAAGTTGTAAATATTAGGAATCTCTCTCTCTCTCTCTCTCTCTCTCTCTCTCTCTCTCTCTCTCTCTCTCTCTCTCTCTCTCACATGTACACGCATTTTTAGTAAATATTAAAGTTAGTTATTTGTTTTAAATAATATTAGTTTGTAAAAATCTTAGAAAATTATAGTTAAATTTTTTGAAATGATCTAGTAGTATGTTAGAAAAAATTAAAAAATTATAGTACAATAAGTTTCTAGGACCCGTATTCCTCTCTTACATTATATTAAGACACTTAGGATCCCTTAGGAATCTTGAGATCTTATAATACGTATTAGGATGTCCTATGACCCATCGATGTACATGTTAGGCTCCATTAATACATACAAGGACTCATTGTTTCCCTCAAGGCTCCTTAAGACATTTTAGGATGAATTAATGTAACCTATGATCTCTTAGGACCTATTATGAGGCCTACAACCCCTTAAAACATTCTAGGACCATTGTGTATCACTTATGACATCTTACTTGACACATAGGACCCCTTGGGACCCATATGACCCATTATTATATCTTAAAATGTCCTAGGACACATTCATCTATCTTAGCTTCTATTAATACATATGTGAACCCATCATTTCCCACAAGAACCCTTAAGACATGTACTAGTATCAATTAATGTAACCTAAGATCCCTTAGAACACTTATCACATTTATGACCCATTAACATTGTTGGACCATTATACATCCCTTATGACATTTTAAGACATATATGACCCATTCAGATCATCGAGACCCATTAAAATATCTTAGGTTGTCTTAGGACATATTTATGTATCTTAGATTCAATTAATATCATACAAGGATCCAGTAATGAAATGTATGACCCCTTAGGACCTCTTATCTTACCCTCGGCCCCTTAAAAAACTCTACCTCACCCTTATAGATCCCTTACATTATCTTAAGACACATCTAGGACTCATTGTTACCCATGACCCATTCAGACAGTCTGGGACCACTTATATTGCACCTACGACCCATTAACGTTCTAAGACTCTTATCTGGATCCCTTAGGAACTCTTATTTTACATATGACCCCTTAAGACACTCTAGGACCCTTATCTATACCTTAGGACCTCTTATGTTACCCACGACCCCTTAAGACACTCTAGGACCACTTATTGCACCTATGACTCATTTACATTCTAGGACTCTTATCTGGATCCCTTATGAAATCTTAAAACAAATATGAAACCTTAGGACCCCCAAGACCCATGCTAAAGAATCTTAGGATGTCCTAGGACCACTTAGACCACTTATCACATCTACAATTCATTAATATTATGTTACCCATGACCCCTTAAGACACTCTAGGACTCTTATCTATACCTTAGGACCTCTTATGTTACCTAGGACCCCTTAAGACAATCTAGGACCACTTATGTTACCCACAAACCTTTAAGAAACTTTATGACTCTTATCTATACGTTAGGACCTCTTATGTTAGCCACAACCCCTTAAGATACTCTAGGTCATATTAGGTCCTAATAGGTCATATTAGGAAACAAGGTATGTCTAAGTTTTTTCTCTACTTAATGACCTAACTAGACCTATTAGGACCAAGTAGACCTAACTAGGACCTATTTTGACCAATTAGACCTATTAGGACCACTTAAGATAGTCTAGGACCATTTATGTTACCCATGACCCCTTAAGATAGTCTAGGATTAGTTATGTTACCCATGACCCCTTAAGACACTCTATGACTCTTATCTATACATTAGGACATCTTATGTTATCCATGACCCCTTAAGACACTCTAGGTCATATTAGGTCCTAATAGGTCATATTAGGTCATATTAGGAAACAAGGTATGTCGAAGTTGTTTCTCTACTTAAAGACCTAACTAGACCTATTAGGACCAAGTAGACCTAACTAGGACCTATTAGGACCAATTAGATCTATTATGTCTTTAACCAACATTAGTCTGACCAATTAGATGTATTAGGACCTATTAGGTCCAAATAGACCTAACTAAACCTATCTAGACCTATTAGGACCAATTAGACAGGTAACTAGACCAATTAGGATGTATTAGGAATAAAATTTAGGACCTATTAGACTTGACTAGACCTAATTGTACCAAGACCAATTAGGACCTATTATGAATAAAATTTAGGACCCAATTATCTACATAATTAGACCTAATTAGACCTATTAGGACTAATTAGAACCAATTATGACCAATTAGAACTAATTAGGACCTAATTAGACTCAATTAGAATGAATTATGAGCTAATTAGAACCACTTAAGACACTCTAGTAACACTTATCTTACCCACGAACCCTTAAGACACTCTAGAACCTTTATCTATAGCTTATGACATCTTATGTCACCCACGACTCCTTAAGACACTCTAGGACCACTTATGTTACCCACGACCCCCTAAGATGTAATAAGACCTCTTATGTTATGTACAACCCCTTAAGACCTAATTAGTACATCTTAGGACCCTTAAGATCTAATAAGACCACTTATGTTACCCATGACCCTTAAGACACTCTACGACCACTTATGTTACCCATGACCTCTTAAGACACTCTAGGACCACTTATGTTATCCATGACCCCTTAAGACACTCTATGACTCTTATCTATACATTAGGACCTCTTATGTTATCGACGACCCCTTAAGACACTCTAGGACCACCTATGTTACCCATGTCCCCTTAAGACACTCCAAGACCTTTATTTATAGCTTATGACATCTTATGTTACCCATGACTCATTAAGACACTCTATGACCACTTATGTTACCCACGACCCCTTAAGACCTAATAAGACCTCTTATGTTATCTACGACCCCTTAAGACAATCTAGGACCACTTATGTTACTCACGACCCCTTAAGAGACTCTATGACTCTTATCTATATGTTAGGACCTCTTATGTTATCCACAACCCCTTAAGACACTCTATGTATCTATAAGACAACTTACGTGACCTAATAAGACCTATAATTTTATATATTTAGATATTTGTTTCCATTTTACATGCAGTTATAACTTGTAATCAAGTACTCAATTATTAACACTTAGCTTTCATATGTTATTTATCTAGATGGCCGCTCAGGGTGCACCTCAGACTCCTAATATGAATACTATTTTTCATATTGCTAATACAGAGATAGCTCGACTTAGAGAGTCTATCTAAACATCTGCAGGGGATGGTATATATAGAGATACATGTGCTACTATATTGACTAGTTTGGAGACTATGACTGCTAGATTGAGGTCTAGTTCCTCCTTCACACATCAAGTAGTTGAGACCATTTTTTGAGAGTTGAGGGAGGAGGTCTCAGGTGATGTTTCCTTGGTGAAGATTCGGAGCCTCATCCCCAAGGAAACTATCAAATGAGAGGTTTTCCCACATTATGAGGGGAAGATAGTGGTGAGGGAATATCAGGTCATACGGTGTGTGATACCTCAGATCGCATGTATGATTTACCCTTGATTTCTTGCAAAACATGATCATTATCCAAATAACAACTAGATTCCATTATATTTTGCACAATAGTTATACTCTGAGTTCCATTTGGGACTTAGGGTCAACTATTTAGATCTCCCATCATATTATGGTCAAGGGTGACGTAGGGTTGCAGACCGCGATTAGTGTCGTAGGGATGATCAAGTTGTCTAGCCTCATAGATATCTTGTGGGGGAGAGGACTCTGACAGTGGCACCGACAATGGCTACTACTATAGATAGAGTCATCATTACTTCTCAGAGGGGAGTTCTAGATAGTATAGGATAGATTGCTTCTATAGCCACATCCATCACTTCAGATTCAGTGGGCAGATACATTTTGACTAGACCGAGTAGAGCCAGATCATCTTTCGAGGCTTTGTCTAAGACTACTACAAGTGTGAGTGAGGAGACATATAGAGCTATAGGTCTTCCTGTACTTGGAGAGATACGAGCATTGTTGGGTCATCAGAATACTTTAGATATGGCCCTTTACTTTTTGGAGGATCTCCTGCAGGCCTATTCTCGTATTGCCGACACACATAGGATCCCAATATATTCAGTCAAGGATTTCATTGCACTTGCATGGGGTCCTATAGTTCCACTAACATAGGACACAATATCTACTAGTCTAGCACATCATAGTGCAGAGTGTCGTGCACCCAAAAATCACTCTACAACTATAGAGCTAGGTATACAGATTGGAAATATACACATCACCACTGAGGGCCTATATTCTTTTGATGAGCAGTTGTGTGGGTTAGGTTAGGTGGATGTTGGCACTTATGTCAGGTCATTTATGGATATGTTATTACATCCAGATGGTTCAGGTTCTACATTACTCCCCTACCAGCTAGTGTCACCCCTACACTCCTCATTACTATGGAGGTTCGAGACCTTAGGTGGTGTGGATGATGTAGTTTTAGTTGATGATATGATGGTGCAGCATGCTGATGATCCTCCTGCTCCTAAGACCTAGGTACATATAAAAAAAAAAATTTCTTTTTTATTAGGAGTTTTAGTGACATTAGTTGTAAACATGTGTATTGATGTTTGTTCAATGTACAATATTTTGTAGGAACAGTTAGTAGAGCATGTTACCTCTAGTGTGGGCTCAAAGCATCTTCCACATGATGTGACACCTACTAGTGGTCAGGTAAGTTTTAGATATATGTATGTTTAAGCATATGCATGTGTACACATGTATTTATATATTTCAATTACTTTACATAATATATATATATATACTATGCACATGTATATAACCAATTGTTGTACACTAAATTTGTAGGGGTCAATCGCCGCTTTACAGCCAAATGATGCTTTTCATAGGAGCGATTCAGTAGATGTGACACCTAGTAGCGGTCAGGTAAGTTTTAAAAATATGTAAGTTTAAACATGCATTTATAATATTTTAATTATTTTAGATTATTATCATATGTACATGCATTTATATTCACAAGGATCAATTGATGTCTCACAGCCAGAGGATACTCATGGCAGTCGCTCTGAGGGTCACCCTGTTTGCATGTGCCTTGATGACTCCCTAGTTAACGACATGTTGAACATATCTTTTATTTGAGACTCAGTTTATGATTTGAGACATATATTTGATTAGAAATATATATATTTGATTAGAAATATATATATTTGATTAGATTACTTATATTTTATTCGAGACATATATTTGATTAGAGACATATGATTCGAGACATATATTTGATTAGAGACGTATATTTGATTAGAGACATATATTTGATTAGATGATATGATTAGATAATATTATTTGATTTGATTTGATTAGATGATTTTATTTGATGATATATGATTTAATTAGATTTAATTTGATTAGATGGTTTTATTTTATTAAATGATATGATTTGATTAGAGAATTTTATTTGATGATATATGATTTGATTAGATGGTTTTATTTGATTAGATGATATGATTTTATTTGATTTGAATAGATTATTTTATTTGATGATATATAATTTGATTAGATGATTTGATTACATGGTTTTATTTGATTAGATGATATGATTTGTTTAGATATGATAAGTAATATAATTAATTTCATCATTCTTTAGTGTCTTAAGGGGATCTAGAATTAATATAATAAAAGGAAACTAGTTAATACATGTAACTAATGAATAATAACTATTCTAACTAGTTCTAGAACTAACACATGTCATAAGTAATATAACTATTTCATCATTTTTTAGTGTCTTAAGGGGAGGTCTTAAGGGGATCTAGAATTAATATCATAAAATAAAACTAGTTAATACATGTAACTAGTGAATAATAACTATTCTAACTAATTCTAGAACTAACACAGGTCATAAGTAATATAACTAATTTCATCATTTTTTAGTGTCTTAAGAGGAGGTCTTAAGGGGATCTAGAATTAATATAATAAAATATAACTAGTTAATACATGTAACTAATGGATAATAACTATTCTAACTAATTCTAGAACTAACACATGTCATAAGTAATATAACTAATTTCAATATTTTTTAGTGTCTTAAGGGGAGGTCTTAAGGGGATCTAGAATTAATACCATAAAAGATAACTAGTTGATACATACAAGTAATGGATAATAACTATTCTACCTAATTCTAGATCTAACACATGTCATAAGTAATATAAATTTTTTTGTCAAAGCATACATAAAATCTTTAACTAATATGCAATCTATAAAAATCATTGAATAATCAAAGTATACATATAAAATTCTATATATTAAAACCATTGAACCATCAAATAGGTTCATCATATATCAACAAATTATAGTCCATCATATGTTTAAATATATAAACAAAGTATAATGACATTTAATCTAGAGATATCAAGTAGGTCCTAACACAAGAAATAAGTATAAATATTATACTTTTTAGAACAACTCAAGTGGTTCAGACCTTTCATGGAGAACATGTAATATTCTCTCATGATCCTCACTATCTAGTCTCCACTTACGATTTCCACATTTAGATTTAACTGTAAGAATACAAATGGATGTGGCAACTACTAGGTGACTATATTGAAACACCTTATTGTCTAGTTCTTAATCAACAAAGTGAATACCATGTTGAATTACTTTGATTTTCTTGAAATATGCTCCCTCTAAAACAACTGAACCTACAAGTCACAAATTTTAACAATATATAAATTTAAACAAACTCAATTTGAAATTTGTTAAAAGGTTGAAATTTAAAATTTACAAATTGAGTTCAATATATTGATGTAAACCATATACAAACTTGTGGGGAACAACATTCCATCTCTTTCTTTAGGTTCAAGTAACTTCATCCTCTCTGCAGTACAACACAATAAATAATAACCAACTCCTACATTTCCACGTTCAACAATCACTGCAAAGACATCTCCTGCATAGTAAATTTATATATACATGTGTGAGATCTTAAAATAAATACTTAGTTCAATCTATAGATCTATCTATATATATATACATGCAACTCAATGTACCATATAATGTGAACTATATATACTTACCAATTTTGACCAATCCTGAGATATGATTGTAATTAGTAGAAATCAAAGGAACATGATCAAATTTTTCATCTTCATCTCTATCAAATGTATCAGTAACAACTAGTGGCACTAGATTCCATGTTCCTACATATCCACGATCTTGATTGATACATTGCTCATAATTGTTAGCAATGTAGTGACAACAAATGCAATGAGTAGTCCCTAGTGTTCAACATCTAATTGTGATGATTCATACTCATAATTGAATGCAAAGATCACGTCTTTTCTATCCTATTGCAACCATGCATAAATTTTCTATCCACACCTAAAAAAATGCATATATAATACATTCTATATAAATACAATTTGAATACAAACTATCATCAAAATTTTAAACACTTTCAAATAATTTAAAAATGTGTGCATACATTTTATCTCCCAAAAGTTTCTATATGGCACCGCCTGAGTCAATCTTGATGACGTGTCATTCTCATTTGGTGTGAAATGTGTCTTGCACCATTCAACCACATCATATGCATTTTTTATATGCACTCCCTTATAATTCATTTGATACTTTCATATAGCATGTTTGATGCAAGCTCCGACACCATCATGTTCACTTTTTCCATGTCCACTCTCAAAGAAACTCCAGACATGTCATATGTTTTCATTACAATGATATGTACTATAGTGCATAAATGGTCTCGATGATTTGAATTATGTAGCACATCCATCTAACCAAACATAATGTTTATCAATTTTTATACCTCTTTCTTTCAAATTTGCAAAAACATCTTGAAGCAGTGTTCCACATAATGAATTTCATGCTCTCTATCATCACTTATATAAAAATGATATTCCTTCTTGATGACCCATGCTTCAAATGTGCTCTAAATACCATCCAAATCTAATTGTGTGTTTCGATAACACACATGTACCATAATATTAATTTTCTCTGAAAAATAGTATTCTGACTGAATTGCCTTTTGATGAACAAAAGAATATTTTTTTGCAAAATCAACAACTGATACAATAGTTCCAAGTGGGAAATTGTCTCTCATTGTTTGAAATTGTTGTGCTTGCCACTGTGCAAAAAATACATGGTGAATGTAGGGTTGAATCAATTTTTAAAATTTTTCCATAAATACTCCAACATTTATCTCCTCTTCAACATATTCTAACCTTTTGGATTCTTTCCCAAATTTTGTTTCATTCTTTACATATTTGTAACCCCTTGCAATTTACCATCTTTGTTATATCAATATTCTCACTTTTCAAGGGAAAAAGAGACAAATCAGCACACGTTTGGCATATTCCTTTTATGCAATTTATTTGTCCATCTACATCACCTCTTTTGTCACATAAAATGGATGATATGAACTCACTTTGTATAGTAGGAGGAGCCTTTTCAAAACCATAAGTGTATTCTACAAACTTTTGAGAAACTTGATAGTGGAGATCAAATTCAATATGATAACGAAAACAACAAGTTTCAAACACTTTCTTTGTCCTGATATAATATGGCTTCAATCTTTCAAACAATATTTTCCCAATCTTTATATTAGGATTTGAACTACAAAATGCCACATACATTTCATGTTGTGTTGTGTCCAACCAATGTTTCGTATGATATTCATATTGATTAGTTGAAATTCTATGTCTGATAACATCTCTATTATTTGATGAAGGACGTTTATTATCATTCCAAAATGATGTGACCAAATTTTTTATTCCTTCATCAATCCTATCAGAATGAGGAGCTCTACACATGATTGCCCAATTGCCTTCCAAGGTGCTATCATCCAAAAGTATTGTCCTATTAATATATCATGATAATTTTTTTCCTATTAAAACCAAACTGAGATGAAACTGAAGATATCTATCTTTTTCATCCCATAGTGTTACCTACAATGGATGTCAACATAACTTTTCTTGTAATGGACTTATCTATAGTTCGAGATCGCTTCCCTAGCTAGTTGAAACCTTCTTAAGATTTTCAATCATATTAGTTTTCATGTCAAAAACTTTTCTCTTCTTTGATGATGTGTCTATAACCAATAATTTTAATTCCCCTTCCAACTTTTTGTTTATAAGTATAATAGAAAGCAATTGAGATTGTTCAAGTGTTTCAAATTATCAAATTTACCCAATATTTCCATTGCTATCATATTCATTGATATCTTCTTGGGAAAACTAAGTGTTGAACATTAGCAAGTGATCTCAAATTGTCCACATCCATTGTAAGTAAATGATCTAAGTTTCTATAATTAATATTTTTCTTTATAGTTTGAGCTAAATTTAAAAGTTCATCCATACCAGTAGGAGCACTTGATGTTGACCCTTCTCCAACATCAATTTTTTGAGCTTCCGTAGGGAGTAATCCCAATGCTTCTTCAATGTGCAGTTCTTCGACTTGACTTGACCCTCCTACTTCAGCTTGTCTTTCAGCTTCTTTAGTTTTATGACAATATGTCAATGCGGCTTCATGATTTCTTTGTTCAGTACTGGGTGACCTTTTTCTACAAGATTTACTTTTTCATCCCTTCTTGTTCCCCATTTCTTCGAGCTCCAAAAAATGTCTTTCACAAGATCATCAACAAAAATTTTCTTCTCAAAAAATACTTTAATCTAATATTTTTCCTCTCCAAAATTATGCCTTTGGAAAAATAGAAATATCAATACTCCTTCAAAAAATGCCTTCAATAATAGACTATGCAAATTTATTAATTTCAAGTTCAATGTAAAATAGAAATAAAATGTTTTACTTTTATACCATTTTTAAAAAAAATTACAAAATAATTTTACTAGCTGACTTCGCGCGAAGTACCTACTTCGTGCGAAGTACCCAAAGCAAAAATTTTGGTGGGTGTCTTTGCTGATGGGATTTTAACTTCAGAGGCTTTGTGCAAAGGGTCTTTGCATAAAGCCTCTCAAGTGTCTTCGTGCAAAGGGGGTCTTCTCATGAGGACCCCAAAACTAAAATTTTGCCCTCAGAAAACAACTAAACAACTGAAAAATGGTTTTTCAAGGCCTCAAACAAGGACTAAACAAGAATATTTTTTCAAATAGATGATGTCAAATGATGCTATTTAGAACAAGATTTCTAATGAATATAATTTTAATAGATATTGAGTTGATTATCACTTTTAAATATTACTTTAACTAAACATAGGTTGTTTGGTCATTCAACAACCTGTCTCTTCAAGACTTCGGGAAAAATAGTAAATGATAAAAAAAAATTTATAAAAAATATGTAGGAAAAGTGTATTTGTGTTACCTTTCTATGAAAAAAAGAAAAAATGAATTTCAATATACACAAATCAAGTTAGAGCGATCCAAGTGACCTTATGTCTAAATTACAGTTAGTGTCACTTTGAAACTTAATAAAATATGAAATATTGATCCAAAATGAATAAAACCAATTGCATCCTTTAGATATTGAAGTTGAAAATGTATTCTCAAAAGAATTACATTGTTACCATATTTTTTTTTTAAAAATATGCTGATCCAAGTGACAGTAACTCCTTAAAAACATAGTTTTTTCATGCAAACCACTTTTAGAAGGAGAAAGAAAAATGAATTTAAATGATTTTTTTAAAAAAATATATATTTAGAAACAAGAAAGAAAATTCTAAAAGACTCTAGTTTACATCATCTTCAAATTCCTAATAGTTTTGCGACAACAGATGCTCTAAAGTGAAGTTTTTTCTCAGAATGTTGAACTCTATGTAAAAGTTGGCCAAAAAATGGGACTCACTATTGTGGGACCACCCCTCCAGTAAGACTCTTCAAAGGAGATAACATTATGGAGTTTACATAAAATCTCATTTTCTTCTATCACAAGCTCCTCTGAATAACTGATTGCTTGAATTTTATTCTAAGCCACCTGAAGTTCCTTTTGTAAGTCTTCTTTATTTTTAAAGATGTCCCCAAAGGAAGATTTGTTCCACTCTTTAACTCTATCTCTGATGATTCTAAGCTTTTCAACAATTCTAAACATATTTGTTCCTTCCACTTTAGTTTTCCACCAAATGTTGTAGACATCTTTGAAATCCTTGTGTTGCATCCACATTTTCTCAAATCTAAAAGGAAAATGTCTCGTCTTACCAATGGGATTAGTAGCAAAGACTAGAGGGAAATGGTCCAAGGCAATTTTGGTAATGGACGAGAGAGAACAATTCCAATCCTTAATCCAGTTATGAGGAGCTGACACTCTATCAAGTCTAGCTATAATGCAGTTTTGACTAGTCCTTTTATTAGACTAGGTAAAATCAACCCCTTTCAGATCAATATCAATGAGACCTTGTGGTTGATAAAGTCCATAAGGTCTATTCTGCCATCCATATGGGTAATATTACCTCCCATTTTCTCATAGTCATATAAGGAGACATTGAAGTCACCCATAAAGAGCCAATTGGGCTCATAAAAATTATTTTTCAAATCCTTAAGATTAGACCATAGAGTCTTCCTAGCTCTAGCAGAGTTAGGAGCATAAATGTTGACTAAAATCTAGTCATAGTTAAGGTTAAAATGATGAAATTTAACCATTATGAAATTTTTATTCTCCTTGAGGGTACTTCTAGAAATAATCACTTCATTTGAGAGGAATAAGAGTGCCTCCATAGGCTCCTTCAGTACTTCCAGCAGCCAGACCATAATTCTTGAAACTTTAATTTTTTAGCCTTTTCTTTAGACTACATTTTAGTTTCCTGAATAACAAGGATATCAGGTTTGTGATCTCTAGATAAGTTTCTAACAATTTCCATTTTATGGAGACCATTTAGTCACCAAGTACATTCCATGTAATGAATTTCATTTTTTACTTGGGGTAAACTAGAGGATGGTAGACTGTTTACCATCTGCAATATCTTGCAGACTCTTCTGAGCTCTGTCAACCTTATTCCTTTTCCTTCCTCTTTTCTTGGGAGATCTGGTAGTAACTTTCAATGAAAAAACACAAACATCTACTATTTTTCTTCTAGTTACTCCAGTGGGAGTTGAAAGAGCCACACCAGACTTCTTAGGATTAGCCTTCCCTTTCTAACCTTGGTAGGCTTGGATGACACCTTCTAGTTTTTTATCCACTAAAACTGGGGATGAAGGACCATAATAGGCTAGGTAGAAAGATCCACATATTCAGGGTCCAACATGAGGCTTTGGTTCTTGACGAATGAGGGAAGATCCTCCATTTTGCAAAAATCATGAGTAGAATTGTCTGTAAGCATAACTGAGAGCTCCTGCGCAACACACCCAGCTCAGACTGGTCAATTCTTGCCACATGATACACATTCATTAAGATGCATTGAATCTTGGAGGAAAGGGGATTATCCTTATCTCTAGAGGGCTCAACTGAAGTCTCTTGATCAAATTCCATTTCAAACATTGAAAGGAATGAATCCCCCACAGGGGGGTGCTGGGAAATCCCATCAAACTCATACTCAATCACTTTTTGAGAGTTCAACTTAAGGGTCATAGAGACCTCCCAATTTTCCATATTATGGGATTACTCTCCTTCCACAAGTTTTGTCTCAGGGCTCTTAGTTTGAAGATAGTATTCAGGTGCTGGTCCTCAATAGAGGGTGTAGCTGAAGAGGTGATTTTAGGTTTTGAAACTTAATTGTAGCATTTTTTGGCCTATATACCAATTTTTTCTTTTATTCTTATTCTACTTCTTGGGATGCCCATAATTCTTCCTAAGAGTAATCTTCTGAGCTAGCTTGAGATGATTACTCTTAGATTTAGTTTTTGGACAAGTCTTCACCCAATGACCCACTTTTTTACAGTAAAAGAAAGCACCGGTATATCCTCAAATTCCAAATCCTATGACCATTTTGCCAAGTTTAGAAACAATGTCTATCTTTTTCAGGAGATCTGTCATCTAATTAACTTTGACACAAATGCGAGCATAAACTAACCTAGCTTTGGAAGCTGTTAGATTATCAATCACTAGGAGACTCCCAAAGGACTCTGCTAAACCACTGAAAATATCCTCATTCCAGAATTCTAATGGGAGACCAGGAAGTCTTACCTATCTCAGGGTAGAAAGGAAAAAGTTATCACAAAGATCCATATTGGGTTCCCTTTTCTTCATAGTAAGAGTGTCATTACCAAGTTGACAGGGTCCCCCACATAGAACCAAATCTTTGTCCTCATGGCATGTGAAGATAAAGGATAGGAAACCTCTTTTCATGACCGCAATATCCATGTGACCACAAAATTTCCATTTCTTCCTCACCAATAAATAATGTTGTCAATAGTTGGTCTTGCGCCCATGAACTTCCCCATGAGGGTTAGATTCAATAGGGAAATGGAATGGTCAACATGGGGTCTGGGAAAAAGATTCTAAAATCCTATTTTCCCCAGCAAGCAGAGTTCGTAACAGGGGGAAAATAAGGACTTACCGGATGAAATCTTACCAAAGAGTGAAGCCCACTCATTTCCTTTGTTTAGGTTCTTAATTCTTAGTGCTGGCAGGTTCTGTATCAAAAGTTTTTTTGGTGGACAAAGGTAGTGTCCCCCCATGTGGAAGAGGGGACCGTAAGTCCCTTGACGAGCTCCCTGATTCCAAGTGTAGAGAGTTCATAGGAGCTTTACCATTTCCCAAGAACTCAAGCTGGAGTATATTATTTTCCTCCCCTTCTAGAAGCTAAATGATCAGACTCGAGGCCTTCTTCACCTCACTTTCTTTCCTCTAACCATTCCTCTGGTCATAGAGTGAGTCCCCATGACTGTTGTCCATAAGCTTCCCGCCCAATTTGCTCAGTCTGCCTAGTCCACCCATTCAAAAAAATTAAGAATACTTGTTATTGCATACATTGATTTCTAATATATGTTTAATTCTAATTAGAATTACATGGTTGAGATTGATAGATAGTATTATGTGATTTAGTGTTGTATCATTCTATTTCTTTGACTATAGGTATAATATTACTAAATTATTTTTACTTTGAGTATGCATGTGACCCATGGAAAAAGGGATGGGGAGATAATTATATGAAGAATTAGTTTGTAATAAAGTGATGTTTATTTAGCTTGATAGTTATGTGAAGGATCATTGTATACAAGCTATGGCCTTAAGTGGCAATGAAAAATTAGAAAATCAGGGTTAGTCAACTTTGCATACAATGTTGAACATCTTATCGACCTTATGTCAAAAAGTTGTAAGAATAGAATCTGTAGGAAATTGAATTTTGTTTTTAAACTACTAGCCCTATTATGAAGAAAAATTAATCTAATTTTTGAAAATTTTAGATTGCAATGCAGTAGTACAAAAATTTCAGGAAAAAGATAAAAAGTGCATGTATGTGTGACCACCTTAATCACAATAAAATGATGATATTTTTTCACAAGATTCTAGATATAAGTAGTAGACTCCTACTCGTATGTGATGGATATTTTTGTGTAATGTTTTTCAACTAAATAATTAATTATAAATTTTCAGCTACAATTTTTTAAGAATAAAAAACTCTCATGTTTGACCAACGTAATTAATTCTAAACTTTAAAAAAATAAAAAAAATTTATTATAGTAGGAGAAGCAAATAATGTGATGTAAGCTTCAAATTTCAAAAAGGTTAAACTATTTGAAAGTTATACTTATTTTTCAATCAGTCTTTCAATGAAGACTTTAGAGGGGACTTAATTGAAAATAAGTAATAATTACTTACTAAATTCAAAATTTGACAACAATTATATTAATAGAAAGCTCATAAGAAAACCTTTTCATTTCATCAAGTTCTGGTGAAAAAAGGTCATCAACTACATGATCAAAGTTTGGAGATTAGAGGAAATATGGTAAACGCATTTTTCAGGTTGACCATCCACATTTGGCATTCCAAACGAAAAACCTAAGGCAAGTCCTGAGCCTAATCGGGTATCTGAAACCAAATCAGGTATTCAAAATCAAATTTGGTATCTAAAACAACATCAGGTATTCCAAATATAATCCAATACCCAATTTAGACAGGTTTCAATTCAAATTTCACATTTCCCACCAATGTCGTTTGGGTTGTTTTTTCATTTGAAATTTTCATTAGCTGATTTATACGGATTGAATTTATGATTTTTTAATTAATCTTTGTTCGTTGGTGTATTTTAATTTATTTATTTTTTTTTTACATTTTTTTTATAATAATTTTTTAATTAAAATTTTTTTTTTTGAAAATTTATTTAAATAAGTTACAATATTTGAAAATATATCTAATTAGATATTTCATTTTAGATTAAGTGATATATATTATATTTAATGATATATATAATATATAATATATTATATATAATGATATATACCTATATTATATTATATTATATTATATCATATTTAACAATATACTCTCTCTAATACTAATATTACTAAATATCATACTAATATAAATATAATATAATACTAATTTATTAACACTAATGCTTATATCATAATATTAATAGTTTAGAAGATGAAAATATAAAATAAAAATTTAAAACTAAATAAAAATTTAAACTATGATTCAAATGAAAACGGAAATTTCAGCAACAGCAAATTGAATATCTTATTTATTTTACTAGCATCCAAAACTAGATTATTATTCTCTATGTCCACCAATCTAAGAACCACATTTTTTGCAGAAAATTTTATTGGATTGGATCTATGGAAGAGAAAAAATATGTTTTCCCACCCTTTTTGTTTGAAATATCTTGATTTCTCAAAGGTATGTTATCACCTTTTTTGGTTTCACCATGGGAGCAATAGGCGTCGAAAGTATAAACAAAAGAAGAAGCTTACAAATGAAAAAAATGAGGTGTATAGAGAAATAGATAGTGTTTTCCCATCAAAGAAAGATACAAGATATGTTAAATATTAATCAAGGTGAGGCCATAATCCACCCATAAATATTGTTTCAAGCAAAGAAGAAATTAAATTGGAAATGAATTATGACAATAATCTTGAAAATGAGAATGTTTGGATTGAAGATGAAAATGTAGGGTTTGAAAATTAACATGTAGATGAGGAGAATGGGAAGTGTAGTCATTGGAAATGGCAATATACTTATTGAATTTGAAGGAATTGACAATGATAATGGTTCACAAGAACCAAATCAACATTATACATCTCCAAATTATATGAGAAATGAGGTCCATTGTGAGGAAGAAATAAAAAAATTCAATTTTGAGACCTTCAAGAATAAAAAAATGGTTACTTAAAATTGATGAGAAAATAATGAGAAACTTCAATGGAAACAAATCACAAAGAACCGTTCGATTTTGGGCTTCAAGAATTTTTGATCAATTTTTTAGCCACAAGACATTGGTCGAGAAATGTCAAATATTTATGCAGTTGTTAAAAATGCAGAAGATGCGACCTATACTAGTCAAATTGAAATTTTGTGTGAACATTAAAATGGAGAGGAATGCTATTATTGTGAGAAATATTTTTATTTCTCTCAATTCCATTGGGAAGACTACTAATGAAAAATAAAAGACAGTCACTCAGAGGGTTTATTACAACCTCCTCAGTAAGTCATCATTTAAGAAAGGGTTATTTGATGAGTCCAAACTTGTGTTGACTTGAACCTAAATTGTAAAACTTTGGATAGAGCACTTGAAAGAAGAGAAAGGCTTGAGGATCCTTTCAAAATGATACATGGTCTTATGGTAGGAGACTTCCATATTGTGATAAGAAGATTACCAATACCATGAAAGATAAAATTCAACTATTTTGGCAATCTAACTCAAGAGTGTCACCAAATGTGAATGATGTCTTGAAGTTGAGAATTGGCATTCGAGACCGCACCCTATGTCCTAAGCATTATCTAGAGGTGAGTAAAACATTGTTATTCCAAAAAATTTGTGAGACACATCCAACATTGAAAATATCATAAAGGGCTTTTGAATCCTTCAAGCCATTTATTTGTGTACCTCTTAAGATTTGAAATACTTGTTGTTGCAAATATCATGTGGAGTTTTCAATGAGCCATGAACTATTATGATCCCTTCATTCTACTTGCATACTAATGAAAGGTTGGAGGTGTGTGGTGCAAGTTCTCTTCCAAAATTATGAATAGACTTTCTAGATCATTTTTCATTTCTTACAAAATATAGTTGTTTATTTTATAGAAATGATTACTTAAATTACAAGTGCTCAGAATGTCCTGGCTTAGTGAACTTTGTTTCATGTTTTTATGAGGTTGAGAACATGATTTTGGAAAGAAAATTGTCCAAGAATTATGATATGGTTAAATATACATTCAAAAGTAGAGGTGAAGGGTCTAGATGTGCATTGGTTACAAAAGAATGCAATGTAACTAATTTTATTTCGGATTTCAAGAAGAACATTTTTTACAAGTATGCAAGGCATAATCAGAGCTCTCAGTGGTTGGATCAACAATTCAGGATGTGTAAGGATACTTTCTTGATTGGCACTATTATATCAGTCATTAAATTTGCAAAGAACTATACATTGCAGCTCCAAAATGACTTGCAAGCTCAATATTACAATTCCATTCAAATTTCTTATGTGAACATAACATATAGACATTCACTTGATAGTACAAAAGAAGACTAGAAGATATTCAGAGAATACCACTTTTATGTGAGTGGTGATAGATCTCACTCTTACGAGTATGGCCAAATTTAAATTTGAGAATTATTTTGAGTGGGTGCAGGAAAATGATATTGCTATGGATAAACATTCATTTGGTCAGATAATTGCACTAGTCAATTCAAGAATTCTCACATGTTTTATTAATTTTTTAGAATACATTTAGAGAGAGGTGTACTTGATATTTGGTGTTTTTTTGAGGCCGTACATGGAAAAGGGGAGCAGGTGCATGTGTAAAGAGAGCTCTAATTAAGGAGAAATTAAGGATTTCTGGTGTAAAACTCTTGATTTTGATTCTATTATTGATTGGTGTACTTTAACATTGTCGTAAGAGGACTCTTGATTCATTAGTATGCAAATTATTTTTGTTGGTTGATTTGGACACAATAGGAGATATGTTGGATTGTTAGATAGTGAAAGATTCTTCAAAAATTCAATCATTTTGAAACTTATATGCTAAGTTACATGGACCATTTGGACATGACATTTGGATTGTTTTTGTCCCATGTGTCTTCAATGTGATTGGGTTTAGTATGAGTTAAGTGACTGGGTTGATCTATGGGTTCCACATTATTTTACTCCTTTATCTCTCACACTCTCTATAATAAATGATGAAATGGATTGTTCACTTTAGTATGGTCATCTTTCAGATATTCTACAGCCATGACATTTTTTTTGCATTGGTTTCACCACAATGGAATGATAAGAGATTGAATTACTGGTTAGCACGTTGTGTTCAAAGAAAGGTCAATCTTGCACAACAAACAACAGATGATGATGGGTACACATATTGTTGATATATGTAGCATCGGTCAGATAAATAAAACTAATTATCTAATTATTATCAGAATTGATTTATTGTATATACATATATTTTAATATATTTAATAATTGAATATTATATATATATATATATATATATATATATATATATATATATATATATATATATATATATATATATATATACATATATATATATATACATATATATATATATATATATATATATATATATATATATATATATATATACACACACACATATATATATATATATATACATATATATATATACATATATATAAATATTACATATATATATATATAACATATATATATATATATATACATACATATATATACATTATATATATATACATACATATATTATACATATATATATATACATAATCATATATATATATATATATATAT